>JAAIXJ010001488.1:14625-33208 GCA_013403705.1 Heliconius hermathena | reverse complement strand
TATATATATTGTACCGCATGGTGCAGTTGGATAACGTGTAAAGGTAACCGTGATAGTTATGAGTAGATAGTATTTTACTCATCAGTTAAGATGAAGTGCGGCGTTGAGTTTCAACTGTTACCATTCAACATGCAAAGTTTAACTAAACAGCATGTTTATGTGTTAAGATACGTTAGTACCTGCTATTTGTCAATAGATAGCGTTACATATCTCTATTTCTACTATCTCTAGTATAAATTTCTTGAAAACTTAAATACATATATCATTGACATTGACATATAATTTTTATATGTATAAATCTATATTTATATATCGACAGAATTAATTCACAATATAACAAAATTTTCAGCGATACAAAATATATTTGATGAAATCCATCAACGTATCAGCTAGAGACAAAAGGTTTATTTCTTTAATGATATACATATAGATACGTAGATATATCGTACCGCATGGTGCAGTGGAACAGCGTGTAAAGGTAACCGTGGCAGTTAAGAGTTCCAGACACATACTTCGGAGAATTATTTCATCTTACTCATCAGTTAAGATGAAGTGCGGCGTTGAGTTTCAACTGTTACCATTCAACACGCAATGTTTAACTCAACAGTATGTTTTGTGTTATCAAGATATGTTAGTACCTACTATTTGTCAATAGATAGCGTTATATGTCTCTATTTCTACTATCTCTAGTATAAACTTCTTGAAAACTTAAATACATATATCATTGACATTGACATATATAATAGTTTTATATATACAAATCTATATTTATATATCGACATAATGAATTCACAAAATAACAAAATTTTCAGCGATACCATTCAACTCGAATCTCTTGAATGCAACCAGAAAGTAGAGACACTGGGTCTTTTATCTTAATTCAAATTAAACTATTAGGACACCTTTGTGATACAGTTGACACGCATCGTAAATCACACGACGATTACGAGCTAAAATGGTGGAGAAAAAGTTAAGCAGTTTTCACGTTCTGATGAAACACCGTGTGTTAATGATCTTTGCCTGCTCGACGAGATAAGGAAAATGGGTGAACACGTGAAAATTACCAAGATTTATGGATAAACCTAACCTATTTTACAGAACGACAATCTTTTTAAAATAAACTAAATTTGTTATTTTTTCAGCTTCTCGGTAGAGAGTGAGCCTTAAGCTAGAGTTAAGACACTCCGCTCTCCACTTTCCGTCGAATTCCGGAGGTATTCTATGTAGAGTGGGTCATCTTAACACCGCACTTTGTCTCGGCATCGGAGTGAAGAATTAAAAATATTAAATATTTCATTTCCTCGGGTGGGAATCGAACCCACAATCCTGTGCCACAAATGCATACTGTAATATTATAGTCTCCATATGTAGCTGTGTAACAAAATAAACGACACACACAAACAAACCATTAAGAAAACTAAAACAAGAAACTCGTAAATTCTAAAATGACGATAATAGTACCAATTTAAAACGGTTCAAACATTCTTTCGTGAAATATAAGAAGCGAAACGGCTTAAAATGTTATTTTTCGAGGCGTTTTATCAGAATGCCTGCGTTTAAGGGTTGAAACCACCCTTAGAAACGTTTTGTGGCATTCAATTTCAGTAGCCGGGCGTCCGCCGATGCGAGTGGACGTGTGTTTAGTGTCGGTGGTGCGAAGTGAAACACGAAATGTCAAGTGCCGTATGTGTTTTGTGTATTTTGTGATTACAGTGTATCGTTTAGTTTTGGATCGAATATATCACATCATCATCAAAATGTAAGTGCGGTAATATTTTAAGGGAAAATGTTCAGTTTATTTATATTTAAGGATATTTTTTGCTTTTTGATATAGACTATATTTATTTAAATAAATATAATAAATTAGGAGGTTTTATAAATTAGCCAATTAAAAAAATGTGTTATGGTGAATTTAAAAAAAAATTATTAGAGAAAACAATAAAAAAATATATTTTCTTGCCACTTAAACAAATATTTAATATAAAATATATAGGTATAAATATATGAAATATAAAAATAATATAATATTCTGTTCAAACACGTGTTCGAAATAATATACGAGTATGACTTACCGCAGAGGTCCCATTATTTTTTTTATGAAGTGCGATTATAACTTTTAAAGAATCTTGTAAACTGTGATTTAATGTTTGATATGGCTTTTTTGTTACCACATTTTTAATTTACGACGAGAAAAAAAATTTACGTTAAAGTTAATAGTTAATTTTATTTAAAATAGAGAAGTGATATGACACTGTAATTATATACGACTAAAACTAATTAAAAAAAACTATAAGGTCAGTTAGAATGATATTTTTTAATAGAAAAGAGTAATTGTAACGGATCGGTGTTTGTATTATATATAGAAAATATATAAGAAAAAAAATATTGGTGGCATTTAAAAACGTTGTAGAACAAGAATCAATGATTATCAAAATATTTGTCTTTTTGTCTGTGCGTTAGTTCATGCTAATCTCAGAAACCGCTAATAACGATAACGGCTAATCTATTTGTAGTTTTCACTATTATATTATGGCAAGCTTCCACCTACATTCAGTGTTTGTTTTTTGTTAAATCGATTTATAAATAAAAAAGTTATACCATTTAAAGAATGTTGTTCAATAAAATTGCATAGTTTTCTGAATTTACTACAACTTTAGTTTTTAATATAATATTATTTTAAAATAAATAAATCAGCTTCACGCTGTATCCCGCACACAGCAGGGTAGGCAGAAGGAACCTAGTGTTAAGACACTCCGTTCCCCACTTTCTGCCGAATTCTGGAGGCATTGCTTGTTTAGTGGCAGAACTCTACGCCGCGCTAAACCTCGACACCAGAGCGAAGAAATGGAAATATAAATTTAAGTAAATATTTCATCTCCTCGAGTGGGGATCGAACCCACAACCAGTCGGTTTTGCAGTCACACCTCGTGCCGCTGCCACGACTGGCTTCTCTTATATTAACATTATGACATATATGACAAAAAACAACAGAAAAAAGAACATTTTAATCATATAAATTAATCAAAATTCACCAATTATTACAAATTGGTTTTTAAAAATCATAATTGATTTCGTTTGAAAAACAATTCTATTATTAATAAAAAATCACAAGTTCAAGTCCTTATCTCGTCGAGCAGGCAAAGAGAACGTAATATTATTTTAAAAGCAATATCTATCTATACCATAGGTAGATACTATTAGAAAACAAAAGTAACGCAGATTAATGAATTAAAAAGTTTGATTAAGCGCACTAATCTCCGGAAGTACTGGTCCTTATTACAATTCCTTTTTGTGTTGTATAATCTTTTTACCGAGGCACCCTATAACCTATATACTATATCTGTGAATAGAGTTACTTTGGCATCCAAGCTCGTATTTATAAATCGCTCTCAAGTTTGAGATCGATCTTGAGATGCCATTTTTATTCATAAATTATATATCTATGAGTGACAGTATTTTCCGGCTTATAAATACTTTAGAATGTGTCATGTGTCACATACCATTCTTAAATTCATATGACCACGCGGGTGAGACAGCAGATTATATCTAGTATATCTATTAAACAATGCAATGAGCGAGAGTTCAAACTCAGCCAAAAAGGTGAACAATATATTTAAAAAACGTATTATTTCTCATCTATTTCCTTATGTGGATAGACAGTAGATTTTACACTAATGTACGCGAAGTCGCAGTCACTTCGTATCTGTACAGCGAAACCCAACTAACGGAAAGTAGAAAAAAATACTATATATCCTTTATACAAGTACATATTATCAAAAGAAATTATTTTTTTATAAATTAACTCAGATTCGGTCTATCCCGCACACAGCAGGGTAGGCAGAGGGAACCTAGTGTTCCAAAAAATCACAAGTTCAACAATATATACGAGCTCGTATTTATAGCTGTTTGTTTTTAATTTTCAATAGATTTGCTTAAAATTTTCCAATTCAAATTTTTGGCTTAAAATTCGAAAAATAAACAAACTAAAATTCGAAACTAAAACATTTCCACCATGTCGGTTTTTAGATGTTCCAAAATGGTCAACAATATGTTATGTATGAAATGAAACGGCGTTCAAACAAAAAAATGTAATCGTAAAAAATATTGATATGTAAATTACATTAGATAAATAAATAAGAACAAAAACTTAAAATGTCGAACTGTAAATGTGACATGTTGAAGACAGCTTTATGGATGTTTTCCGACAGTTTTTTTACTGTGATAACGAATGACGATTTCATTTAATATCTTAACACTTAATACGCTTTAAAAATTAATTAATTTTATTGTTGTTTTATTAATGTATTATAATATAATGGTTTGAATATTATAAATGAGGCCAGTCGTGGCGCAGGGGCACAAAGTGTTGACGAGAAGAGTGGAGAGTTCGATTCCCACTAGAGGAAAATAAATATTTATTTAAATTTATGCTGGATAAACCTTGAAACTAATTTATTCTTATTATGATAAATGTGATCGCATGCTTATTTGTTGTCCTTTTACGCGTAAAATATTCAATCAATAGTCGTCAAACTTATTTTAAGCTTCACGCTGTATCCCGCAAATCAAGCACTCTGTTTCTCACTTTCCTCCAAATAAACAAGACACAAATTTCATCATAACTACCTAAATCTGTTTTGGTGCAAAAGTTTCATAAATGACAACGAATACTACAAGTCTTCTTCTATTTTCAGAATATACTTACTTATATATTAAAACCAACCTTTCCTTTTCTTTGTTACGCTAAAGCAATCTTGAAATAACAGTGTCACGTTAAATTGTTAACGTCTTCTAAATGTTACAACACGGACACACAGATGATCGAGTGACTCAGCGTTTCGATGTAAAACACGATTACAAAGAGAAATCTAAGATTACTTTGTATCTATCCACGATCGTGTATAATTTAGACCCGTTATATTACGAATTATACCTTCCAGACGTGACTGTAAACGCGACAGGTTTTGGGTTCGATTTCGTTCGATCATAAATTTAATATTTTTATTTCTTCGCTCTGGTGTCGAGGCAGAAATAGAAAAGAAATTCCATTGCATTTGTTTTATAAGGATCTTGAATAAGTTCGCGCTGTTTATTTTTGTTTAAAATAGTTAATTTAAAATATAATGCTTACAATGATATTACTCAAAGTATTGTCCATCATTAGAGACCACTTTCTCCCATCTCTCTGGTAGCAATTGAATCCCCCGTCGGAAAAACGACTCATCTTTCGAGGCAATCCAGGAATCAAGCCATTTTTCGGCTTCTTCAAAAGAATGGAAGCGCTGCTCGCTTAAACCGTGCGCCATCGACCGAAACAAGTGGTAATCGGAGGGGGCTATGTCCGGTGAATACGGCGGGTGGGGTAGAACTTCCCATTGAAGTGTTTCCAGGTAAGTTTTGACTGGTTTTGCCACATGTGGCCGAGCATTATCATGTAATAAAATCACTTTGTCGTGTCTCTGCTCGTATAGTGGCCGCTTTTCTTTCAGAGCGCGACTCAAACGCATCAACTGAAGTCGATAGCGAGCTCCCGTGATAGTTTCATTAGGTTTAAGCAGCTCATAATAAATTACGCCCTGCTGATCCCACCAAATGCAGAGAAGAAGCTTAGAACCATGGATATTTGGTTTTGGCGACGATGTTGATGCGTGACCCGGCATGCCCCACGATTTTTTTCGCTTTGGATTGTCGTAGTGAATCCACTTTTCATCCCCAGTGACGATACGGTGCAGAAAACCTTTTCTCTTTTGCCGTTGAAGCAACAATTCACACATGAGAAAACGTCGTTCTACGTCTCTCGGCTTCAACTCATACGGCACCCAATGCCCTTGCTTTTGGATCATTCCTAACGCTTTTAAACGTTTTGAAACTGTTGACGCATCTACTTGTAACGTTTTCCCGAGCTCTACTAACGTCTGACATGGATCTTCTTCAAGCAATGCCTCCAATTCTGTCTTCAAATTTTGTCGGTGCTCCAGAACGCTCTTTGTCTTCAAGGTCAAAATCATTACTTTTGAAGCGCCTAAACCAGTCTCTGCACGTTGTATTCGACAAAGCATTGTCTCAACGAGAATTCTGTGTGCTTCTGCTGCAGATTTTTTCTGAATAAAGCAGTGCAATAAAATTCCCCGCAAAAACACTTTATTTGGCACAAAAGTACACATTTTCACAAAGGGAAAATAAATATGTAGTTGACACTGTAGTAAACACTATTCTACTATAATTTGAGGTTACATATAGTACTACTTTGGTGATTCGTTACCGTACGAAATTCCATGCACAGAGTGCCGCAACGCCATCTTTCAAAAAACAGCGAGAACTTATTAAAGATCGTTATATATATTTCTTGTATTTTCTATATATTTGATTAGCGACCCCGGTCACTAACTCTTCGCGGCTTCCACGTGGCCAATGAAAATAACGCCACGTTTTAAGTGCCGAAGGTGACAATGTGTTACTTTGAAACCATTAACGTGATGTAAAATATATAACTATAAATATATGACTAGTTTTCCTCAATAAATGGGCTATCCAACACAAAAATATTGTTTTTATACGAACAAATAGTTCCTGAGATTAGCGCGTTTAACAAACAAATCTTCATTCTTCTTTATTATTTTATTATACAAAAGTGCAACACGATTGTGTGAGAAATTTTAAGAATTTATACAACACTGACGTAGTTTATCGGCATTCTTTGTTTACCGAACTATAAAAT
Organism: Heliconius hermathena; assembly: GCA_013403705.1. NCBI lineage: Eukaryota > Metazoa > Arthropoda > Insecta > Lepidoptera > Nymphalidae > Heliconius > Heliconius hermathena. Next base: position 26,490 of record JAAIXJ010001488.1, on the reverse strand, counting down.
ACATAGTATAAATGACATAAAAATCTTAAAACGTTATGTATCAAACATTAACTTTATTATTATTCTTTAGATTCACGCTTTATCCCGCATGTAGCAGGGTAGGCAGAGGGAGTCTAGTGTTAAGACAATCCGCCCACCCACTTCCCGTCGTGGAATTCTAGAGGCATTGCGTGTTGCGTAGTTGAACTCGATGCCGCGCTTTGCCTCGGCACCAGAGCAAAAAAACCGAAAATATTAAATATTTTCCTTCAATTATTAAATATATAATATCATCAATTTGAAATCGAACCCATAACCTGTCTCCTTTACAGTCATACGCTTGACCCTGCGCCACGACGGACCTCTTATTTAATAATTTATCATAATGATATAGAACATGTTTACAAGTTTTAGTTCACAACAAACAATTAGCTAACATTCTACAATGTGGTTCCCACTCGACTCTCGAGACTCGGCTGGTTTATTAATAAAGCTGGTGCGTTACGTGTTGAGCTTTATGTAGGTACATACTTATATGTGGAGTGTGTGACTGTAAACGCGATAGGTTGTGGGTTCGATTCCCATTTGAGGAAATTATATATTCAATATTTTAATTTTTTCGCTCTGGTTTGGTTCGTCAAAGCAAAGTTACGCGAATCAACACGCATTGCTTCCAGTATTCGGCGGAAAGTTGAGAGTGGAGTGTCCTAACAGTAGGTTCTCTTTGTTACTAAATACGTAATACAGCGTGGAGCTGAGACAAATTATCAAATCGATTCGCAGCTTCACGCAGTTTTTCACATAGCAGGGTCGGTGGAAATAAAAACTAATGTCACGACACTCCATTGCCCGCTTTAACAAAAACCAACGCAACCCAACGCTTCACTTTGTCTTGCCATAGCGGTGAAATGATTTATTGCTTCGAATAGGGATCGAATCCACAACCGCCTTGTTTACAGTCGGACACTGTTCTAATAAGCTACGTCGGACTCATTGCAATTACAATATGTTAATTTTAAAAGAAATATTTATAGCAGGTGTAATACGTATTGGCACTAGTGTATTAGATTTATAAATTATACAAGAAATATTGTAGGTATATACATTTCAATTGGAAATTAAGTCAATAATTTTTCGATATTATGCCGCAGGGTCTTGTTGGACTATAAGTAGCAATTGTGAATTGTTTTAAATCGGCTTAGTGTTAAGACACTCCGTTCCTTATTACGAAATACAATGAAAAATATAAGTTTAAATAAATATTTCATTCCTACTAGTGAAGATTGAATCCACAACCAGTCGTGTTTACGCTTGTCACACACGATTGTAGATTGAGATGTTCTATTTTATTTATATTTGGACGGAGAAAATCTAGCAATACCGTACGTTATGCATATTCTTACATATTATTTAAATATGTAGAAATTATTTAATATTGAGCGATATTTTTAAAATGGGTGATTAAAGATGAAGAATAGTTGAATAAAAAAAAATCTGATTCACGCTGTATCCCGCACACAGCAGGGTAGGCTGAGGGAACCTATTGTTAAGACACTCCGTTGCCCGCTTTCCGCCTAATTGTAGAGGCATTGCGTGTTGAGTGGCGGAAATCAACGCCGCGCTTTGCGTCGACACCAGAGCGAAGATATGAAAATATAAATGTAAATAAATATTTCCTTTCCTCGAGTGGGAATCGAACCCACAGTCACCACCAGTCGATTTTACAGTCACAGTTTGTGCCCCTGCGCCACGACTGGCCTCAAATGTTCAGTATTTACAATTATTTAGTTTCTCATAGTATCATATGTAAAATGATACTATGAAAGTGAAATGAATATGTCATTGTATTGCGTAATGAGGAACGACAACGACGATGTAGGTTATGTTTTATTGTATTTTATAGCTCCGCTGCTGCGGAATATAGCATTAAGACTAATCCCCACTTTTCCGTCTAACTTTCGAGACATTGCTATGTACAGCGGAACTCAACGCCGCGCTTTGTTTTGTTACCAGAGCAAGGAAATGAAAATAATTCATTCTCCCGAGTGGGAATTGAAGCCACACCAGTCGCACGCATCACAATGGCCTCAGATTCATAGGCCGTCAACCTAAACCAGTTTTAATATCTTATTTAGCTCACTTACAAAAACAATTTCAATCTCGTATTTGCTTAGTAGACCACCCTGTAACCTTTAATAAGATCGTAACTTAGAATATCATTATCATATATTATATTAAGTTGTGTAAGCCGTGTATCAATAGACGTGTTTGGTGCATTCTCGGCAATAACTAATATTGTTGTTGCTGGTTAAAAATTTTCACACTTCACGCTGTATCCCGCACACTGCAAGGTAGACAGAGAGGACCTAGTGTTAAGACACTCCGTTCCCCACTTTCTGCCAACTTTTGGAGGTATTGCGTGTTGAGTGGCGGAACTTAACGCCGCGCTTTACCTCGACATCAGAGCGAAGGAATGAAAATATATAAATATTTCATTTCTTCGAATGGGAATCGAACTCACAACGTATCGTTTACAATCACACCTTGTGCTCCTGTGCCACAACTGGCCTCGGTACAATATACAGACATCCCTTTTTATGTTTCAAAGGGTAAGTGAAGAAGTCTTAATGGTGACTGGAGCATTCTATTAAAACATTAGAAAACAAGAGAAGAAATATAATTGAATATAGATTTATTAGTACTAATTGAATATACATTAAAAACTCACTTCCAAAAATAAATGTTTCACCGATTTTTTGCGTTAACCTTGTTTGTTTTGTTCTTGTTCACATTATTGTTACAGTACAGTATGAAAGTCAATAAATAAGGTTAACGCAATGCAAAAACAATATTCTAAGTATATTTTTCATAATCAAAGTTGCATAATTTATTCTATTTATTCTTACTATCCATATAAACATATGTATTTGTATACATAGTAAAAATGTAAAAATGTGTGTCTATAATTCGGTGGAAAGAGGGGAACGGAGTGTCTTACTGTTATAATACGTATATAGATAGCCTTAATCCATTACATGATATAAAAAAAATATGTTTTAAAAGGAAACTGAAGTTAAGCGGTATTAAGAGCCTTTAAGCAAAGAACCCTGTTGAATAGAAAGCAACTTTCATAGAAATAGACACCTTTGCGCTCGAGATTATATATTACATCACGCTTAAACGAGATAAAACTTAGTTTTCATGACACATCGCGACGTGACGCGACACAAAGAGAAAAATGCTGGAAAAAAGCGTTTATATTGTAAATAGATAGATAGATAAATTGACAATCAATTTTCTGTAACCATTGATTTTTGCGGGATTCGTGATTGAGTATTTTCTAAGTGGTACGTGCTTCACTGCGTCGGTAGTACGGTTCACGCTTCAGCGATTGGAGCTGATAAGGATGTCCTTGGAGCGGTCGTGGGCAATGACAGGACGTTTGAGCCTAAGTAAAAGAAACAATGTATATTTATACTTATTTATAATCGATGAACAGAAATTACGAAGATCATTGGGGTCATGTTTTTTTTTTATGAATAGTTAGATTTTATAGTTTTTTTTTTATATATATAGTTAGGTTAGATATTTTGTTTTTTAAAAAGATGAGTATTACTAAATATCTGTCTGTACACGCGATGGTGGTGGATTCGATTATGTTTGGGGGAAATATTTTAAATGTTTTCATTTTATCTGCCTTGACAGTTTTCTTCAATGTGCGGCAGATGTATAAAGACAAAATAAAATTATGGAAATATATATTTATATGTATTATATTCGTACACGATGCCTAGGTAAAGTTTGTTTAAATTATGTTTATTTCCTCGCTCTGGTAAGAGAAAATAAGATATTGAGCTCCGCGACTCGAAAGGCCATGTCTCGAATTTGAGCGGAAGGCGAAGAACCAAATTTTCGAAATATTGCATGTTGAGTAGCGGAACTCAATGTTCCGCTTTGTCCTGTTACTTATGCGAAAAAATTAAAGTATTAATTTTTTTTCCACCAAGTGGGAATCAAACCCACAGCCATTACGTCTACAGTTACATACTTGTGCCACTGGGCCACGACGGCCTCGTAAAAACCTCGTTGAAATGTGATAAAATGCGAATTACTTTATTTAAATAACCCATTTAAGATAAGCACATTGTGTTAATTTACTTGATCTAAAACTTGTATATTTTACCGAAGATTAATGATGTGATTTATTTTGAATAAAAAAATAATACTTTTAACCTTTAAAATCTTGTAAGATTACTTTGTTAAACTTTAATATAAAGCAAAGTTGTAAATCGTTTTTTTACATTTTTTTGCTAACCTTACGTTTAATATAAGTTACTTTATGCCGGCGTGTCTTGTGGATATTGGATAGAGACATACACCACTTTGTTTTTTCTGTCAAAGGTCTGGAAAGTGTTGCATAAAACATTTAATAAATCCATGTTCAATGTTTCAAGATTTTGTAAAAACAAGATTTTGTTATATCTTTGATATAAATCTTTAAAATGAAAGAGGGAAATAACAGTATTTTTTATTTACTTTGCAACGACATTATAAAATAAATTGGTCAATCTTTGTAGCCTATAGCACTAATTAAGCGCTATGTATGTGGGTTCAAATTCTACTCGGGGGAATTAATTATTTTTACTCCCCCACTCTGGTAAGACAAAGTGTAATTCGAATTCCAGATATTATAGTGTATTAAATTTCGACACTTAACACCCTATATCTGGAATTCAAATCGTGGACAGTGGAGTGTTATGATACTGGGTCCTCTCTACCTACCGTGCTATAATGTATATGGAATATAACATGAAACTATAAGACATTTTTTTTATCAGCTTCACGCCGTATCCCGCACACTGCAGGGTAGGCGGAGGGAATCTAGTGTTAATACACTCCGTTCCCCACTTTCTGCCGAATTCTGGCGGCATTGCGTGTTGAGTGGTCTATAAGACAAATCATCACAAAATCAGTAATTTTAATTTTTTTATTTATTCTTATGAAAACAAAACAAAAACAAAAGCAAAAAACAACCGCTTAAGAGATTTCACAATCACAATATCCACCGCATCGAGGCTGAGTGAGCTTGTTGAGTGTGTGCTCTGCTCTTGAAGTAGACACTCAGACAACACTAGGATAATTAAAATACACCACAAAGTAATGCAAGACACGTACTATTTGCCAAGTCTTTAATCACGTTGAATAGATCTTACGTTAGATACATTATTTGTTTCTGATATAAAGAGGATTTTTTTTCTCTCTATGTAATCGTTAGTAGTTGGCTTTAAAAACGGTCTTTAGAGTTCCGTATTGATAGAGTCACAGTGTTAAGTTTGTGACATTTTGTTAATAGGTATACTGGCTTCTTTGAATGTTATTTTCTTAATCATTGCGTGTTGAGTAGCGGAGGAAATAAAAATATTAAACATTTCATTTGCTCGAGTGGAAATTGAACCCACTTCAAATGCGACATGCGTTTACAGACACGCTGATGCCCCAGCGCTACAACTGGCCTTAAAGTATTTTTTTTAAGATTGTTATCATATCTAATCATATCATTAAGAGTTTACGGCTTAGGCGTAAACCGGAACTGAAGTGTCTTAATGGGAAAAGAGTGAAGAACACAAAGTTTCCAGGTTCCCTCTGCCTACCCTGCTATACGCGGGATAAAGCGTATAGTTAAAAAAAATGTTGTATACCTTCTATACCGTTACGTCACATTGGCATTAGTTTTATTGCAAGCTGTCCAAATCTTTTTTTACGACAGCTTTCATTTTTCTATAAGTTATATTATCCCATCTCAATTGACAAAAAATATTTATTTAAATGTATTATTATTTGATTATAAAATATTATAATATTATCTTTTTTGAGGCCAATCGTGGCGCAGGGGCACAAAGTGTGACTGTAAAACCGATTGGTTGTGGGTTCGATCCCCACTCGAAGAGATGAAATATTAGGCAGAGGGAACCTAGTGTTAAGACACTCTGTTCCCCACTTTCTGCCGAATTCTGGAAGCATTGCGTGTTGAGTGGCAGAACTCAACTCCGCGCTTGTCCTCGACACCAGAGCGAAGAAATGGAAATATAAATTTAAGTAAATATTTCATCTCCTCGAGTGGGAATCGAACCCACAACCAGTCGGTTTTACAGTCACACTTTGTGTCCCTGCGCCACGACTGGCCTCTAATAATTATTTTATTAAAACAGTGGTTTCATTTAAAATGGTGATGACAAAAATGCTCTGTATATTAAATGGAAAACTTCCTACTTGCGCCTAATCGATTCTTATTGGATCAAACACTGACAAATTCAATCTAGCTAAGTACATGACAAGATAATTTACAGAACAAGATAATTTAGTAATACGGTATTAAAATACATTAGGTAGATTAAAATACATATACATATATACGTATGAATATAGATTTTTAAATATGAGTCATTGAATAAAGCTGCATTAGGTCATGATTTTTAATAAATCCTAAGATAGATATTAAAAAGGAGCCCCAAGGTCTGAAGTAATCAATATCAAGCAAAATAAATACACTTACAAATTAAGTGAATGTATGATCGAAGGAGAATACTCTCTGGGATATCTATAGTTTGTACAATAGAATTTTACCTTGAACAATTTTATATCCTTTACGAGGCCGTTGTGGCGCACTGGCCCAAGTATGTGATTGTAAAAGTGACGATTGTGGGTTCGATTCCTACTAGTGAAAATTAATTATTATTTATTATTTCTTCGCTCTGCTGCAAAGGTAAATCGCGGCGTTGAGTTTCGCCACTCAATACGCAATGCCTCGCAAAATTTGACGGAAAGTGGGGAACGGAGTGTCTTATAACTAAGTTCTCTCTGCATACAGCGTGAAACTAAAACAAACGTTTCCTTTTTCATTTATTATAGATTGTAAGTTGTAACATAATAAACGTTTAGATGTTTATCAACGTACGAATTCTACAGTCCTTATCACGTCGATCTTGTTTCACTTAGCGCAATATTCTATTAATAGTTTCTGATACATGTGTTCCATTATTTGTCACGTGAGTGCATTTTTTTATCTTCACGCAGTATCTCGCACATAATAGAGTAGGCTGTGGAAGCCTTGCAACCTAGTGTTATGACACTCCGTTCCCATTAATACACTTCCGTTTCCCACGTGAATACTTTGATACAAGTTTGTTGTATTTCCATATAAGTTCAAGGAATTTGTTTTAAGACTGGTTCTGATTATGCACTGCTTCATTTATTTTTTTTACGTGGAATCCTCACCGCGAAGTCGAAAAACTTGAAGAATCCTTTGTTTTTGTTAACTTGGACATTGTTACGATGACTGAATTATGTGATTATTTATTTATGGGAAACTCTTTACCTAAGTGTTTTTAAAGAATATCTTTAAAAAACAAGTTCTTTTTATGCTGGTAAGTGGAATTTTATTAAAATTAACATTTAAATTTAACGCGAAGTTTGTGGGTTCGATTCCTACTCGAGAGAATGAATTATTACAAATTAAAATTTTCATTTCTTCGTTTTGGGTACCAAGGTGGAAGCAAGGAGTGTTTTAACATTAGGTTTACCCTGCTGTATGCAGGATACAGCGTGAAGCAGAAAAAAAATCATTTAAATTTATACGGTTTGAAAATAGAATCATCCCACGTATTGATTATGTTATACATAGTATAGGATTCATAAATTCAAATAAAACTCAGGAGAATGTTTATATTTCTGCTACAGGTGTTTTCCCAGTCCGCTCACATAATAATTTTACTAGCGTAAGTTCAATGGAGATACAGACCATTAAATAAATCATGTGCAACTCGTCTGACAGAGATTTACATAAGAAAAAGTTGATCTGCCAAAGAAAAATATTAAATTATAAATTGTAATTCCTGTTGGGTGCTGTTGACGGTATCTTTGCCTCGTTCAAGTTTTTAAATTCAAGAAAGTTTTTAAAATTCTAATATTGGGTATTTGATCTTGAAGGCAAAATAAGTTTTATAAATAAAAAATAACAGAAGGAACGGATTTCTTTTTTGGATAGTAGATTCGATCCGCGCTCCGAGGAATGAATTATTTTAATTTCCTCACTCTTGTAACGCAAAGCGCGGCGGTGAGTTGCATCACTCAACACATAGCGGAGTGTCTTGACACTTGTTAGGTTAAATTAGGTTTGCCTATCTTACTTAACGGCGTAACGTCAAAATAAAATAAAAACGAATATTTTTTTCATATACATCTCCATATTCCATAAAAGTATAACTTACATAAAATCGTTTTCAAGTTCTTTAAGGTTCATATTGAATAAAAAGAGGTCTTCACTTACATACAATTGAAATGAGGAAAAATGTAAATAAATAAAATCAGTGTAGGCTCGTGAGTAGTATCCCACTTCTGTTCGCTCAAGTGAATTGCTCGCTTTTTAAGTAATTTAAATTCGATTTCTATAATGGATTCATTTTATTAAAAGGTTTTTACTGAAACGATAAAAAAATAGAAGCTTAATTGGTTCTATCGTATGCATTTATGTAGATATGTATAACATTTATGATAATTGACAGCAATTTTTTTTCTCTTTCTTTCTCTCTCTCTTTCTGTAGTCGGTGCTTCATGTATGAGGATCGTGGTCAGCATCAAGGTTCCATTTGGTGTGGATAATCAGCCTCCACCGGCTTCTGTTCAGCGCATGTTTTACAACCGTGTATTTTATATTTTCATACCTACACAAGCACAAGCAAGCGTGTGAATGTAAACGCGACAGGTTGTGGGTTCGAGAAAATGAATTATTTTTTTTTCATTTCTTTGCTCTGGTAACGAGGGTAAGCGCGGCGTTGAATTCCGCCACTTAACACGCAATGCCTCCAGAATCCACCGAAACCGATCTTTAATTAGAACGGAGTGTCTTAACATTTGTTGCTAAGGTGCCTTTTGCCTACGCTGCTATGTGCGGGTAGACATAAGGAACCTTGGGAACTAGTGTTACGAAAAGCTAAAAAAAATATGTATAAGTGTAATAACCCAAATATCCGGCTCTGTCAGGGTTTTTTGTAACCAAGTGACGGACAGGATGTACGCCTAAAGGTATCCGTCACGCCTTCTTATAACAAAAACAAGATAATACCGTGCAAAACGCGAAACACCGTTTCCGATTACCCGTCACCGACAATCTGTTAACATTAATGTATTCTAAAACATATTTTTATTACGAAATTTTACGAAAGGCATTGTTAAGTGTCCGTGTTAAGTGGCGGAACTCAACGTCGCTTTTGCCTCGACACAAGAGCGAAGAAATAAAAATACAGAATGTTTTTATCAGCACCACTTTAAATGAAACCACAGTTTTAACTACTCTATAAAAGCCTAATACAATTACTATTACTTTTATCCCAAAATTAAAAAGTGATTTTTCAAACAAAATAAATAATAAAATTATCGTTGTGAAATGAACCGCCATTTGTCAAGAATGACGCACGCATGCATAAACCTATCAAAGGGAAACCGCCGCTTACGCGTCATTCCGAGATCGAGTCGTAGATATTAAAGTTCAAAGTTGTTTATATTTTATTAGTATTTTTGTAGTAGTATGTGTTTACGTTATTGGTATCTATGCGTAAATGCGTGACACGAAATACAGGTATGGATAAATATCGTGAAATGAAAAAAAAATCCTACGTCTAAACTGTTGAGGTATTTTGATTATTTTCTTTAGGTATGTGTTTAAAATATTTTACCTTATATGCTGTTCCCGTAAAAGGAGCGCTGACGCTTCCATCCTGTATAAATTTTAATAAATATTCAATTTTAAATCAAACTATTTTAACCGGATTAATCGCGTATATTTAGGATTATACATTTTTGAAACCCGACGTTTCGAACATTTTGCAGTAGTCCGTGGTCACGAGTAGACTATCCGTTAATAATCGTGAAAATCAAAGAACTTATTCAAAATTATATTTCTTCGAGTGAGGATCGAACCCACAACCAGTGGCGTTTACAATGCTGCGCTTATCTCCGTGCCGCGACTGGCCTTATAAAAGTTACTTGGCTTTTAGAAATAAAAACAAAATCAAATTACGATATATTTTGTGTGCTTTGTGTCTTTTCTGTCGTTGCAATCTAAATATAAAAAACTGAATGGTACTCCAACTTTGCTACACAAGTTAAAACTGAAGAACTTTGAAAAAGTTTGAACTTTTTCTGTACTAAAAAAAAAACTATGACTATACTGATTGACATACGAGTACCTGTAAATATTTCGGTTAAAAATGTTCTAACTGTACAAGCGAGTGTTGTGTGTTCGATCCCGTCTGATTAGTGATATTATTTCAAATTACTTACATTTCACACTTTTGGAAGATAAAGCGGTGTTGAGATTCGCAATTCAATACAAAATGTCTCAAAAATTGGGCATTTATTATAGGAAAATCTTAAGAGTGAAAGTCTTAAGAGTGAGCTAACTAGGTTCCTAAATGCTACCTTACTATGCAGGGGAAAAAATCTTCTCTCACCGTATCTTATATTTTGTAATATTATATTATAAGACGCACCTGCTCTCAAATATGCCTAAAATGTATTAGGTAGCTAATATTGAAAATGGCAAAAGTTATATATATTTAATAAACCACTTTAATGTAATCTTAAGTCACTATTACAATGTTGTGTTTGTTTTGTAATATTTAGGTTGTATATGATTAAAGTATACAACATCTCTGTACGATGTGGAGGAACTAAACGTTCCTGTGAGATAGTAAATGGGGGTCAATAAAGTGATGAAAAACAAGGACAAGGGTCCTTTGATATGGTTGCTGGTTGCTGCCACTATGACGCATCTCAAACGTACACGCAATACGACCCAATGAGATGTTCGAATGAGTCAGGGAATACTTAGTTATATATTATACGAAGTTAATATCTCTTTTTAATAATTTAATCAATATTTAATTACTCAGCTATTAAAATATCGTATAAATATTAGTTTTTATTCATTTACATGTGATAAAAACGCCATAATATATTAGAAAATACGAATTACAAACCGGTTTTTAAGATTTATTATACCACAACAAACGATAAGTGGGTGCTTAGAGTGTACGTATATACATATATCTTGTCGTGGCCTTATAATATAAGGAATAAGGATCAAAAGCGGGTGTAACTTTACAGGTATGTCGTCAGAGGCCGGCTACCTCCTTGACTTTATGGTTCCGATTCAAAAACAAGGTCAAACTGTCTGCAGAAGCAAAATATTTATATGGGAGTGTGTCCTTTAAGTACCCTTCTAAAAGTATGGGAATGCGTTAGATATTTCATCATATATTTTTTTGATTGTAACATGATTAGTTTATGGTTGTGTACATGACTAACAATAAATAAAAACTCTCATAATCTAGTACGACACAGTAGATCATAATCAAATCAAAAATATTTAAGTAGTACAATATATAATAGAAAAAAAGTGCTATTACTATTTGTGACATAATTTATAGGCATGTTATAAATTTTCATACTAATTATTATCACTAGGACTAAATTTATTAAAATTACCGTATTTATAAAGACCTCTCAATACTGAGATATATCTTGAGATGCCGTTTTAAACGACACACATACATATGTGTCGTCCTGTTAGATATTAATAAAATTCTGAATTTTAACATTACTATTTTTTAATATGAAACAGATTATCAAATATAGAAATCTGAAAAATATATTACATTTATAATAACTTTTTTTAAGGCCAGTCGTGGCGCAGTGGCACTAGGTGTGACTGTAAAACCGACTGGTTGTGGGTTCGATCCCCACTCGAGGAGATGAAATATTTACTTAAATTTATATTTCCATTTCTTCGCTCTGGTGTCGAGGTTAAGCGCGGCGTTGAGTTCTGCC
>JAAIXJ010001488.1:1697-14508 GCA_013403705.1 Heliconius hermathena | reverse complement strand
ATATATATATATATATATATATATATATATATATGTATATATATATATATATATATATATATATATAGATATATATAGATATATATATATATATATATATATATATTAGGACATCCAATTTTGCAAATTGCAATAACAATTTAGTTATAAAAATGGAGAATTAGTATCGCAAAAGTTTTTTTATACGTATTCCTAAATAAGTCTTGCCGATGCAATCGTAAAAGTTTCGAAGGACACTCTAAAGTTTTCGCCGTGGGTATTTTGTTCGTGCAAAGTAAACCTTTTCCATGAAACATTTTACTACTTAATAAATGGTACTCGAGAACAACATATAATAAAACTCAAACAAATTATAAAATTCTTGGTGGTTTTAAAAAAATTGAAACGTACAACGAAAACTGATTAGATTTTATTTATTTTATCAGCTTCACGCTGTATCCCGCATGTAACAGTAGGACGTCGTCTACTGCTACATACACAAAATATTTTCATTTATTTTCTCTGCAAAAAAAGGCAAAGCGCGGCATTAATTTTCTCCATTCAACACGCCAATAAAAAAATGGTAATTTAGTATCTTAACATTAGGTTCCCTCAGTATACCTTGCTATATGCGGGATACAGTTATTTTACTATTTAAATTAGTAGCATTAGCTTTATTAAAGCGTTATTTTTATTTAAAAGAAACAATTTAAATACAATTAACTATTAATAGCTCAATTTGTCACTTATATTAATTTAGATGTTTAATTTCTATTTAGACCTCTAATACTATACGAATATATTAGAGTGCTATAAAATTGGATGCCAAGTTAATTATCGTGGACAACCAAACAGCTGGGCCCAAATCACTGTAAAGGAATAATGTTATGTTTAAAGTAGATTACATTATACATTTATCAGTTAATGGCTGGCTATACATGGTTTCAGAGGCTATAGTGTTGAAGTAGGACTTTATTGAAAGAACACGTGATAGTTGCGGATTCGAACTTTAATTCGGGTAAATAATTATATTTTAATTGTTTCCATTTTTCCGCACTAATTACACAGGCACGCTACTGTTTGATAAATAAATGAAAATAAAGTACAGCTTTTTTGTTATTAATTTATTATTAATATTCTATTATTTTAAATAAATGATAGTAGAGACGACAACTACTAAACGCGTCATATGTCGTTAAGACCAATTGACGGTCCCGCAAGTTCATTTAAAAACCAATTTCGCAAACAGTATCTAAAAGCAATTTCGAAAAAATTTCTCATATAAAAACACATTAGGCAACTTTTTTACTTTGCGTGGAGAAAGTTTGATCAAAATAATACGTAGTCCCGGCAAAAGATTAAAAGGGCCCGCGGTGAAGAGGAAATAACGAAATAAAAAGAAACTCTTGTTGGACCGTAAAAGTAAAACTGTTTGCATTTATCTTTATTGAAAATGGATTATAAAGTCGTGTCCATTTTAAGTATTTTATACTTAAAATGGACAAAATATATTCGTTTAGGTGTTACAGTTAAAATTGGAATTGAGTATTGGCAAAGGCCTGAACCCAAGATAAGTATCTAACCTAGTCCATATATATTTATCATTTAGATTCACCAAGTGTATTACATTTAATAAATAACAGTCTTCACAAACGTCTATTTTCTTATAATTTATATACCTTTACGACCCTTTAAGGTGAATACCGCATACAACTATGTAGACTATATAAGCATACATTAAACTACATTAGACAAGAAAAAGTTAGCAAAACATGTACAAAAAATTGAAAAAATAGGACATTACAAGAATTATATTTAAGTAATTATAAAATGTTATTATTATAATTAACAAATTAAAAACTAAAATATTTAACAAAGAGAAATAATAGATTTTTTTAACAAGAACAACAGTTAATAATATATTAGATACATTGATAGTTTACGTTTCGGCGAAATTTAAGCAGGGAGTAACCGAAAGGATCCAAAATGTTTTGATCAAAGAGATGTCTCAGTTTAAGGGTTATTTTAGGTAACAATTCTCATAGGATAACTCTAAAAGGCACTTCGAGGAGACTTGATGTCTTACAACAACTCCTAGGTACTAAAAGAAAGAAAAATTGTACTAGATTATCATATATAGACACCTACTAAAAGTATCTAACTTTTATATAAGAAAAGCGAATCCAGAATATTTCTTCTATTTTCCTAATTATCTTAATTAAACTATGCAAGCCTGTTTTGTTTCATTCTATGAAAATTAAAAAAAAAACCTCTCAGATTACCCTCAAATAAAAATTAAGCCCACCATCATCGTACTTACCAGATCAGATTAAACTTACACATTCAATAAAATCACGAAAGAAGATATGATTTTTCATAAAGTAATAAAGCACTCAAAGCAACCTTATATAAAACGTTAGCGCATAAAGGATTAATAATCACCCTCAAGAAACTTGGTCTTAAAGTTCAATAGCAGACGTATTGAGAGGAAGGGAGGAGTGAGTGATTGAGTGAAGGAGATAAAGTGCCTATTGTAGGCGTTACCCGAGGGCTCTATAACAGTGTCAGCCCTTGTGTTTTGATAACAAGTTTATTATTCTTTCTAAAAATCCTTGTATATTTTAAATGCTTCAGAGTATACTAAATAGTGGAATATCTTCATTTTGTTAAAAAAAAAGTCTTCATATTGTATCCCACACACAACAGGGTAGGGTAAATGGAATTTAGTGTTTAGACACTTTACGCCGAATTCTGGAAGCCTTGGGTGTCGAGTGATGGAACTCAACCAGAGCGAAGAAATGAAAATATATATATTTTCTTGTCATTAAATGTGAACTCCATGCGGATTTTGGACTTTGCAAGATAATTACCACATTTTATTCTAAGAGAACATCTTGATCTCATAAGAATAACTATTGATATACGAACTTTAAATTTTAGCATTAAAGTAGGTTTTAAAACAAATTTTCTTTCAAGACCAACATTTTGTTTTAATTAAGTTATACTAGTGAAATAAAAATGTGTTTTTAGTATCTAAATGATTTTTACTGTGTGTTTAAGTTTTATAATTTCAAAATAAATTATCAGTCAAAAAGCTTTAAAATAACATTTTTTGACAATTATTTTCTAAAACACCCAGACTTGAATTATATTATATTCATTTCTATGAATATAATAGAATGTTTTAAAGATAATTAGGTATCAAATATGTGATACCCGAAATATCTCTTACAATTTCTAAGCATAATGTTATATATAAATATTGTTGATTTTTATTGAATATAGCTTTTACCTGTCTTTTAATGAATAATAAAAATTTAAACGAACGAATCATTAAACTTTTGCTTTAAGGAGTTTTTACGGCCTAAGTTATAGACTGCAATTTTACAGGATTGAACTTCTGCAAGACATAATTGATTTAATACCGGTTGCATTACCTCAAGGTGGAATGTCGTAGGACGTATGTATTTTTTTTTGACCGCGAAAGGTCTATTCGCCACTCCATTAATATAAGGTTCCCACTATAATATGGAGTCAATAGTGATATCGAGAAATACCGTCGAATCTACAGGATTCACATCGGCTTTAACAATTTTCGTGTTAGGTGTTTTGAAAACCATACATTTACATACATTTAGTTTTTTACTATTCAATAGTAAGTTATTAACACTGAACCACTGTAGAAACTACATAGCATTTTATGGATTCATTGTGTGGGTGCCAGGTTCATGCCTTCCAGGGTGAGGAGCTCAGAGTTGCGTCTGGGAGTCGCGACCTAAGTATAGGTAGGTAGGACGCCTTCGTTCAACGAAATCTTCGAGTAAATTATAAAGAGATTTTGCTGTAACATCTATCGCTTCTATCTCTATCGTGTAAAAATTTACTCTAAACCTATTCCTGGTGAGGTTTAGGTAACTCCGAAGAAATTATGCTTTTAAGGGATATTTATTTTCGCATGGAACTGTAACTTCTCTTATATAATAAACTTTTTGAAAACTATCGAACTATATTCGGTCTAAGGTTAGTAAGAGTAATAAGATTAAATATCAACATTTTCAGGAATTTTATACTATTTCTGATACGTGTCTATCTCAAGGGTCTAAATAATCAGGAGCTGAGTAGGAGAATAAGGTTTCTGTATGCTCTTTACGAATTTTCTTTCATAAATTCTATTGATTGTTTTTAGGCTCCATTAGTTCTAACCAAATCTGCAATGTTTTTATAACACTTGCATCTAACTATGATATGAGGATTTTATAATATACATATAAGAGGAAACTAGAGATTAGAACTAGAGAAGAGGTATTAACGTTACGTATTAGTTGGTGGTCTATTAAGATAATATAAAAAATTGTCGACCTCTTGTCTAAAGCTGTAACCTAACAAACTTCATAATACTATATTCTTTTTGACTGTCCTTTGTTAATAGGTCACACATTTATTAAAAGAAAAATGTTGAATATTTATAAGAGTATACAGGGTGGAAGAGGCAGCGCTCCTTTTACGGAAACAGCATAAGGGTAAAATATTTCAAACTCATACCTAAAGAAATGAATCAAGATAACTCAACAGTTTAGACGTAGGATTTTTTTCAATTTCATGATGTTTATCCATAGGTATGGATAAACATCGTGAAATGAAAAAAAAAAGTACTTCGTGTGACGCAGTTATGCATAGATACCAATAACATAAACGCATACTACTACAAAAATACTAAATACCTACGTCTCGATTTCGGAATGAGGCGTATGCGGCGGTTTCCCTTTTATAGGTTTATGTGTGCGTGCATCGTTTTTGACAAATGGCGTTTTATTTTAAAACGACCATTTTATTATTTATTTTGTTTGAAAAAATCCCGATCCCCACTCGAGGAGATGAAATATTTACTTAAATTAAGCGAGGTTAAGCGCGGCGTTGAGTTCTGCCACTCAACACGCAATGCCTCCAGAATTCGGCAGAAAGTGGGGAACGAAGTGTCTTAACACAAGTTTCCTCTGCCTACCCTGCTGCGTGCGGGATACAGCGTGGAGCTGATTTATTTGTTTAATAATAATAATAGATAATAATTGTATTACTCTTTTAAGGATTGACACTGTATGATGTACTATATATTGCTACTATACTATTATATATACTATATATAATAAATAACGATATATATATTTCTTTTTAATATAAATTTATATATAGTATAGATGTCAAGTTTTTGCTTCTTGTCTTCATAGATAAGAATGTGATAACTTGAAAAACCAGTCAAGTTATTTTAAACATTGCACCACAATTTGATCTTGGGAAAATGACCATTTTGAAAAAAATGTTAAGTTTGAGCGAAGTGGTAAAAGAAATGAAGAAAGAAAAGTTTAAATTTGCAACTTGATAATATTGATATTTCATTGTTTTCTGATATAACTTGTAAGTTACTACCTACAAAAATGAAATTTTACATATGATTATATTCTGCGTAATAGCAAACAATATATTAATATTAAAGTAGGTGTTAAAAGAATGAAGGAGTCACCCATTGTCTACGCTACAAGTTGACTGTGGGCAGTTAGTTTTGTTCCTCATACATTGTTTTCGGAACCTTAAACTACTGTTAATATTGCCAATTGAGGCCATCGAGACTGTAAACATGACGGCTATATGTTCAATTTCCACTAGGAGAAATTTCTCTGAGTGAGAATTATTAAATATTTTCATTTTCTTACTCTGGTAATGAGACAAAGTGTCACGTTGAGCCCGCTACGCAACACACAATTTCTCGAAATTTCGGCAGAAAGTGGGGAACATAGTTAGATAGAGGGAACCTAGTGTTAACTAGGTTCCCTCTATCTAACCTGCTATATGCAGTACAGAGTGTAATC
The DNA here is from genome assembly GCA_013403705.1 of Heliconius hermathena. Lineage (NCBI taxonomy): Eukaryota > Metazoa > Arthropoda > Insecta > Lepidoptera > Nymphalidae > Heliconius > Heliconius hermathena. The sequence goes on along the minus strand of JAAIXJ010001488.1, from coordinate 8,665 downwards.
TAAAAAAAAGTTAAAGTAAGAATTAGTGTTATTAAACGATGATAAATTTTATAGGTACAAATGTAGACGTCTGCATTAATGTACACGTGCCGCTTGGATGAGACGAAACGAAAATAGATTATGCAGATTTCGAATGAACTGCGTTTGTTTGATACGATGTTATTATGTCTTGAAATAAATTTACTAAATCTAAATACAAAGTATAGGGTATGAAGAGCATCACCGCGAATGTCTGTGTTCGATGATTTTATGATGATTCAATGATGATTTTACACAAATGGATTTGTGGAAATTCACTATTTACATTTCCCCACGTTGGCAAGAGAAAGCGCATTGTTTTTTGCAATGTCTCGAATTTTAGCGAAAAGTTGTATTTTGACACTAGGCTTTTTGTCTACCCTGTAAATGAGGAATTAAGTGTCAAGCTGAATAAAAAATATAGAGAATTTTTTTATTAGTATGTGAATAAAAATATGGTTTATAGTTTCAATGACTCCTTTTTATCTATAGTAACATTGCACGTTATTTAGCTTGGTCGTGAGTAATTATTTTCTAATATATTACACATGGCTTTAAAGGAAATGTGATTAAACTCATAAAATTTTTAGTTGAAACCAGCGATTACTTTTTTTTTCATTGAACACATTACAGATTTTTCTTTGCCTATTGTATGAGGACAGTGAGTTTTAAGGGTTTTGTTATGGAAATGGTTGACTGTTAAAACGTATTCAGTGTAAAGCATAAGTACTTAGTGCCGTATTTTGTTGAAGGAAACATCTATTTTATGTATTCACTCGAGTGGGAATTGAACCCATAAACACGTGTTCAGCCAGCACTTCTCAGCTTTATAACGGACGGTACATAATCAGCCAATTGTACACGAAATGTAACGACCAGCGTTCTTACTCCATTATAATGATGTTTCTTTATTTTGTTTTATATTAACCGTCGATATTCTTGAGAATACAAATCTTTTGATGAAAGTATGTAACATATAGTTCAGTTTATAATTACAATTAAATGATTTATTAGCTTAAAATATACCACAATATTGCAAAACATTTATTCACTTCTTCATCCGCGTCAATAGGGACCATTTGCCAAATCATGGTAGCTATTGATTAACATATCAGCTATATGCTATGCATGTTGAACCTCTATATTTATACTGACTGACTATGTAATCTAACTATGAATATAATGAGGCTGTATTGGAGCAGGAGTACAAGGGTGTAACGCGATGGTTGTGGGTTCGATCCCCATCTCGAGCCATCAAGGCTTAGTTAAAGAGTAGTTAGGCCGATTCATTTTTAGGAAAGTGTACATGTTTAAAAAAAACCTTCAATCTGTAGATAATTGTGGTGTTTCAAGTGTAGTACCAATATACAAATATAATACCACCAATAACCTTTTTTCATTGTTACTATTTTAAAGATATTATATCTTTATGAATTTTTTAGGTTTATTCTACAGCAATAGCTTGACGCACACAAATAATACACGTGGTTATTCGAGAATAAAGACTATTGGTTGATGAGAGTTTATGGTTAAACTACGCAAACAAAAGGTTAATTTTGGCTTAATTTTATGTTAGGAAACGTATAAAAATATATTTTTTATAAAAAGAAGATCTGGTCAAGGTCGCGGGGGGCCGCTGAATGTGCACGACCGATCAACGTGGGCCTTGGAGTAGGCCTATGTCCAACAGAGGGCGTCGAAAGTCTGATGTGATGATGATGATGATGATAATGATGATATAAAAATATTTTATTTGTTTTGTGACTATGTTATATTTGATCAACTAACATATAGAACAAAACAACTCAGTCACAAAACAATTTTAGAGAGATTTTTTTGCGTACAAAATTGGCATCCTTAATAATTTCTATTATTGCAATTTTTAAATATAAAATTGAAAACATCCTTTACATCGCTATGTACAGTTTAATGGCCAAGCGTGTTTTATCTGATTCAATGTAGGTGAATGTGTATTTTACAGGTATAATAACTATAGTTGTCATTTTATAACTTACAATGCATAGTATATATAAATAGTGTAAGGAATTGTGAAATATGTTGTAACATACTGTTAGACTATAGCATGCTTGATAAAGAATAGAATGTTATGAATTTGGATTCAAATCTTACTTAGGGAGTACATATTTACATAAAATTTTTTCTCCCCAAATTTGACAAAATACAGGCGGCTGAGCCCCGCCAATTTAAAACTCATTATGACCATTTAGAAAAATTAAACAGGGTGGAAGTGTCAACACCACTTTAAATGAAACCATAGTTTTAACTACTCTACAGGGTGGATCATGTAGGGTAAAATATTTCAAATTCAAATTCAAATAATTTTATTCAAAATAAGAAGATACATGCTTCATTTTTTGAACGTCAAATAATTTACCACCAGTTCACAAAAGTTAATGCCTCAGACCTGAGAAGACCGGCGCAAGAAACTCAGCGGGACTTATTTTTTTAAAATCAATTTTAAACAAATACATATTTAATTATCTGTGACAATGATACCTTTGAAACAGACTGTTATCATTTACAAAATCATTAATTTGGTAATAACCTTTAACACACAAACGTGTTTTCACATATTTTTTTAAATCGTGATACAGAAAATTCTCTGACGTTTTCTGGGATCCTGTTGTAAAAGCGTACACATTGTCCCATAAAAGAATTACGGATTCGATGCAACCGAGTTACAGGTGCACCAAGATTATGCCTATTTCTAGTGTTAATATTATGAACATCACCAATTTTGGTAAAATTATTAATGTTTTTCTTAACATACCCAACATTTCCAAAATATATTGAGATGTAAAACTGTCAATATATTAATTTCTTTAAACTTTTGCCTTAAGGAGAGAAGGAGGAGGATTTTAAACCCATACCTAAAGAAATTAATCACGCATAGATACTAATAACGTAAACATACACTACTACAAAAATACTATTAACGGTTAATCAACTTTGAACTTTGCCGCCAATACCTACGACTCGATTTTGGAATGGGGCGTATGCGGCGGTTTCCCTTTGGTAGGTTTATTATGTGTTCGTGCGTCATTCTTGACAAATGGCGTTTTGTATTACAACGACAATTTTATTATTTATTTTGTTTGAAGAAATCATTTTTGGGAAAAAATAATAATAATTGTATTAGGCTTTTATAGAGTAGTTAAAATTGTGGTTTCATTTAAAGTGGTGCTGACACTTCCACCTGTATAAAAGCCTAATACAATTTTTTTTCCCAAAAATGAAAAAGTGAAAAAAAACCCTACGTCTAAACCGTTTAGGTATCTTGATTAATTTCTTTAGGTATGAGTTTAAAATATTTTACGTCAAATTAATTTTTCAGGTAAGGTTCAACTTCGTTCTATCCTTTCCATTGGAGATGTGACATTGCGCGTTGTCAGAACTCAGAGTTGTTTTCTTAAATAGCTGGGAAATTAAAATAATTTAGATATAATAATTAAACTCAGAATTAAACCAATAACCAACGCGCTTACTGTCAGACACTGTTCCATTGCACCATGGAAAAAATTACTCGTCATTTCATATTGAAGCTTAACAATTGTAATAAGGTGTTTAATCTCTATTACGTAGTCGTTTTACTATATCTATAAAAAATAGGATGTTGTTAATATTTAATTAATTGTTAGTCGGTTTGATCAAGTACCCTCGTTTGACCACTAGAAGTGCGTGGGTGACGTCCCACGCATAACAAGTAAAAGTACGAATGAACTTCAATTTCTATAAAATCAAATATTGAAAATTTTGTTAAACGTTTTAAGTATTATACTTTTTAATTGACTTATAGATAAGTTAGTATATTACTTAGCTATAAGTTAACTTGAAGCCATTCGTGGCGCAGGGGCACATGCGTGCGATTGGAAACGCGACGGTTGTGGATTCGACCCGCACTGGAGGAAATGAAATATTTAATTTTTATTTTTCTATGCTGTGTTGTCGTGGCAAAGCGCTTGAGCTCCGCCACTCAAAATAAAGCCTTGAGAATTTGGTGGAAACTGGGGAACGGAAGTGTCTTAATGGAAACGGTGTCTCTTAACACTAGGTTCTCAGATTCCTTCTTCTTACCCTGCTGTGTACGGGATACAGCGTGAAGCTAAAAAATATTTATATTTTATATTGCTTTAGAATAATTAAATAAAAATTCTGGAGGCATTGCGTATTGAGTGGCAGAACTCAACGCTTATTCTTTATTAGAAAAAGTATAAAAATATGAACGTAGCGGGATTTGAACTCGTGCCTTTTGTAAATTGTTGAAGTACTCTGTCCACTAAGCCATACATTCTGATCAGACAACGTCGAAATTCTCATACGCTTGTTTCCAACATAAAAACATAATATTGGGTTCAAATACCGCTACGTTATTATTTTTATAAGTTTTCTGAAAAAGATATGTATAGCTAGCTGTACCTTGCACTTTTCGTGCGTGGATTGTAAATTGCAAAGTATGATTTCTTACCATTTCTTCTGGAATTTCGAGAAATCTTCTCTTAGTGCTCCTCCTCACTTCCCAACGAACCTATCGCGGAGTTCAGCTGCCGATACTTAGCAATTTCATTTTATATAGATATTTATAACACAAATACTACTCTGGTACAGGTAAAGTATTTTATTAGTATTAGCTGTCTAGTAAGAAACTAAAATGTGGCTAATATGCTGGTTTAGATTGATGAGGTTTGATCGATTTGTCTTCATTGTAACTGTCAAAGACGATAATTCATTGATCAAACTCTATAGATGAAAGCTTAAAAGTCAGTAGGTATTTGTATTTAATAATTCAAATATTTTTAATAAGTAGGTATATTGATTTCAAGGCCGTCGTTGTTCAGGGGTACAATTATGTGGCTGTAATGCCACGGTTGTGGATTCCATTCCACTCGGTATTATATAATAATTATTTATTAATATGATTATTTCTTCGCTCTGGTAGCTAGGCAAAAAGCGCAGCGTTGAGTTCCGCCACTCAATATGCAATGCATCGTAAAATAAGCGGAAAGATGAGAATAGAGTGTATCAACATTAAGTTCCTAAGGTTCTAGGTTAAAAAAATATTTTAAATAAATATTGAGCCTGTCGTGGCGCAGCGTCACTGTGTCTTACTGCTAACGCAATGCTCTAATTTTCACTTCTTCGCTCTGGTAATAAGACAAAGCATGGCGTTAAATTCCATACTCAAAATCCAATGCATTAGACATTGGATGTAGAGTATGGAATTTTTGAGTTGATATAATATCATATACCTAGTGTAAAATTAAAAGAGAAAATGTTTTTTTTTTGGAACTTGAGGTTGCTGTTAGCCCTACTGGCTTTTACAGCGACACCGGGTGGGTAAGGAAAAGAGTACTCTGTCCCTGAAAAAATTGCAAGCTCTATGTGGCTGCTTGTGAGGACGGTATTCCAATGGCGGTAAGGGCGTCCCCTTCGGGACTGGAACCTTGGCTTGTAGCCGTCGAGCGGACTGAGAAGAAAAAGATATTACGTATCTATGTAAATGAACTAAGAATAATTGTAAGTGTTAAATGATAGAGTCACTGTCGGAGTAATATAAAAAAATATAATAAAATTCAACTTGTAATTATTACACGAAGTGGGAATGAATGTCCTACCATTAAAGTATAGTAGTAGTATCTACATTAATATTTACAGAATTGTGTTAAAAGTAACATCTGTGTCAATATCAAACGCCACTCTTACAGAACCACGTGAAAGGAATAATTCGTTAAATTCAAAATGAAAGGGCATAAAAAATATTCATGATTTATACGAAAAATAGAACATGAGAAATAAAGTAGGTAATAGGGTTAAGAGTTTTAGTTCATTAAAGAGACGTTTTTGCGTTCGTCAACAGTTCGAACAGTTCACAGTTGACAGTGAATGCAATGTGACATTCTATATACAAAATGAAAAGCTTCGGTTTTAGGATTCCGTACATCAAAAAATAAGAACGGAATCCTTATAGGATAACTTTGTTGTCAAGCTGAAGTTAATATCAAGTATTTAACGCAATTTAGTGAACGCGATGAAAGGATTCGCGCATTTATATGCATAAATATTAATAAATAATAATTTTGCTGCATTTTGTATGAAATTCGCGTTATTAATACATATAGGTTATTTCCCGTGGATCTACAATTATTACAAACTTATATTTTTAGTTCACATACAGGGTGGAAGTGTCAGCAGTAAAATATTTTAAACCCGTACCTAAAGAAATTAATCAAGATACCCCAACAGCTTAGACGTAGTATTTTTTTCATTTCACGGTGTTTATCCATACCTGTATTTTATGTGACGCAGTTACGCAAAGATGCGAATAACACAAACGAATACTACTACAAAAATACTACTAAAGGTTAAGCAACTTTGAACTTTGCCGCCAATACCTACGACTCGATTTCGTAATGTGGCGTATACAGCGTTTGATAGGTTTTTGCGCGCGTGCGTCGTTCTTGACAAATGGCATCTTATATCAAAATCACTTTTTCATTTTTGGGATTTTTTTAAAATTATATTAGGCTTTTATGTTAATAGTTAAAACTATGGTTTCATTTAAAGTGGTGCTGACACTTCCACCCTGTATATAACAATCTTTGGGTCCTTTTGGATTTGGCGCCACGACAGCCTCATAACGTAACAATTAACAAAGACAAAAAAAAGTTATCTCTATCTCTATTACTATATATTGTATAATAAAAGGATAGAAAAGTCAATTCTGTACGTAAAAGATAGAAAAAAATAATAAAAAAATATTTGTAAAAACAAAAACCCCGACTGCATAAAACTAAAAAGAAAATAAACAAGCCCAATAGTTTATGAGGATTAACAGTCGGGACCTATAAGTAATTCTGCAATCAATAAAATCTTTACCAGGAACCCCGCATAATTTAAAGAGGTCCCGGCTGTTAATCCTAATAAACTATTGG
>JAAIXJ010000957.1:0-30949 GCA_013403705.1 Heliconius hermathena | reverse complement strand
TTGATGTCCTAGTTTTCGAAACCGGGCTTAAAGCTTTAAAAGCTCTCTACATATATACTTATATTTCTCTCTTTAGAGTAGATATCTACGTAGGTGCGCTTAAATTTTATAGCAATTCATATAAATAGCGTTAAATAAATATTACTAGTCATATTACCTTGAGATAAGTTATAGATTTGTAATATATTTATTTTAAAATTTGATATTTATTTATTTATTTTATTTTTTTCTCCATTAAGGGTAATGGAATAGAAGTAAAAATTATTATGTTAAATATAAAGTTAATATAAATAAAGTTAAGTATAGTATTCATGTGTCATTTGTATGAAACAATCACAATACAAATTTATTCGAAAAAGAGGTTAATGCTATTGGCCCTATTTTATAGCGACACTCGTTGGGTAGGGAGAGGATACTCTATCCCTGAGAAATTGCCAGCCCTACCTGGCTTCTTGAGAGGATGTCCGTGCTGTACTCTAAGGGAGTCGTTTGGGTTTATAATACTAGGTAGGTATACCTCTTATATTATTTCACCTTCACAGCGTAGGTATCTCGCATATAGCGGGGTAGAAATAAAGAATCTAGTGTCAAGGCACTTCGATCTCAACTTTTTGCCACAATTCAACACATTGCATCTTAAATGAATTGTAAAATGAATATTATTAAATCAAAAAAAATAAACCAGCTTCACCCTGTATCCCGCACACAGCAGGGTAGGCAGAGAGAACCTAGTGTTAAGACAGTCCGTTCCCCACTTTCTGCCGAATTCTGGAGGCATTGCGTGTTGAGTAGCAGAACTCAACGCCGCGCTTTCACTCGACACCACAGCGAAGAAATGGAAATAGTATGATGGGGTATCGTGGTTCAGGGGCGAAAGCGTGTGATAGTAACGCGATAGCTGTGGGTTCGATTACTACTCGGACGAGTGACTTATAATTTACTAATATTTTCATTTTTCCGCTCTGGTACCAAAGCAAAAGAGGACGTTGAATTTTACGCTTGATAGTTGTGGGTTCGATCAGAACTTCGGATAATGAAATAGTTCTATTTCTCCGCTCTTACAAACAAAGTACAACATTATATTCCGCAATTCAACACGCAATGTCCGGAAAATAGGGCGAAGAAGGAAATCGAGTGTCTTTTGTCTTCGGACACTAAGTTTGCTTTGTCATATGCAGGCGAAAAACGTTGAGCTATTTTTCCTTTATTTTTATGGCTTTATCTTAAACATATCATTGAAGTAAGTAAACTATGTCAAAATCCGCAAATGATTTTGTGTTTTACACTAGCTTGACCGTAAATATGTGTATTTTTACAAGGAAAACTACCTGCCAAAGCGAAAATGTTTTTACTAGAAATATTCTATAAGCCTTTATTGTTCAGATTTGTATATACATATTGTATAATCTACCGAGAAAAATAAATATACCTTATTTTTTTGTAGCATTTTTATCTTTACGATCTTTAATCCAATAATATAGTTTGTTTACATACATAGATAAATACTCGTATATACAAAATTATCTATTCACAACGACTTTTGATTATTGCTAACACGATACTTAACATAAGTATAAATATGTACATTCTGTTTAGAAAGTAATATTAGTTAACCGTTTCCTAACTTTTTTACTCTTTTTCTATAAAAGCCAACGAACTCACTAAGCCAACAAGTAGAAAAAAAGGATATAATGTCGAGACACCCTATTCTTAATTTTCCATTCGAACTCGATATATTGCGCATACAGTGGTGGTACTTAATACCGCGCAGATCAGAAAAGCGATAATAATTGAAATATAATAGTAATCCCCTATGAAATCGAACCCACAAGCATCGCTAATGCTTTCACTGTGCCATAACGACCTTTCACAATAATATTTCATGCCAGAAATTTAAGAAATAGAATTTTTACATCCACCAAAAAACCTACGTGCCTGCGCCCAGCGTTAAAAAGCCCACTTGACACGAGGGCTGTCAAAACATGAGACGTAACTTCATTATTTTTTTAAATATATTACGAGCGGGCAGGGTAGGCAGAGGGAACCAAGTGTTCGAAATCCGTTCCTCACTTTCCGCCAAGCTCTGGAGGGAGGGATTACATGCTGAGTGACGGAACTCAACGCCGCGCTTTGCCTCGACACCAGAGCGAAGAAATGAAAATATAAATGTAAATAAATAATTCATTTCCTTGAGTGGTGATCGTACACACAACCAGTTTATTTTATAGTCACATTTTGTGCCCCTGCCCCACGACGGGCCTCAATTGAACAAATCAATTTTATAATTCAATTTTTATTTTGAGAAAAGAAGTGTCTTAACATTAGGTTTCCTCTACCTACTTCTACCTTCCTATCCTGCTGTATGAGGGATATAGCGTGAAGCTGATTTATTTATTTTTATTTTTTACCAAATTTGTCTCAAATGTCTTAAATTAGGTGATATACATATGGATATCCAAGAGATGATTTCTTTTCTAAATACAAAATTCTTTGAACGATGGTAACGAGAAATACATTTTTAAGTATCTATATATCTGGCACCACTGTCACAGCGTGACTGAGAATTATCACATGCCCTTATTTCCTTGTTTTTACGACGGATAGGGTCGTTGTAGAAATATATGTACAAATTATTAGTATAAATTTAAGCGTAAAACCAAACATCTTGTTTGGTTTTACGCTTAAATTTAAGACTCGCTGTGCCACCTATTGGTTTTATTTTAACTTCGCGCTGTATCTCGCACTGAGCAAAGTCAGCAGAAGGTACCTAGTGTTTAGACACTCCGTTCCCATTACGAGACTTCTGTTTCCCATTTCCGCCAAACTCTGGAGGCATTACGTATTGAGCGACGGAACTGAACGCCGCGCTTTGCCTTAACACTAGAACGAAGAAATGAAAATGTGGGAATAAAACCCACAACCTGCACAGGCTTTTACAGTCATGTTCGTGTACTTCTGCGCCACGACTGATCTCACGTGGAATACTCTGTATAAATGAAAAGTTACCTTTTAAAATAATCTCTGCATTGCAACCAAGAACGGTCTGTTAAGATAATGCGATCAACTTCTACGGAAACAAACCACCAACAATACACTTCGAAATTCAAAAGGTTATTATCAACATCCTTATCATCACCAATCAGTCAAAACTTCAATAATCTCATTGCTTATTGTTTCGCGACTTTTGGTAGTCATTTGAGAAATATATTTTTTATATAATACATTTATATTTTCATTATAAATTGGACCTAATAATAATAAAAAAAACTGGTCAAAGACCAGTCGTGACGCTTTCTAAGCTACTCACGTAAGCGACACAAAGTTAGTTTAATTTTCATTATGGTTTTTTAAATTCATTGCATATTTTAATAAATAATGTAAATAATTAAAAGCTTACAAAAAAAATAATATGAGTATTTGATCAAAAAATATAAACATTAAGTACCCAAAACAAAAATCTGAAAATGTAAAAGCAAGGGAAAAAAACGACCATCGAAACAGGCAAGAATAAATAAATCTACAAAGCCTAGTAACAAGCAAAACAAACTTGCGCCTCCACAGTGAACGACACAAAAACAATATGAAAGTGTCAAGACCGTTTATCCGCAGCAAACCGACGTCAGGCAAAACCGAGGCGACAAAAGCATTTTAAGATTAATCCAGCCTCCATACATATATCTTTTGTAAATCAGTTCTAGTGTGCCTTATCTACGGGAGATAAATCCTTTTCATTAATGTACTTTATACAGGTGGAAGTGTCAGCACCACTTTATATGAAACCACAGCTTTAACTACTCTATAAAAGCCTAATACAATAGTTATTTTTCAAACAATTTTTTTCAAACAAAATAAATAATAAAGTTATTATTGTAATATAAAACGCCATTTGTCAAGAACGACGCACGCACACATAAACCTATCACAAGGAAACCGCCGCATACGCCTTATAACCTTTAGTAGTATTTTTGTAGTGGTATGTGTTTACGTTATTGGTATCTATGTGTAACTGCGTCATACGAAATAGAGGCATAGATAAAAAATCCTACGTCTAAACTATATATATACCTCGAGTGGCAATCGAACTCACAATCGCACGCTTGCGCCCCTGCGCCACACCGTCTTTCATTCTTCGTTGAAATAACTAGTTAAACCTACACTCAATCTAATAAAACTGGTACAAGACGTGGACGCTGCACTGGTACAAATTACAACGTATAAGTAAATACTAACTGCGAATCAAACTTCGGTCCAACTTGAAACTTGGAACATCTCACGAATATAAATGATCTATTTCAATATGGTCTTGCCAGATCATAAATCCGTGGGTACATTTCAACTTTAAAAGTTATTTTCACGCACAGCTACCCGTAAAAGCTCTTAGATTTTATAACCCTATACATTATTAAAATTTCGATAATAGCTACAAAAGATAAGATTATGTTGGGATTTCCTGTATAAATATCCGTATGAATCAGTTGTGGCACAGGGGCACAAGTGTGCAACTGTAAGCGCGATAGCTAGTGGATTCAATTCACCGGGTTAAGTTCGGCCACTCAACAAGCAAATGCCTCCAGCATTCGGCGGGAAGTGGGGAACGGTAGTGTCTTAATGAGAATGGAGTGTCTCACCACGTCATTGCCAGGTTTCCTCTGCCTACCCTCTTATGTGCAGTATGCAACATAAAGCTAAGAAAATACCATATAAAAAGAAAATAATTATTATTACTTTTTATTGATTTATACGTACTGAAATAAGTTAGTAATATGCTCATTGCTCACTATATCGTTAATGTATTATACATACATATTTAATTTTTTTAAAAATAATCTCATAATTTTCAAACCACCTATTCTATGGTATAAGTTTTTATAAACAAAAATAAATTAACTTATTAAAACCCTAAAAATTAGTAACATTTCAGAAGAATTTTAAGCGTTTAATTCACCTGTTTATAAAATAGAAGACCAAAAGATTAAAATTCTAATTAATATGATTGAACTAAATACAATAAAGAGACACAAAAAGCATTCTCCGTTATATGAGAAGTCAAAGTCATAGCTATTATAAATTCATCCTGGGGTTTCAGACTCAAACAGTTCATAAGTAACTAAGACGAATTTACTAAGTGATTCTTCATGGCAGTTCTCCAAGACGCACAAATTTCAATTTCCTTGTGATTACTCATTAATAGTAAATAATTTTAATAAGATGAATATCATATTAAATATAATACTCAACTAAATAATAAGCAAGTCGTCTAGACAAGTTTAATGATTTAGTAGATACAAAAATATATTTTAAGAAAAAACCTTCAAAAAATTGAATATTTTACGTGGAGATTTGGTGTGTTCTTAGCTAATTTCTTTTCAAAAATATTCGTAATTAGACTATAATATATTAATTTTATTTACTATTTTTAATGAAATAAGTATTATACATACTTAAAGGTTTTAATTATTATTAAAAACGTGCTTATAATTTAGGTGTAGCTACACAAAAATCGACCGCAAAAAAAGTTTTTCACACTTCATCTTTATCAGTACTTTCGTTTGGTGCCTGTGTAGCATATCCTTTTTCTTTTTTAAAAAGATTTATCTGAGGCGTTATGATCTTAACGAGCTTTTTTTCTCTACAGTGTCTTTCACTTTATTATCACAATTATCGTGTTTTTTACTATTATAAAACCTCGTTATCATTTACCATATATTTCTGTCGCTGCTTTTCTTATATAATTTCCGTTTTCTGTTTCAAAGATGTCTAATATTTTGGAAGTACTTATTCCTCGACGATTCGATTTCCTACTTTGATCGATGGATCTTAAAACTTCCAGCTTCTTATGCGATAATTCGACTCCAAGCTTGGACGTCTCGTACCTCAAAATGAAACAGACTCCTTATTATAGCAACGATTACATATTGGTCTGTTCCCAAGATAGCATCCTAAGCACTCGTGTGTCCACAACTTAACCTTAAATATACTGATCCGCTGGGAATAAGTCAATCATACTTTTTACAGTGAGAATATAATAGAACGTGCTTTTTTGCTATTCCTTCATCATCAATCCATTTGGATTGATGATGAAGGAATAGCAAAAAAGATTAATGAACAAAAAGTGAGTGGTAATAAAGATAAACCTTCGAAAATACAGCATCAAAGATAATGAAGGAGAAAAATCACGTAAAAAGCATGAGGACGTCCCAGATGGCATGTATGAAAAGTTGATGATAGTGGACGAGGTGAAAGAGGTATATAGAGACCATTGTGTTTGGGGCTCCGTTCTCTCTGACTTTCCCACTAGTATTACAGTGTGAAGCTAAATAAGTAAGTATTTAATTTCAATTCTATTGTAAAGAATCATTGTTGGTACCACAGCATCATTTTTCTCCAGTTGCTTATCATTATTCTACACAATCATAACTTAACTTAACTTAGCTTCAAGCTTTATCCCTTGCGGGGTAGTCAGAGAGAACGGAGCGCCAAACGCTACGGTCTCTACATACCTCTTTCGCCTCGTCTACTGTCATCAACCTCTTCATACATGCCCTTCGGGGGGTCCTCATGCTTTTTACGTGACCTTCCTCCAGTATCTTTGATACTGTGTTTTCGAAGGTCAACCGAGGTCTCCCCCTACCTNTATTATTATTATTATTATTATTATTATTATTATTATTATTATTATTATTATTATTATTATTATTATTATTATTATTATTATTATTATTATTATTATTATTATTATTATTATTATTATTATTATTATTATTATTATTATTATTATTATTATTATTATTATTATTATTATTATTATTATTATTATTATTATTATTATTATTATTATTATTATTATTATTATTATTATTATTATTATTATTATTATTATTATTATTATTATTATTATTATTATTATTATTATTATTATTATTATTATTATTATTATTATTGTCCGATTTAACACATTTTTTATAAATTCCATTTATAAAATAAATAGAGGTTGTTCATAGATGCCACTTCAATAAACGTGCATTATAATGTCCAAGCTTACATCTGACAGCAAAATTACGACTTTACACGCTGGTTTTAAAAAAGACATAATTTTTGATTAAAAATAACAATTTTAGGAGAACTGCTATTCAAGATCTTAAAGTTAGAAAGAAGACACTACAAGATTCAGGACTTAATCGGAAATGGATTTTTAAAATTAAAAGAGCCTTACTTTAAGCTTTAATATTTATAACAATATTTTTAAGCGCCATGGCGCAGGAGCATAAGCTTGTGAGTGTAAACGCGACAGATTGTGGGTTCAATCCACTAGAGATATTGAAATATATATCATTTTTTTCAAAGTGGACAACGAAGTGTCTTAACACTAAACTCCCTCTGCCTATCCTGCTACATGCGATATACAGCGTGAAGCTGGAAAAAAATTTACATAATAATTATTTTCAAAATAAAATAAATAGAATATTATAGATTTGAATTAATTTTAAGTGGCTCTTTATATTAATTTCTTATTATGTACGTAAACTTCTTTTAATTGATCTTTTTTTCTTAAACATTACTATAATGCAGTGATTAAGCATTTTTAACAATACAGTGTTAATACTGTATTGCACCAGGGGTTAACGCTTAACGCTGCAGTTTGGTTAACCAGACTGACAGCGTTATAATGCATAACTTATACCACTACGTTTACAAAGGTTTTTTTTTCAGCGTCACGCTGCATCTCGCTTACAGCTGTGTAGGCAGAGGGAATCTAGTGTTAAGACCTTAAGACGCGTCGTTCTCCGTTCCGCTTTAATTATTTAGTACCAATTTAAACATTTTGGCAATCCCTAGGTAAAGTATCGAAAGTAAAAAATTGCAATTTGCTTTTATTGCTGTTTTGAACTACTGACAAGAGTAGTTTTCGATTATACACTCGTTTAAAAAACGCATAAATAACTATTTTTTCACATCGTAATAGTACAAAAGAGGCGAAAACAACTCTGGCGATTTTTCACTTACGATAGTTTATCTATTGAGCATCGATTTTACGGAACACCGTGACGTAGCGGGATATTTTACTATATATGCGATAGTTGTGGATTCTATCGCCCTGTATTAAAAATAATTTTATAAATATTTTCATTTTCACTCGCCCCACTAAGACAAACAAATGCTCCATTACGGAATGTTCTGAAAATTGGCGAAATATGAGAAACATAATGTTTTAGTAGTGCTAAAATTTCCTTTCCTATAGCTATCCCGCTACCTTTCCTATAGCGTGAAAGTTTAAACGTATATAAAATTTCACCAATTATAATATGGCAAAGTGGTTGTTTTTTCAGCACACAAGAATCCACCAGGCTCGTGACACGGCGACTGCGAGAAATTGAAGTTGAAGTCTGCATGGTTCATATAATTAATTTTAACAAAGTAGCAGTACACATTCAACTCCGTTCTCGCTCATTCAAATTGTATGTAGCCTTGTTGTTGTTGATTTTGTTTACTTTTATTTTTTACTCGTTTGGTAAACCTATATATGTTTATGTTTCTCTGTTTTATTTTTATTTTTTATTTTTATATAGTTTATTCTGTGGTTTAGTGCCTGGAAAGTGGAAAAATAAACATATTCTAATTATACAGGGTGGAAGAGGCAGCGCTTCTTTTACGAAAACAGCATATAGGGTAAAATATTTCAAACCCATACCTAAGAACTTAATCAAGATAACTCAACAGTTTAGACGTAGGATTTTTTTTTTCATTTCACGATATTTTTCCATATCTGTATTTCGTATGCCGCAGTTACGCAAGGAAGCGAATAACGTAAACACATACTACTACAAAAATACTACTAAAGGTTAAACAACTTTGAACTTTATAATAACCCAATACCTACGACTCGATTTCGGAATGAGGCGTATGCGGCGGTTTCCCTTTGATAGGTGTGCGTGCGTCGTTCTTGACAAACTTATTTATTTTGTTTGAAAAAATCACTTTCATTTTTGGACTTTTTTATTGTATTAGGCTTTTAAGGAGTAGTTAAGACTATGGTTTGTAAGAAAACAAAAGAGTTTAGGTCTAAAGACAGAGTAAGCCATAAAATGGAACTAACGCATGTAATCCATATCAGGTTATATTTTAGTGTCCTGTAATCCTTAAAGGACGAAAACATTGTAACAATATTTTTATTTTATTAACATTTAGTTATCTTCCGTGTTTCGAGAGTGTCTATTGATTGATTATCGATAAAATAAAATTAGCCGTCATTTTTTAAATAGGAATCAGTCGAAATTTTTTTTCCTAAAAATACTTCGTAAAAAAATAATGGATTGGGTCTTTATAAAACAATCTTTTTAACAGTGACTTTGTATTTTTCTAAATTAGACAAGTAGTTAATAGTAGACTAACAAGTTAATTTGAAGGATCAACATTATTATTAAAAAAAAAATTCAGCTTCACGCTGTATGCCGCACTCAGCAGGGTAGGCAGAGGGAACCTTGTGTTAAGACACTCCGTTCCCCACTTTCTGCCGAATTCTGGAGGCATTGCGTGTTGAGTGGCAGAACTCAACGCCGCGCTTAACCTCGACACCAGAGCGAAGAAATGGAAATATAAATTTAAGTAAATATTTCATCTCCTCGAGTGGAGATCGAACCCACAACCAGTCGGTTTTGCAGTCACACCTCATGCCGCTGCGCCACGACTGGCCTCAAACAAACATTATTATTAAGATTAAATTAAGAGATTTTTATTTTTTAATTCTTAAATAGCACTTAGCAACACTGTATCGAATCATTCTATGTCCAATCGTTAATTATACATAATATGTTTTTTGAGGGCGTTGTGGCCCAGCGGCACAAGGGTGTGACTGTAACGCGACGGTTGTGGGTTCGATCCCCACTCGAGGAAATGAAATATTTATTTAAATTGATATTTCCATTTTTTCACTCTGGTGTCGACGCAAAGAGCGGCGTTGAGTTCCGCCACTTAACACGCAGTAACTTGCAAATTCGGCGGAAAGTGGGGAACGAAGAGTGTGTGCGGAATACAGCATAAAGCTGATTGTTATTTCTAATAAGTTTTTTAGCTTCACACTGTATATCGCATATAGCAGGATAGGCAGAAAAAACTTAGTGTTGAGACACTCCATTCTTATTATGACACTGCCATTCCTCACTTTTCACCGAATTCTACAGGCATTGTGCGTTGAGTGGTTAAATACAATGCCGCACTTTGCCTCGTTACCAGAGGAAATGAAAATATTAAATATTTCACTTTCTCGAATGGGGATCAAATCCACAACTTGTTTCGCTGACAGTCGCACGCTTGTGCTCCTGCGCCACGACTCACCTCAAAAATCCTTTTATATTTTATGTAATTAGTACAGCATATATTTTTAAACACTTAAGATAAAATTTTCTTTTGAATATTTAAAATTTTCAAATAAAAAGATAATATCTCACTAATTAAAATATTTGAAGGCGAACAGAAATTTGTAAAGAATACGTCGGAAATAATGCCGTGTGAGGCCGACGTTATAAGGTTCGCAGTGAATTTTATTAAACAACTTTTAACAGGGAAATTCTACTACAAACTTTTAGAAGTTTGAGTATGTTAATATAAAACATATATACAAAAATATATATGGGGAATATACTTTTGAGTTAAATTCATAAAAACATAAAAAATATAAATAAATAAATAAATAAATCAGCTTCAAGGTTAACTCGCAAGTAGCAAAGTAGGCAGAGAGAAGCTAGTGTTAAGACACTCCGTTCCCCACTTTCCACCGATTTTTTTGAGGCATTGCACGCAGAGCGTGAAACTCAATGCTGGGCTTTTGCCTTGGTGCCTATCTGCGCGACAAATAGACGAATATCCCATATCCCGTTAACAGATTTGATGTTTCTTTTTTTATTGGAAAGGACTAGTAGGACTTCAGGGCTAGTACGATTAAAGTTTGGTTAGGTTCTGATTATGGAATCCGGTTGAAATTGAAGAAGTCCGTTTATTTTTTGTTAAAAATTAAAATGATTTACCGTACAATCTCCTCCGTGTGTTCTCCATACAACGTGTTATTGGCGAAATGATTAGTGCTCAACTAGCACGGTCGGGCCATAAACGAAGAACTGAACTGAATTTGAATGTGACGTGTTGAATGGTGAAACCCCACCTTCCTTTACGCATGCTAGAATAGTGAAACGAAAGAATGAATAAATTACTACGCCACGACAGCCTCGACTTATGACAATAAGATACCTATAACTATTATTTCAAATATTTTTTTTCATTTTCTACTATTTTAAACGTTAAAACGCACCGCATGATGTTATAGCCATAAATTTTGCATTTTCTTTATTACTTTTCATACCATTCGCTGTAGAATTTAAATCCTTTGCAAGACGATTTATATATACTTGTCGGATCTTATTTCCTGATTTTAATACAAAAATATTATCTCGGTTAAATATTGTACAACCATGACTTGTACTGCAATTGCTTTTTATTCACAAGGATATGTGGTATATTATAATATTTTAGTAGTACTTATAAAACAAAAAAAGAGTGTCTTTACGTACAACATATACAGAAAACAAAATTATGGTGCGATATCAGTGAGACTGTTGACATGTGTGTAAGTGAGTTGACTTAAGTGAATGTGTGGATAAATTTGTGAATGGGAATTGACAGGAGTAAATGTATATCGACATGTTATGTGAATGAATAATCACATATATGATTTTGTTCTGATAAGTGTTAAGAAACATTTATGAAAATGTTACATGTTATTATTGTGTATAAACTGGAAATACAACTATTTTTAATTATTTAATATAATAAATGGTAGTAGTACGTTTAGCTTAGTTTTGTTAAATAGCAACTGAAATTCTCTTTGTAATAAATAATCACCACCATGTAATAAAACAACAAGCTCACGACCATAACAGATTTATTTATTATAACACATACTCACTTGTTACGAGAGGTAGATCCTCTCATTTATTAACATACTAGCGGCCCGCCCACGGCTTCGCCCGCTTAAAATACATGATTATTGATTTAATAAGCAGAATTGATTGACAACTATAATGATTTCTAATATGATTTTTTATTACTTTAATCTGTAATATTCTAATATGATTTTTTTACGACATTATCGTAATTTCTATAAGAATTTTTGATTGTTTCGAACTAAAAAATATCACCAATGTTGATATTTCATATTCATAGAATATACATAAAGCTAATTATTTATTATATGTATATATTTTTGTAACATCACTTTCTTTTTACGTATGTTATGTTTTTTAAAGCTCTGTTAAATGTGCTGATGTCACTTAATAATTTAATGTACTGCTTCAGAAACATCCTTAAATGTTAAATTATTGATTTGGGTAAGGATTCATAACATTCTTTGTAAAATAACTGTAATGTTTGCATGTTAACTTCAATATAGTTTTTAAATTAGTTACACATATTATTAGCTAAATGTACAATTGGTAAATATGTACTTATTACGTAGAAAGGATGTTTTTAGGCATTTTTATATAGATTTATTTCAAACGAACGAACGAACCAAAAAATCTATGTATTTGCTTGATATCTCTTTGAAGATCAAATCGTTATGTATCTCTGTATTGAATTAATTACGATTTAAACTTAACCGTTATGATTTATGAAGGTAATCTCCACTAACAATTCAATTTTGTTTACTTTATTGTATAAAATATTGTATAATAGTGCTTCAAAAATATATATTTTTATCAATAGTCATATAACCAAGATGTTTCGAATGTCATTCTTTGGCCAGGAATCTTACCAGCGCAATTGCTATGTAACATTCGCAGGCAAACTAATGCCTTGAATTCATTTAAATGACGATAACATTTTTTTTAATGAACCGATTTTAATGAACTAAACTTTAGTAATTAAGTTGAGTTAAAACAAAGCAATTGGTGAAACTTTTAAGTAAATCGATTCAGTACTTTCAGAGAAAAATGTGGACATACCTACCTACATATCTACAGACAGACAGACAAGAAATTAAAAAATATATTTTTGCTTTCTATTATTCTTTTTAAGTGTCCCTCTATCCATTTCAGTCAAAATTACTAAATGTACAGACAAAATATTTTTACTGTCTTATTATAATACATAAAGAGATAATAAGTTTGGAAAAAATTGTGCTTTTTTTGATAATAAGAGATTGTAGGTTATTTTTTATAGTGGAAAGGTTTAAAGTCACAAGCATAAAGCCATCGTTAGAAAGATTTACTATATAACTATTATATTAAAATAAACTAAATGAATTTTATTTTATCAAAAAATGGCATTATAAAATCCTTATAATACAACAAATTTAAATTTTCATATAAAAATATTTAATACTTCAAAGTCATGAATGTATAATAATCTCTTTAAACATCCCAACGGTATCTATTCTAGGAACATTTTCTACTCTTTAGAAAATTTATAAGGAAGAATATAATATCAGCTATTTTTCATTAATCTGGGGAACCTCATGCTTTCGTGCGTATAAATTTCGTATATTTATTTTTAGATGCGGTGATATTACGTGAGGAGTGTACGGTAAACTGTGTGCTCTAGCTTCCTGTCACTCGAGTGCAACTCCACAGACCTGCTCCGCTTTTACGATGGATATCGATATAGAGGTGTAATGAAATGAGGAAGTATGTAGCTATTAATATCGCTAAATGTAACAACCTGCCAGCACCGAACTCCTCGACGGTTGTATTTAGCTTCGATATCCTCTCAGAGAAATGTATTTTTTTCAATTCCTCCTTCTTCTGTCTTCTGTCTTGTAAAACAAAACACGATCATATTTTTTGACCGCATTGACTTGGTAACTTTATTTCTCTATACCTTAAAGTACTACAGATCTGAATATTTAATTTTAATTTCAACTTGATAACTCGATGCGATCTTGAGAAAAATTGGTCTTGTTCGGGGAGATGGACAAGAATGATCCTGTAGAGGTTCAGCCCTAAAATAATAATAATAATAGTAGAAAAAATTATAGTAATATAATATTTATTTAAATCTTATTTCATGCACTTTCTATTTCTATTAGTAATTATATATAATATTAATCTTATTTTTCTTATTTAATTTTCTGGTATAATAAGACAAAGGTTTTGATTTTTGAAAGAGATGAAGAAAGGACGGAATGCAAGATCAGTGTAAATGGTAAAATATTAAAATAAGTGAATGAAGTCGAAGTGAATGAAGATATTCTTGGGAAGTATGTTCAGTAGATGGTAGATACGAGATGGATGTGGAAAGGCGTATTGCTGCCGGTAACAAGGTTAACGGAGCCTTAGCTTCATTGATGAGACGGCGAAACCTCAGCATAGCTGCGTGTTTGGCCGTACACAATGCAGTTTTAGTACCGACTCTGTTATACGGCAGCGAAACGTGGGTATTACAGAAGAAGAATGAAAGAAAGATGAATGCTGTGGAGATGCGATCTCTTCGTAGGATATGCGGAGTCAGCTTAGCTGATCGAATCCGCAATGAAGAGGTACACAGAATGGCAGGTACTAGCGAGGATGTCACAGTGAGAATGAAGAAGAACGTGCTCAGCTGGTTTGGGCACGTCGAACGAATGAGTGATGAAAGAATGGCAAAAAAGATTTATGATGGAAAAGTGAGCGGTAAGAGAGGTAGGAGTAGACCTCAGTTGACCTTCGAAAACACAGTATAATAAAAGCATGAGGACCCCCGGGAGGGCATGTATGAAGAGGTCGATGACAGTGGACGAGGCGAAAGAGGTATGTAGAGACCGTAGCGTTTGACGCTCCGTTCGCTCTGACTACCCCGCTAGGGATAAAGCGTGAAGTTATAGTAGTAATAATTTTCTAGTAAGCGCGTCCGTGCGCGATGATCGTAGAATTACATTTCGGAGAATATTAATACTTTTATATAAAGATATATTTCAGGAGGTTTTCTGTTCAGATTAGATATTCTAGATTCAAAATGTAATTTAGTGCCGCTATTATATTATTGAATAAGTATTTGATGTTTCTCAATGATTAACAAAACGTTGCACGCATCCTACTAGCGAGTGTGTTTTTTTTACTTATTCATCAACTTATTCATACTTAATTTGCAGTTTATTATACTGATTCAACAGGATATTAGGCTTATTTAATCTATTTCTAGACCACCAGCGTAGTACCTGTAGTGTGACTAACGTAAGCGGATGTGACAACATTTATTTCAAAGTCCAGTCGTGGCGCAGGGGCACAAGTGTGAGACTGTAAACGCGACTTGTTGTGGGTTCGATCCTCACTCGAGGAAATTAAATATTTATTTAAAATTATATTTTCATTTCTTCTCTTTGGTATCTAGACAAAGCGTTCTCTCTGCATGCCCTGTTGTGTACGGGATACAACGTGAAGACGTTTTATTTTGATTTAAAAAGTCTGTCAGGTATCTATTTTTGACATCACAACGCGTACGGTTTCTACAATACAAGTAGTTATATTTACTTTAAAATCTCTTCGTTGGAATTCTAAGTAAACAGAGTATTGCAAAATTTCTAATATGTAATAGTTTCCCATACATTTATACAATAATTATATAATAGTATGAACGTTAAACTTTTCATTTAAATTAGCTACGAAACGGTTGAGCAAATAATGTGAAAATTCATAGCTCGTACGTAGGTCTCATTCATTTTATATGTTAAAACCTCAAAAGAGCCCCGCTTGGATAAAGCTAATCATTTCTCGAGAAGGCTTCACTCCGGTAAACTGTTGTGTACCGTCAACAGAAGTACAACTACAACTGTAACTTATAGTTGCTTTTATAAACACAGCTCAGCTCAAGAACTTTCGTACGTGGCCTCTATAGGTTTGTGGTAATATAACGTATGATTTTTTGTTTGTTTATTCGTTATTTTCGTCATAATTATTTCATTAAAATACAACACTAGCGGCGCATAGATGTTTTGAGTTCTTAATTGGGTGCTGTATGTACAATACAATTTTTTTCTTCATATATTTTACATAATAATTAATTCTATAATATGTTGGTAAATTAGTATAGTATAAGGATAATATAACTAATTTTTAATATCCGAAAATTTCGTATTGTGGGTTTTTTTTGGGCCTCACGCCGTTTTTGCGAATTTCTATAGGAATTGTAAGAAATCCTCTCCTACTTCTTCTCTTAGCTCCCTAGCATATTATCTTTCCAAATTTCAATTTTCTATTTCTGAGTAGGTATAGTAGTTTCGTCTGTACTGTTCGTGGGTACCTTTAAAAAGCGCGTCTATCTCCACCTTAAGGACCGGCAACACACATGTAGCTCCTCTGGTTTTGCACGGGGTCGTGGGCGGTGGTAATCACTTACCATCAGATGACCCGCACGCTCGTTTACCTTGTCCTTATCCATAAAAAAAAACGTAGCGGTGTATCCTCTAGGATACACCGGGATTGAACACACAACTATCATGATGATGACAGTTGTGAGTTCAATCCCGGTGTATAAAATGAATTGTATTTTCATATCCCCGGTCTAGTAGAGAACAAAACGCGACGTTGCTGACACTGACGCCTTTCTCTTCGCCTAGCCTACTACCAAAAGTAAGATAAAACATGATTCCACAAAAAACGGTCACACTACTGGTATTGAAGATATCAAAGAATTTTATCCCAGGAATTAGCGTGTGGTAATTAAACTTCACCAGCCTCGCGGTGCTTCATTAAAATCTTCCTCATTCTACCAATTTTATGATGATATGATTTTGACTCTAAAATATCTCGTGAGAAAGAAAATGCTCCTTAATTAAAATATTCACAAAGTATGTGTCGGAAATGAGGTTAGGTATGTTTAATTTGAATATGTTGTTTTTATGCATAAAATTTAAATGAAAATTTTTGACAAAATTATGGGGACAAATTTAGTTAAGTTTTAAATATAAATAAATAAAATATATCAGCTTCACGCTCTATCCCGCTCACAGCAGGATAGGCAGAGGGAACCCAGTGTTAATACACTCCGTTCCCCACTTTCTGCATTCTGGAGGCATTGCGTGTTAAGTGGCAGAACTCAACACCGCGCTTAACCTCGACACCAGAGCGAAGAAATGGAAATTTAAGTAAATATTTTATCTCCTCGAGTGGGAATCGAACCCACAACCAGTCGGTTTTACAGTCACACCTCGTGCCGCTGCGCCACGACTGGTCTCAGTAAGTATAAATATGATTTTAAATTTGTTATATACACTGTAAAAATATTTATCCGTAGAGTTTACTTTCGAATTTAATTAACAAACACATACAAATAAGTGTGTGTGTGTAATTACAGTACATCAAGTTTTTAATTAGTCACTCAGTAAACGTCACAGCAAAAAAAATCATCAGCAAAAAATAATGCAATTTTAAAACACCTTTTTAAAGGAAACGAGTTTACCTGAAATCGACATTGTACCATTTTGATTTAACTTTTGTCTATTTTTCAAAGAACCGTTATCCCATTTCATCCAGAATTCAATGGGATGCCAAACAGAAAAATATATTTAGTAAGATAGGGGAAGAGAGATACAACATAAGTACGTCGATGAGTTCCGTCCTTCAGGTTTAACATCTCATAGAGATTTTAGATGATAATCGGTGGATTTCAAAAATCCACCAAGTTATACACCCTTGAAGTATATTATTTTAATAAAAAAAACATATATTTTTTAATATCAAATTCTTTTTATTTTGTAAAAAAAATCCTATCGAAAAAATCTGTATACAAATCTCGTTAACATTGAAAGCAAATTATTATTATTACTGTAACAAACATTGAAAATCAAACGAAAATCAAACGAAATTACATTGAGAATGCATTTTACAATCAACGCTTGAATCACGTAAATTTTGACTTCCTTTTATTGCTTTTCATTTTCCAGTCGTAGATAATAATAATGTCTATTTTCATTTTTAACTTGTAATATAACAAATTTTTATGGTGTATAAAATCGTATTTTTCAATACCATTATATAAAATGAAAAAATATTCAATTGTAAAATATAAAAAAATGTGTTGAGCTCCGACAATCAACGCATGATTCCAGAATTAGGTGGGCATTCTGCAGGTATTAATACAGAATTGTCATAATGGGAACGGAGTGTTTTAGGTTCCCAAATTCACTCTGCCTACCTCACCTTGTGCGGGATACAGGGTAAAGCTAAGAAAATAGCGTTACAATGTAAGCAAATATTCTTTTGTATTAGCAGATCGTTCACAAAAACAATGTTTACTAGTTACCTCAAGTACCTGCCATACAAATTAAATTGTGAACGTTTTGCGTAATTTGTTGTGAAGAGCGCTCATTATATATGTATTTGTGTAGAGTAGAGTATTTTGAAGTATAATGTAAATAATATATGCTCAAAAGTATAAAAAGTTTTTTCCATGTATAAGTTTTAACTTTAAATCTATTAGTATTTTTCAATTTTCAATTTTTTTAAGTCGCTGTGATGCGCGGGATCACGCGTGTAGCTGTAAACACAACGGTTGTGAGTTCGATTACCACTCGTGGAAATAAAATATTGCATAGTTTAAGTTTTTGCTCTGATAACGAGGTAAGCAACGAGGTAAAGATTCCGCTACTCAAGGCGCAATGCCTCAAGAATTTGACAGATAGTGGGGAACGGAAGTTTCTTAATTTTTCGGGTCCCTTCTGCCTACCCAGTTAAGTGCGATTCTAATATGTGGTTTATTGTATATTTTGTATGTAAAAGTAATGGTGGCGTAGTTTAGAAGTATAACTTAGTCAAGGTTACAACTTTATTCTTTTTTATTAGTGATAACTCCCAATGGTTAAATCAATAAAAATCCTATTACCATCCCCTCTGATCACCACAAGAAAAAGAAACAGAAATTAAAACATAAAAAGTGTTCTAAAAATGTCTTTCCATCACAGATTTTACGAGCATGTTTATTTTTGGCACGAACAATTACTAGCGCTGGTACATTTTAACGACTTGTCAATATCAATGTCACTACGAATACAAAACGTAAATGCTGTTATCGGAAATGTGGTAATAAGTGTTTTTATTAAACCTGCCAATAATTTTACTTAAATATTAAATATATGGAGCAACGGAACAGCGGCTGTCTGTAAATGGGACGGTTTTGGGTTTGATTTCCTCTCGGGAGATTTAATAATTTTTATTTTTGCGCTCAGGTAACAAGCCATAGCCGTTGAGTTCCAATCTTAAAAGTTTGAGAAAATTATAATATTATAGAATATACTTTCCGCCCAATTTTCGAAGTGCTTTATCACTAGATAGTGTCAACTAACCTGCTCCTCTTTATGTGGGATACAGCGTAAAACTAAAAACATAATAAAAAAAACATCAAATAAAGATTTTCTTTTGAATAATCACTTCATTTTATTAAACTTAAGAATTAACTCAAAGAGTTACAAGGCAATGTCTTTAAACATTAATTTTATAGAACAATATTTCCCCAAATAGAATATGAACTATCATATATTATTTTAAATACACTCCAACGGTACTCATATGGCGTCACTTATAGACAACAAGTATTTCTGGTGAAAATCATCCCAACTTTTGGTGAGTCACTATTGGAGTAGAGCACTTCAAAAATAAACACAAGTCATTGCCGTCACGTGGCAATTCACGTTGACATTCGGAACGACGTGAAACGTGAAATAAAGGAAGGAAGCCAGTCTTTTTGACTGACCCATTTTATACTAGCTAATTTTTGTTTATTGAGGCCTGTCGTGGCGCAAGGGCACAAGCGTGTAACTGTAAATGCAACTGATTGTCGGTTCGTTTCCCACTCCAGGTAATAAAATATTTTATATCTTCATTTCTTTCCTCTGGTGTAAAGCTACAGCGCGGAATATGACGGAATGTCTTATCTCTAGGTTATCTTTGCCTA
Source organism: Heliconius hermathena (assembly GCA_013403705.1). Taxonomy (NCBI): domain Eukaryota; kingdom Metazoa; phylum Arthropoda; class Insecta; order Lepidoptera; family Nymphalidae; genus Heliconius; species Heliconius hermathena. The sequence goes on along the minus strand of JAAIXJ010000957.1, from coordinate 11,038 downwards.
CTTTTCTGTGTGTGGAATACAACGTAAATTGTTTCATATATTAAACCTAATTATAATATCTAAATTCTTTGCTAATATTATAAACATAACTTTATTATATACGAAATAATAAAGAAGCTAATACAAAATTGACTGATATTAAAAAAATAAGGATCTATGATTATTTATAGATATGAACAAGTTTGTCTTCAAAGAACTATATTTTTGAACCATATAAAGAAAAGTAATATGAAAGTTTTCGATTGCTTCTTAGTTTTATTTAGATTGGATATTTTTTCATGAAAATCAAATTAACATAAATATATCTTAAGTCACTGTGTATTAAAATGTGGATTTGCTGTTAAAAAGCGTATAAATACTCGATGTTACTTGATGAGAACGTATAGTTTGCACGATTTTCAAGAAGTGCAGATCGAAATATGTTAACATTCTATACGTTTTCTGAAGATTTTTTTTTCTTAGTATGGCTAAAGAGGTATGCAAAGGGCGCATTTGGCGGTCTGGTCTCTCTGGTTATTTTGCAAGGAATAAAGCGTGGAGCCAATTTAAGTTTAGTGTGGCATAACACTATAAACACATAATGGCTCCAGAATTTGTTGGAAAGTGGTGAGTGGAGTGTCTTAACACTAGGTTCCTTCTGCATACACTGCTACAAGCAGGATAAAGTATGAAGGTGAAAAACTAAAATTTAAAAAATATGGATTATATATATATGCAATTGAATAAGAAGTGAATTAATAGAATAGAAAAAAAATAATATCTTATTTTAACATTAGAAGATGAATTTAAATATGAAATANTCTAAGACTACTGCCTTCAATGTTGGAAAAACAGTAATCTGTCTAAACCTAAATAAATCTAACTTAACCTACGACTTAATTACTCCACGATGGAATAATAAGTGTGGGAACGGAAGAAATTCCTTTCCCACCGGCGCTGTTCACCCGATCTCTCCTTTGTCAGCGTTTGTGGCGCTCGGCCGCCTATCAGATGGACATATTATAATATTAAATAAATTTTCCGCCTGTGACACCGAGCGCTATATAACATAGGTACTTTAAATATTTGTTTATTTAGTAAAAGTAGTTAAATTGTATTTAAGGAAATTAAATTTAATGAAGGTTAATGAAATGTTCGCCATTTTTCGCATTTTCGAAGAGTGGCGCAACTTAACGCCGCACTTTTGTCTTGGATACTTTGGAGCGTAGAAATTAAAATATTAATAAGTAATAAATAATTCTCGCAAATGGGCATCGAACCTATAACCATCTCGTCACAGTCTCACGCTTATGCTCCTGCATCACAATAGCCTCAATATTGCATACTTCCACTATCTAAAACTCATAAAACGCTAAGATTTTGTTCTGGAGCGAACGCAAATTCTTATCGTAAAAAACTTTTTTCATTTCATCGTTTACATCCCATATCAAGCGAGTCTTGGAGTTGTTTGTAATGTGTCATCTACCATTAAAACTTCCTACCGATAACTTGAAGTGGGAAATAATTTCGGTAAAAGAATATATGGTGCTATTAAGATATGAAGTTTTCCTATTTTGGAACTTATCGGTTCTCAGAGGCGTTGCAGTTACTTCGCTTCAATATTAAAAATTGTAAAAAATAGTATGTTAACTTATACACGTACATATCGCTGTATATGTACCTATACAAATAGCCATACTATTAAGTATCAAAGTAGTTGTAGATTCGATTTATTTTGATTATTCGATTTATTTAGATTTATATGAACAGAAAAATATAAACCAATGCTTACACAGTATTTTACAAGACTTGAGAAAATTATCAGCTTTACGTTGTATGCTGCATAGTATAGCATGGTAGGCGGAGGTAACTTAGTGTTAAGAGACTTGCGAGCTCTGAGAGAGAGCTGAACGTCGCGAAGAATTCTGGAGACATGTGTTGAGTGGCAGAATCGTCCTCAACACTAGTCCGAAGAAAGATGCATATCCAAAATATAGAATGTCAAGGGTATGTTGATACAAAGTATTGCTTTAAAAAAATAATTTGTTACAATTATTTGGATATGATCTTGTATAGAGCAATGTATTAGCTGCCAGATGTTTACTTCACTTATCTCAGCTTTACGCTGTATCCCTAGCAGGGTAGCCCTAGAGAACGGAGCGCCAAACACTACGGTCTCTGCATACCTCTTTCGTCTCGTCCACTGTCATTAACCTATTCGTATATGCCCCCCGGGGAGTCCTCTTGCTTTTCACTTTATGAATCTTTTTTTCCATTCTTTCATCACTCATTTGTTCGATGTGCCTAAACCAACTAAGCACATTCTTCTTCATTTTCACAGTGACCATCTTAATAAGAACACATACTGCATTAACCCTAGATTCACAGGCTCCTTATGCCTATACTGCTATGTGCGGGATACAGTGAGAAGTTAAAAAAAATATAATATTTCACCTAAGTCTGTTCAGTAGTTTTTGCGTGAAAGTAGAACAAACATCCATCTCAAACTTTCACGTTCATAATATTAGAAGGAAGTAAGTAAAAATTACGTTATTTCTCGTTATTAAATTTTAACAAAGTTTTTACATATTTTTAAACATTTTTAAAATGTTATTCCACACTTAGGAAAGAACAATACTTATTTAGAAAACGTATAAAAATTTTAACGTAGCGAGACTCGAACCCGCGCCTCCTGGAAACCGACCAGGCGCTCTGACCACTAAGCCATACGTTCTCACAAACGTTCTTGTTCTTCTTGAGAACGTATGGCGAATTTTTGAATGGAGAATTTTTATACGTTTTCTAAATAAGTAAAGTATTTATATTTGGCACGAATATAAGATGGATATGTAACATCACTCAATGAAGCCAAGGTTGATGAACTGGCATTAATTGTGAATGTACTAAAGGAAAATATGTTTTTACTCGTCTCGTAACGTACTATTTGGTGCCAAGTTTATGATTATTTTTCACTTTTTGGCTACTTTAAGATCTATATATTATACCAACATAGAAAAATGTAAAGAGATTGGCATAACCAGAGATTAACACAGAGCCCGATCTGCTAAACCTAGAACCTTGAAATTTCTAAGATAGTTTTAGAAAGATTTTTGGAAATTTAAGCCCCAGGACAGAAAATAGAAGTTAAAAATTAATTTGTAATATCATTGTTTTATAAAATACCATAATAGAAATGAGTTATTTATGATTTAATAAACTAGTTGCGAAATTGTACACTTTTATAATTTGAATTGGATCATTATCTCGAATTATCATTATAAAAAGTAAAATATATTATATATTTTTTTTCTACAAATTAAAATTAATTTACACTCGTTAATTCAAGTATCTATTCACATAAATTATGCAGATTAATTACACGTTACAATGTGGTATGAACAATTTATTTACAATTTATATATGAGAATGAAAAAGAAATATATCTCTTCTTTTTCACTCTCATATGAGAGAGATAGATCTATCACAAGCTCAACGCTAAGGTCAATCGTCTCTCTTGCACACATTGCTCTGGCGAAGGTAATAAATATCTCTTGAGAAAATCGAAAACTACGCGAGGACAACTATAAATAAAATAATATTTAAAACGATATATATATATATATATNATATAAAAATATATATATATATATATATATATATATATATATATATATATATAATTTTATGAAAAAGACAAGGCAAACAAGTGTTCGGGTCACCCGATGGTAAGTGATTACCGCCGCCCACGACCCCGTCCAACACCAGAGGAGCTACAGGTGCGTTGCCTGCCTGTAAGGTGGGTTGGGCGCCGGGGCCCTGCATTACCTGATGCGAAACGCAGTGGCATAAAGCCACTACTTCACGCCGGTTTTAAATATATATATATATATTTACTTTAAGATCTATATATTATACCAACATAGAAAAATGTAAAGAGATTGGCATAACCAGAGATTAACACAGAGCCCGNTATAGATATAGATATAGATATAGATAATTAAAAAGACATTACACTGCCCCTTTAGATAATTAGATAAAAAAATATTCTATAAAAATATCGCACCTTGGCACGAGTTACAGGCAAAAACTAATGTGTGTATAAGCTAAAAAGAAATTTTGACGTACTGTTATTAGGTACGTCTTTACGTCTAGACTAGTCTACTACGACTCTACGATCTTTTACTACTTCCAAGGTTGTACGACGGGTCTATTGCGTATACTTAGTGCCTATTGATACAGCTTGTGTCCCACAAGTGTGTGCCTATAAACGCAACAGGTTGTCGGTTTGATTCCCACTCGAAGAAATGAAGATTATAACATTTTCATTTCCTCGTTTTGGTAACGAGGCATAGTGTGACATTGAGTTCCGCCACTAATAACGCAATGTTCTCAAAATTGGGCTGATGGTGATGATGATTGGGCTGATGGGCTGGATGGACACACAGTCTTAATACTAGGTTCCATCTGCTTATCTTGTTATATGAGGGATACAGCGTGAAGCTAAAACAAAAGAATTATATCATTTTGTTACTTTTCCAATGAAAAAAATTCGATATCGTTGCCAACATCGTAATTAGAGTTGGCAATACACGTCCAACACTCTATAGTTGCCAATTCGAACGCATTCAAATCATCGTAATTACGATATACTGATATTGAAATGACAAGCAAACAAAAGCTAACTATGTTGTTCGAAGCTCAATGATCTTGTCAATCGGCTACCTACTGTAGTTATAAATAATGTAGGTTAATGATTTATGTTATTGTAGGTTAAATTTTCAATTTGTGTATTTATTATATAATTCGGTATTTTGTTCCAGTTAAGTCAGTAAACATACATACATAATATTTATTGTTATATATGTAGCAAGATAGGCATATAGCATGTAGCAGGGCAGAGAAAAATATAACTTTGTGTTAAGACACTCCGTTCCTAATAAAACACTTGCTTTTCCCACTCATTCTCTAGGCATGGCGTGTTGAGTGGCAGAACTAAGTACACGTTTTGCCTCGTTACCAGAGCGAGGAAATGAAAATATTTGTTTTCATTCCAAGTGGAAATCGAACCCCTAACCATCGCGCAGTCTTGTGACTTGTCTTTACATTATGCTATCCCCATGGATATCATATTTATATCATTTTTTTATTTTTCACCTCTAGCCCCATGGCAAGAGGTGAAAAATAAAAAAATGAGTTACATATAAGGTCGACGACTTACTTAGTTCGCTATGTACATATATAAAAGAATCAAAGAAACTGAATTTAACCGACTTGTAATAATTGTATCATTATGAAACTCCGTATTTATACGAAGCTTAGGTAACAATATAATACTATGTAATAGTTGTTGAAACCCACAAAAATCGTGAAGCTAAAATTAATTGTTACCCCATCTCTTTACTATAATAGTATAGAAATGAACAAAAGCCCCTCAAATATAAGCATTTAGTGTTTACATTTAAACCAAGCTTAGAGCTTTGCAAATGGAATTAAATGCAAGTCGTTGTGAGCTTTAATTTCCATTTCGTACTTTAAGTATTGAATGGATTGAAAAGTTTTAATGATCTGTTACTTTGGCAATTGAAGATTTACTAAAATACTTTAAAAAAAAATAAAATAAAAAAAAAAGATTTACTAAAACTTTGGATCTGCTTATCCATTTTTGTTTCTTCTTTTACTCGCTCGTCGCCGGATTAAGTAAATGCGCGCTGTGACAGTCATACAATTTTTAGAGAGGGAGGGACTCCTCTGTTATATTCTGGATCAGAAAAAAGATTTTAAGGTATTTTTTCCTATTAATTGTTTGTTATTTATTTGTGATATTTTTTTTAATTAATGACAAATGTGCAAATCAGACTAGGTCAGTCAAAACGAAGGTGAACGCTAATAAATATGAATAATTCAAAAAAAATAGACTTTGTTAACATGAACTATAAATAATTAAATATATTTTATTTTTTTACATAATTTTAATAAAAAAAACATTTAGATTTATGTCAATGTATTTTTTTTATTCTTCCTCTATTTTTAATAAGATTGTTAAAAAAATGCTTTTATTATTGTATGTATCATTTGGTAAATGTTTATTTGAACATTTATATAAAATATGAATTACAATAATATGCAAAAAATACTTCACAGAGCTATTCCGAGTGATAACCTAGGCATTTGATTTGTATGTATGTCAAAGAATACAAATGCAAATATTGATTGAATCATTATAAATTACATATGTTTAGCCAAGCCAGTCGTGGCACAGGGGCACAAGCATGCTACTGTAAATGCGACAGGTTGTAGGTTCGATTCCCACTCGAGAAAATTAATTATTTAATATTTAATTTTTTTCGTTGTGGTAATGTCGCGTTCTAGAGTTGCGCCACTCTACATACAATGGCTCTAGAATTCGGTAGAAAGTAGGTAGTAGGAAACGCAATTGTCTTAATGAGAACGGAGTATTAAAACTCGATTCCCAAATTCTCTCTGCCTTCCCTTGCTAAGTGCAGGATACATCGAGAAGTTAAAAAATATATCAATTTAGGTATACAGATCTTTATATCAATTGTTTATCCTGTTATAAGAGAATGTTCAAAGAATTTTTTCTTTAAACATTCTACATATTTTAACTATTTTTTTTGTATTTTTACATGTAAATAATACTTTTATATTTTAAGGGTGAAACTAAAATAAAATTTAATTAACACATGTGGTATGTGACTGAATGTTAATAAACAAAGCAAATGACCTCACCACCACACACCAGGACTCCACACTTTATCAATATTAATTATTACCTCTAATATATAAATAAATGTTTGTGAAAATAACAACCATGTTTATTTTCAGCACTTCTCGTGGCTATAAAGCGTCTAGAAGATACTCTAGAAGCATAAAAAAATGGTTCATTCTTAAGAAATATCTATAAGACGAGAATATACGAATTCAGTAATAGAAATGTGAAGCATAAGTATTCAAAAAGGCAATTTAGTATGCAAAAAAGTCAGTACTCATGCAGTACTCATCTCCATTGTTTTTCTACACGAGCGGAAAAATAAAAAAATATATAATATACAACTTAAATATGTAATAATTTCTCGAAGGAGGTTCAAACCTTTAAAGGTGTCCCAATTAACGCACGATGTGAATTTGACGTCACCCTTCTCGCTCACTTAAATTTGTCGTTCGAAACTCGTACTCGAATTTAAAAGACGTGCTCTCAATACCTGCTACTTTATAAAATAACTAATAAATAGATATTCTTCTTGAATAATCAATAAAATAACGCAACAAAAGGCACATACAACTTTCTGCTATTGGAACAAAAAACTACTTATTTATAGTTTATGACCTTTTATGCAAATAATACACTAAACTATAGACAGATTTATTTTCTTCATTATTAATAAGAAAATGAATGAATGATCTTGACCTCAACCTTTCTATTAGGTTTTGTCTGATGCACAGATCAGAGATAATTACTAGCAGTTAATTGGTAACCTCCTACAGCGAAACACTATTGTTATTCTACCAAATAATTTTCCATCCAAAAAATATTTACTAAATTGATGATGATGATGATGGATTTTATTTGTTTTCTTGAAATAAATAGAACAACTAGAAAATTTGTTTTACACGGACATAAGAGCGATGTCAATAAGGCTGTTCCACTAAATATTAATCAATTTGACACTATGCACACAGTACACAGTAGGGTAGGCAGAGGAAACCTAATGTTAAGAAGGTCCGTTGACATTGCGAGTTGAGTGCCGGAACTCAACGCCGCGCTTTGTTTTCGACACAAGAGCGAAGAAATAAAAATATAAATTTAAATAAATATTTAATTTCCTCGAGAATCGGACTCACAACCAATAATAGTGTTTACAGTCACGTCACTGTAGTCACTGCGCTACGACATGTCTCAAAAAAAATATTGAATATCAATTGATTTTATTTAGATTGTAGGTACACAGGCTAAATAATTCCCTTATATTCCCAATATACAGGAAATATTTAAAATGTGTTCTAGAATGGAGGCCTGTATTCGGTATAATTTGCCCATTTTCCTCAAGAATCTATACTTATAATAAATCTGTAGAAAAGTCGTTTCTGTACATTGAAAATATTTAAAAAAAAAATTAGCCAGGGTGTTAAAGGATAATTAACAGAATCCATTTCCAACATTTTTGGAATTTTTGTCTGTTTGTCTGTTTATGTAAACACGTATCACGTAAAAAGTACACAATAAATTTAAGCAACTTTTATACATAAAAATTACAAATAAATCAAAGTAGCTTTTAGTGTTTATTTCATTGTAATCGCTTCACTCTATCAAAAGATATAAGTATTTAAGTTTTCAAGAAGTTAATATTTAAGATATTAAAAAATCGATACAAGTAACGCTATCTATTGACAAAAATAGTAGGTACTAACGAATCTTGATACTCTCTTTCATACACGTAACGCTATCACTAATTGCGATGGGATCTTAAATAGATGGCGCTGTGCATAAAAGAAAATATAGTTTGGAAAGGTTACCGCTACACTCTATCAAAAAATAATGGACTTAAAGTTTTAAAGATATTTATATTTGAAAAAAAAAAGAAATTATTAAGAAATAAATTATTATATTGTTGAGTTATTATCTGCTTAACGTTAATTACGTCATGTAAGTGTAATCTATACTTATAATAAATTTAACATAACATTGTAATATTTTTCTAACAATGCTCGAATGGTTACAGTTCAATTGTAAGTCCAAAAGAATGACTTTAGAAACGTCTTATTTATTTGACTGTTGATAAATTTACGTATTCTTAAAGTACAATTGTTCATAGTACTGATTATAAAGTAAACTACATTGAATTGTTGGTGAAGATTACCTTCGTAACAGTCTAGCTTAATTCGTAATTATTTAACACAGTGATAAAGAATGACTTAATATTCAAAGAAATATTTTGAATAGGTTCTTCAGTCCGTTCGTTCGTTTATGTTATTAATATTTTTTTAAGAAACGTATAAAAAAATAACTTTTGGGAGCAAAAACGTGCTTTCTACGTATATTCTGTATATCAATTATATATTTAACTAATAATATATGTTACTAATTTAAAAACTGTACAGGAGCTAATATAAGTTATTTTACAAATAATATTGTGAGTACTTATCCAAATCAATTAATTAATAATTAAGGCTGTTTGTAATATTTATATTTCTTAAATGAATAATCATGTAATTCAAGCGGGCAAAGCCGCGAGCAGGCGGCTAAATAATTTGTAGGAAATGATTACAGGGACAGACGCATCTCTCTTGGTCTCTGAATTTTCAAATTGTTTTCAAATTTTAAAGTGTTATTTCTCACTAAGAAATAAAATATATGTACATATTTAGAAAAGGGTAAAAAATATTTTTACCCCCACGACATAGGGGAACTAAAACTTAACGTAAAATTTTTTATACGTTTTCTAAATAAATAGTAGAATTTACATCAAATAAGAAAAATATATTATTTATTATTATTCCCTTTGGTCTCTATTTAAAAAAGTATAGTATTTAACATTAGGTTCCCTCTGTTTACCCTGCTATTGTTCAGTAAAACAGAACTGGCGAGCAGTACCGTGGGTAATTTTACACGAACCATTTGAAGCCACTTTTTACCCCTTCGTAATTCAAAAACTATTCTACCTAAACCTGTCAAATTTGCCTCAAAATTAAGATCCGCTACTTGTATACGTGCATCAAATTTCATAAACACAGCTCAAGCGGTTATTTAGATAATGACGTCCGAAAATCGTCAATGTTAACAGGGGGTTGACTGACTTAGAGACCTTAATTCTAACCCAGTTCTAGATGACCTAGAACAGTAAAATTTGGCATCCAGTTAACTAATTGGGTATATATAAAGGAAAAACTCCGAAACTAGTAATTTTTTGTCATTTTCTTATAATTTTTCAATAAATAGATTCTACTAGGAACATTTACTTATAGTGCCTGTAATGTAAGAATAGCAATTAAAGTTGATGACAATTAGTTTTTAGGTATAACGCCTGACATTTAAATAAGAACAATGCATTATTTATATGTTAGTTAGTTGGTTGGTCGGTCGGTCAGTGGGTCGGTCGGTCGGTGGGTCGGTCGGTCGGTCGGTTGGTTTTCTGATTAACTACCATACCTACTAAGGACGAGCTTACTTTTCTTAATCAGACGTTGCTTCACTGTGCCACAATATTGTTTTGGAAAATACATACAGCGATAAAACGAGAGTTGCCTATTTCTATGTTATCACCATAATTCTAAAGTAAACACAAGTAGCTAGTTTACTCAAAACAATGAAAAGGATGAAGTACAGGCGAGCACTACACTACGTCGATAAAACTAACGGACTATTTAACCCTTTACTAGTAAGGTTTCGACTACATGTTGATGTAGGCTTTATTAGTATCTATCTCGTTTCGTTTGAAAACAAAATACAAATATTTTTGACAGCACTAAAACGTTGCATTTAAATCTCAAAACAATTTGTCTGAATTGGTAACCTATGCCGACTCGTGCTGGTCAAATTCAATTTGCAAGTTCCATCGAATGTGTTGATTCGTGTAAATTTTCATTATGGAAATTTTGTGGAAGTAGATACAAATAGAGATACAGTTTGCGTAGTATTGTGTTGGATTTTGATTACTGTATTGTAAGAGACGGTAATTTTATATTTTTTTTCAACATTTTAACTACCTTACTAGATCTTCGGATTTAAGGAAAGAAGATTTGGAAACATTTGCATTTAAAATCTAAATGGATTTGAAGTAACAATGAAGCACAATATCAAATTCGCAAGATCCTGACTCTACNGAAGCACAATATCAAATTCGCAAGATCCTGACTCTACACACAATGGGGTTCAATTTCTACTCAAGAAAATTAATATAATAAAAACGCTCTGTCTGGTTCCGCTAACCAATATAAATTGTCTAAGAAGTAACGTCCACTTCTTGTTTACTTTTTAGACAACCAATTTGTATCAACGCATACATAACGTGGAATAAATCATTGAAGTAACATAAATAAATAA
>JAAIXJ010000912.1:7295-37147 GCA_013403705.1 Heliconius hermathena | reverse complement strand
TGTCCCAGAAGAAATGCAAGCACTACCTGGCTGCTTGAAGAAGGCCCTCTTTTCGGAGCCTTCTATAAGTAGAGGACCCTGAGGTGACATCGTGGAGGGACAAATATACTTGTTGTAATGTAGAGGGCCCCGTAAAGGACACGACCTTCAGGTGATATCGTGGAGGGACAATATAGTTTTTGTAAGGTCCTTCAGGTGATATCGATCAAGCAGATGATTGGCAGGGCTGTCTACTTTCATCTCTACTGTTCCTCATCAATCTGGATAACAACATGCAAAGAAGAAGTGGCAGCAAGCATCGTTGTATAAACTGGGGCTTGATCGAGATCTTGGACGATCTAGACCGATTGCCCTTCCCAGCCAATAAGTACTGTAAGTTAGGTAAACTATACTATCTACAGTACAGGTCCGAGTCGAAGCGAATTGCCCAGAACAAAGCGGGATGGCGTAGTACTGTGAGGGTGCTCTGCCTCATCTAGAACATTTAGAACAAAAAGACCTTCAGTCACCTTTATTAAAAATCTGCTTAAGATATTTAAAAATATTAAAAAAAGTTAAACTAACTCCTTTTCTGTGTCAATGTTAAATATTAAAAATATAAAAATGACAATATTGGTAGTCAATATTTTATTATTTTGTTTTTATATTCTTATTTAATATTTAGTATATGTGTTGATTTAAATTATATTGTTTCCAGCGTTCTCTTATAATATTTGAAGAGTTTAAAATGTGGAAAGGCTTGAAAAAACTTTTACGCTTTATATATACATATGTAGGTAAGCTCGAACCCGCGTCTGTTAGAAACTGTCCAATTTTCTTTTATCCTTAGTGATGATTGTGAAATAACTTAATTTAAAAATATTTATTGAAAGACTATTAAAATAATAATTTCTATAACTTATCCTAAGAATTGAATTATTACCTTATTAACCAGTGAGGCCAGTCGTGGCGCAGCGGCACGAGGTGTGACTGCAAAACCGACTGGTTGTGGGTTCGATCCCCACTCGAGGAGATGAAATATTTATTTAAATTTATACTACCATTTCTTCGCTCTGGTGTCGAGGTTAAGCGTGGCGTTGAGTTCTGCCACTCAACACGCAATGCCTTCAGAATTCGGCAGAAAGTGGGGAACGGAGTGTCTTAACACTAGGTTCCTTCTGCCTACCCTGCTGTGTGCGGGATACAGCGTGAAGCTGATTTATTTATTTTATTTACCTTATTAACATAACGAGAGAGAGAGAGGCGAGATAAGTTGATATTATAAGATAAGCATTTTTTTCTATAAAGAAATAAATTCTTTGTATTTTTATTTCTAACGTAAAATTGAAATACAAAACAAACTATTATAGATTATTGGTTATTACTTATTTCATTTAAGTGACTCATATAATAGACCACAAGGCGTATAAAAAAAAACTCTACTTCTATTTAACTTTGAGAAAAATAGAGTAAATAATAGTAACACCTAAGTTTATTATCGATAGATAGTTCGATCTCCACTCGAGGAATTGAAATATTTATTTAAATTTATATTTTCATTAATTCGCACTGGCGTCAAGGCAAAGCGCGGCGTAGAGTTCCGTCATTCAACACGCAATGCCTCCAGAATTTCGGTGGTTTTAGGCGGTTAAGAACGGGAACGGAGTGTGTTTATACTAGGTTGTCTCTGTCTGAAGTTGAAGTTTATTATTATATATAATATGAAAACTACCCATCAGCTATACGAGAGAGCTTAGCAAATGATGTGAATTACGGTACGAATAGGTACTATTTCTACAAATACAGTAATAACAATGTAAAAATGACAACCTGACAGAGGTAAAGGCTCTGGACTCTGACAGAGTTAAATGACTGCACATAAAATTAATAATAAATTTGTAAACTCCTATACCTATACATACATACTCGTATCAAATATATTTTTTTCTTAAAACATAAAACATGATCGGAAAAGGTACTAACGCTATATGTTTGTAATGTATTAATAAAATATAATATAATTTGTTAATAAATTGACCTTTGAAATTGATTTTTTAAAACTTCAATATGTCCTAGAAGTCCTAACGGATTCAATTTGTAGCATGTCGCTCTATAATGAGGTGTTTAAATATTGAAGGGTAAACCACACGCGATGTCACGACGTGACACGTGACATGTGGGAGAAATGTCGTCGGAAATGTCACGTCGCGTAAAGGTAGGTAACCTTGTAGTAATCGATATTTTGTAGATATCGATTTTAATATATTAAGGTAATGTAGTTTTATTTTATAAGATATTTTTTGTGCAATATTAATATAGGTAAGGTAAGAAATTGAAATAGAGGCCGTGGTGCCGCAGATGTACAGCATCTGACTGTAAACAAGACGGTTGTGGTTCGATTTCCACTCATTAGAATGATTTATATTATTTTATCAAAGTAGGCAGAGAGAACCCCGTGTTAATATCCGTTCCCTACTTTCTCACGTTCGGGGCATTGCGTGTTGAGTGGCGGAATTCAACGCCGTTCTCTGATTGAAAATATTAATTTTCCTCGAAAATTGGGAATCGAACCCACTATCGTTGGTCTACAGTCATACGCTTGTGCCCTTGCGTCACGACGCACAGTGTGACCAAATAACGCGTCTCATCTAATAAATTAGTATTTGATTTATTTCTCTTGATAAAGTGTTAAGTTTATATAATAAACATTTTTTTTTACTTTATAAGTAGTCAGAATAGAAAAGAGTAATACTTTCATAATACCTATATAATTTTTTGGGTTTGAATAGTGACATTTTGAATTAAGTATAGAAAAATATTTATTGATATAGGTAAACTATTTAAAAAACACTAGGTAGTACTAGTAAGAACTACCTGATAATAGTTTGCAGTATAGTTCTTCGACTATTATTATTATATTTCAATAGATTGCCTTTTATATATTTTTTTTATTTAAATGTCTTATAAGTTTCTATATTTCTTTCTATATTAAGGAAGAAATAAAAAAAAATATTTAAGAATTTGCTTTAAATGTTTTATTTCATACATAGTAATGTTTGGCAAAACGAAGAATAACATGCTTCTTTGAGGGCAGCGGTCACTACTCTCGCCTTATCATTAATACTTTTTGGTTCTTATCAGTAATTTAATTTATATAACAAAATCACACTAATTTAATACTATATTGAATTTCAATAAGATATGATAGAATATAATATAAGGAAATTATAAATTTTGTTTAGCACCAAAATAGCTAGATATAGGGAATTACAATAAATATATTACAAGAGCGATCAATTTAGGAAACTTTTTATAAATTTTTGATAACGTTTTTTTCGTATTTTTTCCCATAAATGTCATAATCGTAATTTTTTACAGAATTAATTTTGAATATAACAAAAAATATGTGTGATTAAATTAATTTATAATAATAAAAAGAATTGAACGATTGAGTTATTAAAATTAAAATGTTATCAAAAACTTATGAAAGAGTTCATTTGTATTATCAACTAATCTTCCTTAACTATAGGTACATTCCTCACAAAAAACACTAAATTCTAATTAAATTGTCAGGCATTATTTTGTACATTTATATAATTATTATATACATTTTTATTGCACGTTATTACTATGGAATGTTGATTGATATTAACGCATTATTAATACAGATTAAATTTTAATTAAAGATAATTATTAAAAACACACTTATGCAATATAATCTCAGCTAAACTTTAAAAAAAAATCTACTGTCAAAATATTTACAAAGCTCTTTAGAAATACAATTACGTACAATACATATTTGTAAAAAATACACATCGACTGACTCTCAACGATATTAATACATTTATTGAGAATTATTAGGTACTGGTGCATTTACACAAGCTTAACTATTTGGTAATCTAAACAACATCACAAGACAGCACTGGAGAATCTGTACTTATCAGTCCGTAAACACTGGCTTCGAGTAATGGGGTCACGACAAATTAGATGTTTTACCGTTTTGACGGCGGCTAATGTGGGCCTCCGTGTGAACGTTTCTTTTAGTCCTTGAGAAGAAGGCAGCGTTGCACCCACTCACTGAACACCGGTGTAACAGTTGTGCATGGGCACTTTCACAATGCACCTTCAAACTTGACAAGTCTTTGAAACACTCTCTGCAACCACGACACGGGTAATAGCCATCTTTGTTAGGCCGAGGCGCTTCGTCTTCTACACAGTAGTTCAGCTTTTGTGACGAGGGAGTTGAAAAAGTCTGGTTTTGACACCCGAACGTACTTAGACCGGGTGGTAGAAATCCAAATGGTAATGGAGGGAAATTTGGGAGCATACCAAATGGGGTAAATAGAAAGGGATGTTGAGTGAACATGTCACGGCCATTGAAATAAGTCTCTGGTAAAGGAAGAGGTGGGTACGGTGCGCCAAAAGGTATATGACCTGAATGACTTCTCACTTTATCGCTATCTCGAACTCGATAGTATTTTTGGGAGTCGATATAGGGTATAGCCCGTTCTTCTTCACTAAACTTAGCCAATAAATCCATTTGCTCTTTAATTTTCTCTAAAATACGAGATTCGTCAAATATTCTGTGATCTTCACTCAATATTCTTCTATGTAAAATAACATTTGAATTGTGACGATCTCTACTACGTCTCGTGCTGAATGCTGCTCTACAACCTTCTGTATTACATTTGTACATAACTTTTAAATGTGCGTTTTGATAGTGAGTTTTTAATATATATACATTTTGAAACATTTTATCACACACTTTACATTTGAGAGGATTTTCCATATCGATTGGGACATCTGTTGTTGTTACAAAAAAACCGTTATCAAAATGGCCGTATATTTGTCCTTGAACGTCATCTGTTGCATAGTCATAGCTCGAAACTGAAGATGACGGAGATCTGTCGGAGTAATCAATGCCATCGTTGACACTTAAATTATATGGTCCTAGCGTACTTTGTGTGTCGATTTTCTTCGTTATATGAGGAAAATCGCCTCGTGATAAGATTTCCAATCTTTTTAAAGAGTTCTCAGACGAGAAATGGTCATTATTTTGATGTAAATCATTTATTTTGACAGAATGAGCGCTTTCAATAGGTTCTTCTTTAACTCGTAAATCTTGAGCACTGTTATTTATATCAGATGTTTCTGATATTGGTGTGGGTTCTTGTTTTATTTTGAGATTCTCAACTTTGTCATAGGGTGGGGAATATTTAACATTATCAGTATCATTTTCTTCACATTTAACACGTTTGAGATTTAAAGCTATATCTTCATCGTTGTTATGACAATCTTGTTGGTTGTCATGATCATCGCCGTCTCCGATATATTTATTTTTAAGTCTTGTTGGATTAAGATTTTTACGTTTTCTTTTCATTATTTCAGGACTTGCAGTATCTTTTATGATGTCAGTATTTTCATTATTATCACTTACGCTTCTTTGGTCATATTCTATTTCTGAATCTTCAGCGGATCCCATAGACTTATTTAGATTAGAATAATAATCGCTGGTATCAACGTGATCATTTTCGTCCTCGTCTTCATCGCCAGCCACAACGACAATGCCATCGTCTTCATCAGATTCTCCATGGCCTTCCTGATCTTTATTTTCAACGGAACTAGATTCCCTTCGAAAATGCTGAGAACTATTTAAGGTTGGAGAAAAGTTCATATTGTTTTTATATTCTAAAGGCATATTAGACGTATATGATCTCATATTTTGAGAAGGATTTAGTAGCGGATACGATCCGAAAGGATGCATTGAACTTATTACAGGTGGTATACTGAGACCAGCTCCAGGTGGTGGAATAAGTACCGGATGAGCTTGAGCACTCCTACCATCATGTGGTGATATCTTTCTACGTAGGTGAGGAGAGTGTAACTTTGGATTTGGATTAGCGCTATGTCTATTTCTTGATCTTCGAGAGCTAAACATCATACTGCAGCCTTCAACTGTGCATTTATGCATTTCACGAAGATGAACAGCTGAAAAGTGTATTTTCAATGCACCTTTATCACAGAATGTTTTAAGACACACGTTGCACTGCACACGCTTTTTACCCGTAGCAGGGTTAATGAAATGCGTGCCTAAGTTTAAGGGCATTTGTGACGCCCCCCATTGTCTTTTTGGAGGACTTATACATTTTCCTAACATCATATCGCGTGTTTTTTGAGCAGCTTCTACATATGTATCCTTACTTAAATTAAGAACATTTTCTTCTTCTGTTCTAGAACTTTCATGTCTTGCTTTACTACCCATACTCATTCTACTTTCTGTGGGTTCTACAGGTTTTGTGGATATTTGTGGTAAAAGCGCTTGCAGCGACGCCAATCCCATTGGGTTTTGGCTAAGAGCAGCAACCATCGCTGCAGGATGAGAAAATGTGGATGGCATTGAAATTGGTGGAATAGGCATATTTGTAGGTAATTGAAAATTAAAAAACTGGCTTCGCATTACATCCATAGCAGCTTTTTCTGTTGATGTCATATCATAATTACGTTTTCTATTATCGTCTTTACTATTATTTTCACTTGCTTTTTGCTTTCTAAAATCAAATGGCTGCATATTTTGCAGATAATTTAAGGGAGATGAATTGACGGGACTAGTATTTGATAAAGGACTAGATGAGGTAGATAAATGAATACTATGATTGGGAGAGGCTTCAGCAGATGATGTTCTAGGTGGTGAATGTGAGGGGTCCGGTGAGAACCGATTGTAGTTTGGCGATAATTTTTCTTTTTTAAAGTTAACGTCTCTTTCAAAAGAATTATTTTTAATTTCTCTCTCCTGTATATCTTTCAAGTAATCGTAATTACTTTTAGATTCCATTACATGTTGAAAATATTTAAAAGATTCATCTTTGCGCACATCTTTTCCCGAATTTTCCATAAGTCTTTTGAATTCAGCCTCAAGTTTCAATTGATCTATTGCTCTTAGTTCATCATGATTAACCATATTTTTATCTGAGATTTGTTCATAATCATGATTAGTTCTAGGAGGCGACGGAAGACCGTTTTTTTTATAAATCGGAAGTAGAGAAGTTTTATGAAGAGCTCTGGCTTCTTGTAATTTAAGTATCTGTTGTAAAGCTAAATTGTGTTCTGGCCCACATCCACTCCATCTTTCCGGGCTGCCTGATTGCGTTTCCTGCAACAATGAATAAGAAAAAAATATTAATAAACGATACTAGAATATAAAAAGATAACTTAAAAGAATATCAAATAAGAAACCACAGAGTATTCAATTAATGCAAACAATATATTTATAAATAACCTGAAGCTTTATTCGATTAACTTAATATGAACGTATCCGCCTATTCGTATAAGTTTTAGTCTAGAGTGATTATAAAGACAGGTTGTTCTAATGTATCTTCGAACTAACTATCGGGTCAACACACAACCACACCTTGCGTTTTCAAAGGCTAATATCGAATTAATTCCAAGAACGGAGAGCAATTGGGTAAAATTGTGTAAAATGACGGTTTGGAGTCGACTCGAGAATAGAAAAGTGGTTTCTGTCGCGTGTTCGGAACGATTTAATCCGAAAACTAAATTACTATTCATTTGGTAAGTATTCGGGGTCGGCTCGCGTTGTCAAACTTGAGTTTCGGTTAATTCAGCCACTCCTTAAACAAAGTTTGTCGGAGATTGTGGGTTTAATTTAATTTTATATTATATCTTATTACATCTTGAGGCCAGTCGTGGCGCAGTGGCACAAAGTGTGACTGTAAAACCGACTGGTTGTGGGTTCGATCCCCACTCGAGGAAATGAAATATTTACTTAAAATTTATATTTCCATTTCTTCGCTCTGATGTCGAGGAAGGCGCGGCGTTGAGTTCTGCCACTCAACACGCTATGACTCCAGAATTCAGCAGAAAGTGGGGAACGGAGTGTCTTAATACTAGTTTCCCTCTGCCTACCCTGTTGTGTGCGGAATTATTTTTTAATTTATATTATATTTTTAAGCTGTGAACTAGACAGCTATATGTGAATCAATTTAGATGTTATATAGTATTTTAAATATTTTTTTTCTATTTCGATTAATAAAATTTTATTTATACGTCATTACATAAAAATAGTGAAAAAAATATTTATAAAAATATATTTAGTTTATATTGGATCATATTACGAATCAACCCTATATGTAAAAAAGGGAATCGAAAGCGACAACACTTTTGAATTCGTTTGTCACTCGATTATGTCCGTGTAAATGTTGTAAGCGGTGGGGCTGCCATATCATTACACGTTTCTGGGGAAAATTAAATCGTCGTTTGGCGCGTCGGTAATTTTATATAATACCACAACAAAAAACATTTTAAAATATTTTTCTAATGCCACAAAATGGATAAATACAGGATAATAAAGTGTCGTTTAACTTAACTACAGCTTTCGTGTTCGAATGAAATTGTAAGCTTTTTTTATTTCTATTTGGAGAAACAAAAAGCTGTTTTGAATGGTCGTTTTTTAGAAGTTCAACTGTTGGTCTAATACAAAAATAAGCGGGGGTTGATAGTTGACGATTAAAATTAATGTTTTTCGTTTGGGAAACCTGATTATTATATGGAAATTATGTATTTTATCTCAAGATGTATAAAGATTTAGTGATTATACATTTGGAGAGATTATACTGACATTAAATATTTAAAATTGTAACATATGGTGATTTTTGTAATGACCTATTCTAAAAGACCACAATGATAAAAATAATGACATGATGATTACAAATAGGAAAAAAAAATGAAATAAGGTAAGTAAAAATACACATATGTAAGTAAAAAGCACCTATGTTCCCACATCCCGATTGCAGCAAAAACAAAATTGGAAGTCGCCACGGCTAGCCGGGGTGAGTGACCGGCCAAATAAACACCTAGCTATTTATAACTCTTACCGCGTACAGTTAAATATCATTTTGAAACGAGATCGTAATATTAAATTTGCATCGCATCTGACCCACGCCTACCGTCAGACTTGGACAAGCATATTTCATGCCATTTTTTCGTAATTTTTTTCATACTAATAATAAGCTATAACACATGGGGTTTAAGGTTCCTTTTGGTACCAATATTGTGGTTAAGGTTTTTTTTATGGTCATTTCGCGGTGGTCGTTTTTGGTTCGCTGTCGTGACATGCCATATTGTTCAGTGCGTGATACATAAATATGTAAACAGGTTTCATATTTTGAAGCGCAAAATGTTTTGTCATTTTATAATGACAGGTTTATAGTCTGAAGGTTTAATTTGTTGATGGAAAAAGAAATAAGAATTAGTCTACTTTGTAACAGCGTACCTATATTATAATATTAGGTACCTACACGAGGTTAATTTTCATAGAAAAATTTGAATATATTTAATTTTTCAATTATTTTCAATATATATCGCATATAATAGGGTAGGGTAGATAGACAGAACCTAGTGTTAAGACATTCAGTTTCAGACTTTTCGCTTAGTTTTCAAGACGTTGCGTGTTGAGTGATGGTACTTAACTTCGTCCTTAGTCTTTTCAGTTTCAAAAATTTTTCATATTTTTTAAATAATTTTAATATAAGAATATGGTATATTAGACAACGTTTAATATTAAAGTGACTCGCATAATTACACAAGTACAACTCAACTAGCTAATATGTTTGTATAACGTAATTATTAGGGGTAAGAAATAAGACATACAATGTGACGGCTGTATTGCGTAATTCCTTAACCCATCATTATAAGAACGAGGCCAGTCGTGGCGCAGTGGCACAAAGTATGACTATAAACGGTACAGGCTGTGGGTTCGATTCCCACTCGCGGAAATGAAATATTGAATATTTTTAGATCTTCGCCATGGTGTCGAGGCAAAGCGCCGTGTTAAGTTCGCCACTTAGCACGCAATGGCTCCAGAATTAGCCGGAAAATGGGGAACGAAATGTCTTAACACTAGGTTCCCTCTGCTGACACTGCTTTGTGATTATTTAATTGTCACAGACTTCGTGTACCTAATAATATAAACAATTTTATATGTAAATCGAATAGATCGTCACAGCAATTTGAGATCACTTGTCGCGAACCCGAATCGATATTTGACCTTTGGTCGAAATCTAATTATAATTATCATTGTGCCTATCAGACCTATACCTATACTATTAAATTAATTTATTAATATATATTAATGTTGGAGTGTTCTTATTTTTTTATTTAAAAATTAAATAAAAGACAACAGTAAACTATCTATACAGGATTGTAACTTGAACAAGACTAAGCACACTGTGACAATTTTCTCTAAAAAGCGTGAGTAGGCGTTATATTAACAGTTTTTTAAACAGTATTAGTAATAGAAAATGGGAAAAAAGGACATGTCTAATTAGAACTATAGAATAAAATAAACATTATAGATTTTTTTATTTAGACGAAACTATTCTAACTAACACGACTTTATTACTACTTGACGATATTTCATTATATTTAAAAAAAACATCTTATCTAAAAAAATCTTAAATCAAATATTATAATTTATTTAAAGTTTAAATCGTTAAGTTTATCATAACGAAAGAAAAAGCACTAAAAAATTACGAATCCATTCGACCAAAACTCGATGTCTTTACTATAATCACATGACATCAATATAGATTATAAACATAAGAGTAGCCAGCTCTATCATTACAGAGACACCGTAACCGCTGGTCCCATCATTTTTGATACAATTTAGATTCCATACGAAATTACCTCAACGATCGTTTAAGAAAATGAACCTAATAATACCTATGGAGTGGACAAGGCTTATCTTAATCTGGGCTTACGGCGCCTCATGGCGTTTATGGATATTAATAATTATAATTGGATTCCGGCCAAGGGTCAAATATCGATTCGAGTTCGCGAGAAGTGTCCTCAAATTGATGTGACGATCTATTCGATTTACGTATTAAATCGATTATTTTACTCGTATCACTGAAAAAAATATTTAAATTAGGTATATGTAGGAAATATAGTAGTGTTTTCATATTGTAAATAGTTACATATTTTTTTAACGTGACTCTGTATCCCGTATACAGAGGGAACCTAGTGTTAAGACACTCCATACCTAATTTTCCGCCGCGCTTGGCCTTCGCCTTGACACCAGAGGGAATAAAATCGAAATATTATACATTTAATTTCCTCGAGTGGAAATCGAATCCACAACCTGTCACGTTTACAGTCACACTATGATAATGAAATAATAATTTAAATTATATAGAAAATAAAGCAATATTTTCATATTGCAGATGGTAACGTAAATGATTAATGAATAAAAAGACATACAGAAATATAAATGAGAAACACCACAGTTTGTTGCGCAAGAGCAAGAGTACCAACCTTACTATAATCGTCTTCCCACCATCTCTTAACGAATTGAGTTAGTTTACTCAAATTATCCTCTATATCGTCACTCATTTTGAGGTAACTATCACTTAACTCACTTAAACACTTAACTAAAATTAAGTAACTTAATTTTTTAAAGTTATAACTAAATTTTCTAGATGTCCATCCAGATCAAAAGCTCGACCGACTGTGACAGGGATGTGACACTGGGATCAGAAGACACTAACCCCCACCTCTTGGGCTTGACCCTTGACTGTACCTGGTTAACAATAGGCGACAGGTAGGCGACCTGGAGTCTAGAGATAAGGGCGGTGATGAATGCAAAAATGTTTTTTTTATTATGTATTTTTTTTTAAATAGCACTTGCTACGACGAGTTTTCGAGGAAATGTTATGTATGAAGTTTTAGTTAAAAAATTTCAAATATCTACGTAGAAGTCGTTGCTTATGTAAATTTTAACATTTTTATGTATCAGCATGTAAATTATTATTACAAAATATTTATAATTTAACTTATTACTACCAAGTGATAGTCGTCTTGTACAATAGTAAGGTGACAATAAACGTTCGAAGATTTTTTTTCCTGTGAAGACCAAAATGTACTTTATTTCTATTTAAATTGTTATTTTGAAGATTATTAAACTAATATAGTTTACCATACCATATATATTTTTATTTGAATAGGAAATAAAATGTGTTTAGGTAGCTACAAAATTAAAAATAAAGGACAATTTGAAGAATATTATGACTCGTGCTGAGTTCAAGATTTGGATGAAATAAAAAAATATAAATCAATTATTTCTTTCAATATATTAATAGCATCATATTTTTCAACATTACCTTATTAAAAACAGTTAAATTTAAAAACTTACTAGCCAAAAATACACAACAAACTTAAAAAAAATATACCCACAGAGAACTAAAGATATTTGTCAAACAAGTTTTAAATATTATTTTTAAGACCAAAACTAGCTGAATCACAATCTATTATTGCGAATCTTTGTCAGTTAACCTAAAATAATAGTATAATGGGACCGATCAGTAAAAATCCGTTGTTTTCCCCGGGTTTATGGCACCTTAGCCCTGGCAAGTTAAAAGGGGGCCGCCTTTGAAGTCACCGTATGTGAGATAACGTTCTGTACAACAATAAAGCACTGATAAGGAACAATAGGCTGAATGCTGAATAACCTTTGCCTTTTTGCAATAGTTATTGGTTCGCAAAATGTATTCAATAGTATTGTTTTTAGGGAAGTACCTACTAGAAGGATGTTAAGGAGAAGGAGAAGGTTTTTTTTGTTGGAAACGTGGAACGAGAACAGATGTGTTTTTGGTAAGAATAGTTATTTGCAAATATTCTAGGGAAAATCACAAATGAAAAGTGAGAAAAAAAAAGCTTTGTTTATTAATATTGTTAAAAGCATATAAAATATTCTTTCCTAATGAAAATGAATAAACTTTTCTATTTATAATATTCTTTTCATAATTAAACTATTATCAACTTTTCAATCAAAGTTGAAAATAAGTTACTTTAAAATTAGCAACAAAAAATTGGAAGGTATACCTAATTCCAATCATTATCTAAGGCCTGTCTTAGTTTGTATAGATATTCTAATATATTATCGTTTTCCGTGGTTACAGGTGAGCTAAGATGGCAATCGTATGCCATTTGATACAGTCAAACTATTTAAATATAAAAAACTATTGAAATGTATTTTTAAATATATAAATATACACGCTTTGTCAAAATTGTATTGGAACCGCGAAAAGCTAAGATTTTAACTTTAATAGATACTAGGCGATATTTTTTTTTAGCTTCACGCTGCGTCCAGCAGCAGCAGGTAGGCAAGGGGACTTAGTGTCAAGACACTCCGTTCCCCATTTCCCGCCAAATTCTGGAGGCATTCGTGCCGAGTGGCGGAACTCAACGCTGCGTGCTTTAACATCAAAGCGATACTACTACCGATGTAGTAATAATTATAATCCGTAAAATTTTCAACAAAAAAAGAATTAACAAATTATATAAAAGTATAAGCAATAACTATTTTAAAATAGCTATACAAGATAAGTCCAACCCGAAA
The DNA here is from genome assembly GCA_013403705.1 of Heliconius hermathena. NCBI lineage: Eukaryota > Metazoa > Arthropoda > Insecta > Lepidoptera > Nymphalidae > Heliconius > Heliconius hermathena. The sequence goes on along the minus strand of JAAIXJ010000912.1, from coordinate 23,757 downwards.
GCTCTGTCCACATCACTTAGGCTGTCACGCTACATCAGATACAGCGTCCCGCCCGCGGCTTTACACCTCACACCTTATAATTTCACAACCAATTATTATTTCGACCCGCTATTATAATTTCGTATGATCAAATGTGACTCATACATAGAATAATCCGAATAAATAAATGAATGAAATATCAAGAAATGTTAGTAAATGACAGATTAGATTCATCTTTTTTAAATCTCTAGCCCACACTTAGAAAAGAGAAATACTACTTTACTTTTACTTTACTTTTCCTACAATTCCAAAAGATGAAGACTTAATTACGTAGCGGATTTTAAAGTTATCATTCATTTTCAAAATATCTTTATATATATTTTTTTTACAAAATTTTAAAGTGTTATTCCACATTTAAGAAATTCTTAGTATGGCTTAGTAGGCAGAGCGCCTAGTCGGTTTCCAAGAGACGCGGGTTCGAGTGCCGCTGCGTTCAAATTTTTATACGTTTCTAAATAAGTATTTTCCTGAATAAATGTCTTTATATATAATTTATAAATTAGTAATGTATTACACAGATTAATAATTATTCAAGGTTAAGGTCATTATTGAAAGTTTCTTTTCGTCACTTTTAGTTATCATTTGCCACAAAATATGCCTACTATGTTATAATGAAAATAAAGGAAATGAATGCAATAATAAATTCCTTCAATAATTTCACTAAAATTGTTCAAAAATAATGTATCTCAGCTTCACGCTGTACCCCTCACACATCAGGGTAGGCAGAGGGAGCTTAGTGTTAAGACACTCCATTTCCCACTTTCCGCCAAATTCTGGAGGTATTACGTGTTGAGTGGAGAAACTCAACGCGGCGCTTTACCTCGAAACCAGAGCGAAGAAATAGAAATATAAATTTGAATAAATATATCATTGCTTCGAGTGGACATCGAACCCACAACCAGCCGTCTTTACAGGTACACTGCGCCACGACTGGCCTTATGTATCTCTATATAAACATATTTATTATATCTATATAGCTATTTTGTATTTGAAGATATTTTAAGTTTATAGATGTATTTAGAAAATAGGCCTCGTGTTTAAACTTTCAACACTCTGTATCTTGTCTGACATTTGAAAAATCATATTTCAGTTCAGCAATATCAAAGCTGTTTATCTAATTTATTATTATTACACGTACAATTGGGACAAGTCTGGCTTTACAGCTATTTCAGATTCTCAAACGAACCAATATTTGCAAACTATAAATTATGGGAATAAAAAAAGGCCAGTCGTGGCGCAGGGGCACAAAGCGTGACTGTGATACCGACTGGTTGTGGGTTCGATCCCCGCTCGAGGAGATGAAATATTTACCTAAATTTATATTTCCATTTCTTCGCTCTGGTGTCGAGGTTAAGCGCGGCGTTGAGTTCTGCCACTCAACACGCAATGCCTCCAGAATTCGGCAGAAAGTGGAACGGAGTGTCTTAATACTAGGTTCCCTCTGCCTACCCTGCTGTGTGCGGGATACAGCGTGAAGCTAATTTATTGGTAAAGAGTCTGAGAAAAAGTTTTCGTTAGTTATGGTCAGTTGTATGCAGAAATTGAAATAAAAATAAAAATACATATAGCTTACTGTTACTATAAGGATTTTTATTATATTTAAATCTACTTAATAAAACACTGTTTTGTACTGTAGTTTAGACATTTTGAACAAAATTGATGTAAAATCGAGAACTATAACACATCGGGTTGTCTTTTCTTATCCTTATCGTGAAATTAAAAATAAATAAAAAATAACTCCATAGCAGAAATATACAGAGGGAACCAAGTATTAAGGAGTTCCAATTCTCCCTTTTCTCTGTATTATCGTGACATTGCGTGTAGAGTGGCTTCTAAGCAGAACAAGAAAATTAAATTAATTTTACTTCCTTTATTGGAAATCGAACCAACAACCAAGTCAGATGGCTTGAGTTGTGTTTATAATTTATTGTTATTAATGTTAGGTCGAATTTACGAAACCGACAGAGTATAGTATGTGATAGAATCAGTAGGCGTGTTTAGTGTCACTAGCGCTATAAATATACGAATTATGGCCTTTATACGTATTTGATAGTATTGATTCATTGCTAATACGTGGTAGGTACCTGTCTGTACCTGTTGTTAAGGTAAATTGGTTAAGTTTCTATATATTATTGTTTCAAATATGATAAGAAGCAAAAAGTTGTTATAAAAATCAGTTTCACGTTATGTTCCGCACACAGCAGGTAATACAGAGGGAATCTAGTGTTGAGACACTATGTTCCCCACTTTATTTTAAATATATTGTTATATTTTAATAAGTAAGCCTACTATTAGTTAAGTGTTTATATAAATATTTTTGTTTAGTTAGGGAAACGTTTTAAAAAAATTATAGCTTTACAAAAGTCAGTTGTATTTAGTTTTTTTTTAAGAGCAATGAATTGTATTATCAAAATATAATGTAGATTTAACTAGCCGCTATATAAAAATAAATAAAACTTTGAAAATCGATATTTTTTTATATAAATTCAACTATTACAGCTAAAACTTCAAATCACACAGCTTTTCACAAAAGCTTTTAGGTTAAGTTGATATAATCCGAAAGAAGATGGCGCTAGTTGTACACAACGCTCTAATATAGTCATTTACTTACCAAAGAATCTTTAAATTGTATGTAATTTTAATATAAAATTTGTTTAATACCTATATATCAATTTATAATCCAGACATTCTATTCCACGAATAAAAAAAAATACAAAATTGAACGAAGTGTCTCGACACTAAGTTCTTTTTATCTATCCTACGGGAAAAGGCGTGAAGCTATTTTTTTTAAGAAAAACAAACAAAGTGGCAGACCACGGGAAACATAATTTGCGTAATGGAGCGCTAGCTTGCGTTATGCTGATCACCGGTGATTTATTTCAATGAGGAATACCTTAACATTGAGCTTTACGAGGAAAGTTAAATATTATTTTAAAAACGAAATGTAATAAAATAGATATATAATTATAAAAAAAACAAACTTATCTACAACTTTCTTAATTATTTTATGACATATTCTAAATAAATTTAATTTTAATCTACTTGTAATCACATAAATACTAAAATTAAGTTTGAGAATTAATCCTTTTTACTCTTTTCAACACTTTAAAATGGAAATCAAAACATTCTTCATTCAACTAGGTCATTACAAGCATTTCTGAAATGTCAAGTTGTATAGAAATGTCAGTAACATCAGTCCTACAGGAAGCTACCACCGACTTGGAAGGCAGTTCTTTTGAGGAAAGCCATCAACAGTTGTATTTTTCAAAATACGAGGAAAATTTACTCGACTGAATATCAAAAACATTTGATTGCACGCACTATTATAATTAAAATCAAATCAGCTTCACGCTGTATCCCGCACACAGCAGGGTAGGCAGAGGGAACCTAGTGTTAAGACACTCCGTTCCCCACTTTCTGCCGAATTCTGGAGGCATTGCGTGTTGAGTGGCAGAACTCAACGCCGCGCTTTGCCTCGACACCAGAGCGAAGAAATGGAAATATAAATTTAAGTAAATATTTCATCTCCTCGAGTGGGGATCGAACCCACAACCAGTCAACTTACATTTTTGTGCCTCTGCGCCACGACTGGATTATAATTATATAGATAGTTTTAGATTGTGTTTGTATTTATATTAGGCGTTGCCGAATAATATTTTTAAAATTTACCTGTAAGGTACGTTACGTTATAACGTATAGGATATCAAAATCTAAACATTATTTATTCAATTATTCCAATTCAAGTATTTGCATGAATGTGTCAGTAGTGTAAGTCCTAGGATTATTTACGGATATTTTCAATAAATTAGGTTATCTATTTCTTTGACTTTAACATGTCATAAAAAAAGTAAGTACCGATATCAGATTTTAGATGTTAGAAGCCTGAAATTATATTCACCGCAACTTGCGTCAGTTTAATTCAAGTCACATAATAATGCAAAGGTTCTTTGATTGTAATACTATCGTTAAAATAAATATTTTTAAAACACGATCAGATATTTAGAAAAATCGAAAACAAAGAAACGGTGCTATTCTATATTCTTCTTGGTTTTTCTCTCCAAATAGAAATATATAAATATGTATTCTATATACTTATTTTTATATACTTAAAAACAAATTTATGTAGAATACAACGCACGTTGGGTGGCATTCCTCTATGCATCACATCTAATAACTTCTATTAAACCCTTAAGTCAAAAATCTCCTAAACTATTAAATTGATGTAATTTACCGATTCATTCATGAGATAAGACGTAATACCAAACATTTAGTTGTAATATCGAATAAGTTAATATAAGTTTTATTTAAGCCTTAGAGCCTTTGTAGGTAATGAGCTAGCCGGCGGCACTCGGCAGTGCATCACGACGTTCTAATGATGTCATGCTCTTGCGCATCTGCTTCTGGTACCCAGCTTTCGAGCTTTTCTTATAAAATTATATATTCTTATAGAATTTTAATTAATTTTTTTATTATAATAGTATTTTGCCAACTTTCTGGTTGTATTTCACTAATAACAAGGTATGCAGAGGGTAAGAGAGTAGTATGCAGAGGGGTAAGAAGAGGGAAATTATTGTTAAGACACTTCGTTTTCTGCCCATATTTGAGAAATTGCGTGTTGAGTAGCGGAACTCAACGCTGTCGCTCAACTTTTTTTTGTTAGAGTAGGGAAATGCGATTAATGAATTGCCTCGAGTGGCAATCGAACCCACACATATATCGCATTAACAGTCTGACACTAAATATTTTTATTTACAAAATAACACATAAAAATGCGTTATAGCTTTATTTCCAGTAAGAAAAGCTTATATATGAAAAGAAACAAACTCCATTCCCCACAAAAGTTTCAAAATAAATTGTAAGTACTATAATATATAAAATTGTACTAATATTTAAAGCGTCTGGTATCGAGAGCTCAGCTTCTCATATCCAAAAATATCTCTATGTCCAATAAACCACAGTAAATCCGTATACAAGGTGATCTACGGCGACTCCGACGCGCATTTATCCGGACGATCGAAACATTGTTTACATTTCACAACTCAATCGTAACTGGATGCTGTTTTGTTTCAAAAAAAAGCTCCTGTCAAGTTTATATTATTATTATTTTTAGGTTAATTTTAATTTTTCACTAAAATATAGCTATATAAGATTCTTATAGTATTATTAATAATTATAGAATCTAAAAAGAGTTTTACAGTTCGTTATATCGAAATTTAAATTTAATTAATAATTTAGAATTTTCATTTTCTATTTATTAATTATTAATAAACATTTGTTCCTCCCCTAGTTATTATTTATTGCACTACGTTTCAATTGTGTATTGTAATTTATTGTGTTGCTTCATATAAAAAGTAAATGAATTTTATATATCAAATTTTATTATCTATTTGATAAAATAAAATAAAGAATATAGGCAAAGCGCGGCGTTGAGTTCTGCCACTTAACACGCAATGCCTCCAGAATTCGGCAGAAAGTGGGGAAAGTGGGGTGTCTTACACTAGGTTCCCTCTGCCTACCCTGCTGTGTGCGGGATACAGCGTGAAGCTGACTATTATATGTAGGTATTTTTTTATTTCAAAATAAAGTTTTTATACAGAGGTACTGACTGTAGTACTATTAATTAATTCCAACGCCGCGTCGCTTAGCAAATGTGTTACTTATATAAAATTAATTGTTATATTCGATAGTTAAATGATAATTTATAACAGTTATAGCCGCTGTAATATTACTATATTGTTATTTAATATCGTATAAAAAAAATAAAAAAAAATGGATTTAGTTTATAGGAATATATATTTTTTATATATAGGAGCCCGAAGGAATTTTACTTATAAATAAAATCAATAGGATCTTATAAAACAACTGTGAAATATTAGGAATTGCGCTGGAAAGGTCAAAAATATATTTGAAAATTTCAAATTCTTTTCAGTTACACTCATAAATCACGAACATATCTTGTCCAATAGATATATATTGTTTACTGCTTCGGTAACTTCAACTAAAATTTATAACAAAAGGCGTAGTAATTGTTTAGAACAATACAGTAATAAAAACGCAATACCGAAACCGTCGCTCGTAAAATAGTATCGATTATATACAATTTACAAACAAAGGATTATATAGATAGTGATAATTCGGAAGATTTAGATATTGGTAATTTTTTTTTTCAGAAACCTGTCACTTTGCATATTGCAAATTATTAAAAAAAAAATAAAAAATAATAATAAACACAAAACACTAACCTGAATCATGGATGCGCCTTACGTTTCACAACCACAATTTACACATCACAGTACATTTCACATACAATCCTTGTACGAACATACAATATATATATGAAAACCACTTTCCACACGTCCGTCCGGCAGTCTGACAGACCGGCCACTGGCCTGAGCGGGATGAAAGATGCGGGGCCAAGCTGAAGGATGCCAAAGGAGCCAGGCAGATGCGACAGGACGAAGAAAAGAGACGACTACACAGCGTGACATTTAAAAACAGTGTCTCCACCACCCGCTTGGACACATTTCCCCATATCGAGCTGATATAGAGTCCAATTTCCCGCAACTCGATGTCAACTTACGACCTTTGGCAGCGTAGAGTAGGTGTCCTCTAATGTGTCGCGCAATTTAGAGCACTGCCTTTAATATGATAGTGGTAGAGTCGATATTCGCGTGTGTGTCGCGTCGTAGTTTGTAGGATGTCGCTGTGGGAGTGCGAGCGGGACGGTGGGGAGTGTCACGGGATGAGGGCGCTGCGGATTTTACGTACTAATGCTAATGTTTTAGATTTGGATGGAGCTGGAGTTGTGCCCGGCTGGCCGCTCTATGTGAGGGCTTGGACTTGCGTATGGGATGGGATGGGATGGGATGGGATGGTTGGACACACGTTTTGTGTTATGCAAATGATTCAGACTCACCGCTAATGTCTAATGTTTGACGGTTTCAGCAAATTCTGTTTCAGTATTTCAATTCGACTGAAATTGTTGATTTTGTTAGTAATACGTATGCGTTTTGTCTAAGTATACGTAGAATCTATAGAGATTGAGCGCGTCTAGCGAAGGGGTATAAGCGTATGATTGTAAATATGACGGTTGCGGGTTCGAATTCCACTTGGGGGCATGGAATATTTAATATTTATAATTCCTCGCTGTAGTAACGAGGCAAAACGCGACTTTGCGGAAGCTTTAAAAAAGCACCTAGAATCTAAGAGTTGTTAAACCTACTTTACATATGTGTATGTATTTCTATAATATTTCGTAATGCAACTCTTATACGTTTATATTTATTATAATAATATAATAATACCTTAATACATGTTTTGATTAAGATTAATTACTCACATAAAAAGTAATTATAAATCAATGGATTGTGTTAGAAATATATATACATACTCGTACTTTGTTTTTTAATTTGTATAGAACCAGGAAAATGATTAAATTTTAAAGTGTGTTGTTGACATAAAAAATAAATAATGTAAAATAAAATGCAAGTATGGAAAGCTTATTTTTTTTCTTTTAATATAAGAAATCTTTTCAGTTTTTTTCTCTATTGACAATAAAGGCATAAGTAACCGTAACGGGAATTTCTTACTGAAATATTGATATACCTATATAGGCAAGATAATTTATTCACATTAAAAACTGCGTCACGACGATTTGGAGGACAATATAAATCTTAGTAAGATTCTTTCATGTAAGTAGATACATATTTCGAAAAATATAGTTAACCAAAAATTCTTAAAAAAAAACAAAACAAAAATGCGTATTTAGGTGTCGATTTTTTTTATATATCTTTTTTCAGCTTCACGCTATACTACACATACATAGCAGAGTAGGCAGAGAGAGCCTAGTGTTAAGACCCTCCGTTCTTCATTTTTCGCTGGTATGTAGGCATTGCGTAGAGGAGTGGATTTTTTTCTAAAATTTTGATTAATGAACGTAATAGTTTATTGGATTCGCTATTAGATATTTATTTTCTCATACAATTTCAAATTAAATTAATCTTTTTTATATAAGACGACAAAGAGGCCTGCTATGTAACTAACTATGGTTAAACTATATTATCGATTTCGTTTCGAAAACAGTTAAAACTGGTTATGACTGACTAACTAACTAAAAGTGGTAAAAAAAGAGAAACTTTTTTTAACACTTTTAATGATTAAATTTTTTGTGTAACAGGCCGATATGAGAGCGTTTAAATATAAAAATATATCGCGATGGTTGCTGGTTCGATCCTCGATCGGAGTATGAATATATTATTTCCATTTTCAATTGGGAAAATAAAGTGTGACTTTGAGTTTACCGCTCAACGAAATGAATGAAGCATCTTAACAGTAGGATCTTTTTGTGTGCTCTGCCATGAGTTAAATTATGAAAAAGAGATATTTTAAGCATTTTAGTCATGGCGCAAAAGCTCAAGTGTGACACACATGAGGTTATGGGTTCAATTCCCATTTGAGGATATACAAATAATTATTATTGTCATTTTCTCGCTCTGGTATGAAGGCAAAACTTGTCTTTGAGTTCTGGCACTCAACACGCAATGCCTCCAGAATTCGGTGGAAAGTGGAATTGTCGTAATGGGAACGGAGTGTCTTAACGCTAGGTTTCCAGGTTTCCTAAACGAAAAAATATATATTTTAGACGGAATTGTGTATATCATTACAAAATCGTGTTAAGAAACACGATTTTGTAATGATATACACAAAAATACGAAAAGCCCGAATAAATTTAATTTCAAAATTCATATTCTCTGAATGGTAGCAAATGCCGGCCTTTCTTTGTCTTAAGCTCCACTGCGCCATAAAAGACTAATGTTATACCAATTATTACAAAAAAATAAATACGAAACAGAAATCTGCAAAAAAAACCCAAAACCAATTTCCAAATTGTCAAGAAACATCTCCTTGTCATTTTGTCATTTAAAATCGGCGAAGCTCAAAATATGATTTGTAGAGAAAAAAAAATGACTTTTACACAGAGAGATACGGCTGTCCCGCTCCGTGACAATGTGGTAGCGCCACCGCAAAATCATTTTACAATGACGTGGTGACATATCTATTGTCCCTTTATGCCTTGCTAGAGTAAATTTCATACAAATCCCTTTATGCTTTTGTTACTTTGTGACCACCTACGTCGACAGAAGCATAATTTTAACTAGTCTACGTCGTATGGAGACTAAAATTGTATTAGATTCTTTTTTATTGTTATTGTATAGAGTCTGCCGTGATGTTACGGCACAGGGTTTAAACGTTTTACGTCACGTTTACAGTGCCGTGATGGTACGGCACTGTAAACGTGACGATCGTGAGTTCGAATCCTATTTGAGGGAATTAATTATTTTTATTTTGACGCTCAGACAAAAATAAGGTATGGCTACCTTGCTACACAAACAGTGTCAAGTTTATACCAGCTGACAGTACCACCGCATCCACATTCCATTTTTGGCTGGGGAAACTTAACGCCGCGCTTCGTCTCGTTACCAGAGCGAGGAAATGTAAATATTAAATATTTAATTTCCTCGAATAGAAATGGACACCCAAGGGCAGCCTCAGTCCGGTTAATTTAATAATACAAATATCACAAAAACAATTTCATAATATTGTTATAATAATAAAAAAATAATTTTAAATTTCAACAAATATGGAGCTTACAATTTTTGAGGTTTCGAAATTTGATATAAAGATAGATAAGTAATTCTCACTAATATCCTTTTAATAGTATAGCGTTGGCTTGACCCGCAACGTTTAGGGCTCGTTATTTATTACAGTGATTACTGCTTACTATTGTTTCGATTTGACTGATGTTTCTTCAAATTACCGTGTAAATGCGTGTTTGTCTACTGTATTTTTGTAGACGATTTCCTTTTAGTTATTTTAGAATTGTGGTTCTTAATTTCCTTTTTTTTAAAAAGGATTTTCAAAAATATATCTTAAGTAATTATACCAATCGTGGCGCAGGGGCACAAAGTGTGACTGTAAAACCGACTGGTTGTGGGTTCGATCCCCACTCGAGGAGATGAAATATTTACTTAAATTTATATTTCCATTTCTTCGCTCTGGTGTCGAGGCAAAGCGCGGCGTTGAATTTTGCCACCCAACACGGAATGCCTCCAGAAAGTTGGGAACGGAGCGGCTTAACACTAAGTTCCCTCTGCCTATCCTACTGTGTGCGGGATACAGCGTGAAGCTAATAAAAAAATAAAAAAAAGTAATTATACATACATAGAAATCAATAGTAGTCTTTTCACCATCAATAATGGTAGATATGTTTTAATATTATTTTTTTTATTACTAACTGTTAATATAGAGTAAAAATCTAAAACGAATATTTCTTTATACAAATACAACTTTTCTTTTGGACTTTTAGTGATAAACTTTATGAATAACGAAAAATAATAAAAAAAATTTAGAGCCCAAAAAAGTTCTTATCTCAACATCTGTGCTTAAAACTAAAACCCAGCAAATTGGCCCCGCTATCATTCAATCGCTTCTAAACACCATAGCAGACCTGACACGCAATAAAATGTATAACGATTCTCTCCAGCCCCACCATTGTATTAAACGAAAAATAGAGAAAAAAAAATAGATAAAAAAAACTTACATCGTCACCTGTCGTGTCATTTGGTACCAATAAATGCGCCGCCAAAGAAAAACATGGAATTGGAAAAAAAATAGAGTCGCCGTGTAGTGACCCAAGTTGCCTTATTCCGGCTCTCGCTACGACAAAAGCAACTCTATTACCAATCAAATAAGAATACTTTTTGAATGAAATACGAGTTTATTGTTTTACGGCGTCTTAGAGACAGTTTTTTGGTAGAGTCGTTTTGACTGACGAGAATTTATTATGTGATACATTACTATAGCGAAATAAAACCTTGGTTTGACTTCATTAGCCATGTTTTTGTTGCGTCGGTTTCGCATTGTGATCCTGTTATAATAGATTTTAGGGTATTCGCCCTTTGATGATGCCTTCTGGATTTATTTGAGGGTTTGGAAAAATGTCAAATTTGTAATAAATGCTTGTAATTAAGTTTTGGAAATGATATATTGTTGGTTTGAAATTAATTTTGCTCTGTTTTTGTTAATCGTCGTTTGTTTGCTTTGTTTGTATAAAATGAATTTGAATAATATATGAAATTTATAATTTAATTTTGTGTTTATTTTACTGCTTTCCAGTTTCTATCATAATATATAGGTTGACTATAAAAATATTGATTAAATATATCATTGTATACCTACAACCGGGATCAAACATAACTTTATTTAAAAAACATGCTTATTTTTTATTTTTAAACGTTCCACCAAACGGAATTCGAATCCCCTACCACTATGCAGGCGACACCATGTAAAAACGCCTTCACGATGCATCCCACATAAAGCAGGATAGGCAAAAGGAACCCAATTTTAAGACACTCGATTCTCTCAGCCGAATTTTCGAGACATCGCCTAGATATCATTAAAAAAAATCTAAAACCAATTCAATTTTAATAAGAATCAGCTACCATGTTATTATAACTATAGAACATTTAATAGTCCCAACAACATGCAACACCACAACGCAACTATCAATACCTATTCATCACATTCAGAAAATCTATTTTTTTATTATAAGCGTTCGAATAAACTGGACTTAAATCCACTACCATCATGCGGGCAGACACTATGTAAAACGTCTTCACGATGCATCCCAAATAAACACAGGGTAGGTAAAAGGAACCTAGTCTTTTTTCGAGACATCACCTAAATTTCATAAAAAAAAATCCAAAACCATTTCAATTTTAATCATAATCAGCTACCATATTTATGTTATGCAACATTTAAAAGTCCCAACAACAAACACAACACAACACAGCTATCAGTACCCATTCACGACTCCATCTCAGAGAAACTTGGAGCTTTTAAAGCAATCAATAGTTATTAAGAAAAGTGTTATTTAATTGATACGTCAGATCAATTCAATTGTATTTCTCTTATCTAAACGTCAATTTGCGTCTTATCAGTAATGGTGATATGAATTAAAGTCACTTACTTAATTGATCTGGGATATTGATAAGAACGATTGTAATGTATTTATTGTGTGTAGATATCAGGTGGATTTTGTGGCGTTGTGGGACAGCGTGTGGTAGTTGTAGGGTCGATTCTAAATTTAGAGTATGAATTATTTCCATCTGGTATAAGATATGCTTCGTCGAGTTGCGGTATTTAATATGTAATGTCTTTAATTTGGGCGAAAATCAAGTCTCTTTAATGTTTACCCCGTATTAGTATTAGACGACACCATTGTAGGTAGCTGGTCGTAGGTACTCATTACAAATAGGGAAATAGTCTCGGAGCTAATGTTTGTAGAATATAGTCAGTTAAAGTGTAGGTACAATTGGGACTTTTTATATTTTAAAACATTTACATTCTGATGTATTACTAAACATAAATAAAATAAATTAATTTAATCACATTTTTAAATTATATTTTATTAAATTATTAACCGAAGATGACGAAGGTGAACCGAGGAAGTGAAATATTTATCTAAAATTTATATTTCCATTTCTTCGCTCTGGTCTCGAGGCAAAGCGCGGCGTTGAGTTCTGCCTCTCAACAAGCATTGCCTCCAGAAGTCCGTAGAAAGTCGGGAACGGAGTGTCTTAACACTACGTCCCCTTTTGCTGTGTGCGGGATACAGCGTGAAGCTGATAAGCTAAGAATATATAAATTATTAACTTAAAAATATTACATACAATAACTTTATATCTTACATCTTAAAGTAAATAAAAACAATATAATAACATATAAATAAACACACGAAACCAATTCATTATAAAGTTTTAAATTATACCAGTAAATCAACACAGTGTCCATATTGTCGCAGCAAGCCTTCATCATTTGAGGGGGTACATTACTCAGTGCTACCCACTGCGAGCGGGTATTGGGGTTACCGGTTCGGAGATTAAAAATGTCTTTTGGTTTGACAGCAGAGTAATTCGTGATTACTATACATATGTACAAGGCTTTACACACGTTTTTGCTCGGCGTTTTATGCTATAATGGAGAAAGATATTACTCGAGACATTTTTTTTTCATTTTCAAGATATACTTCTTCAAAAAATCCCGTTCTTATTCTATTCTATCTTCTCTTCTAGTCTTATTTATATTTCTTCCCTGGCTACTCTGTATAGCAGGATAGGCAGAGGGAACTCAATGTTCAGACACTGAGTTTCCCACTCTTCGTTCAATCTTCACGACGTTGCGTGTTGAGTGGTGGGACTTAACGCCACGCTTAGTCTTGTTACGAGAGCGGAGAAAACGAAAATATTTCATTACTCTAAGAAGAAATCGAACCCGTAATCGATGCGCTTACAGTTAGATAATGTAATGCAGACAGCATTACATTATCTAAGTGTAAAAAGCAATTTGTATGGAGTAGAGCATAATAACTTTTTTTAATAAAATTATTGTATTTATGACATTAAATTATTGTATTTATTACATTAAGCACAATAATTTTATTAAAACAAGTGAATATGCTACTTCAAACATATTTCTTCATATGATCGTTCTCAAAATATAACGAGTTTATTGGCGTAATTGTACGCCGCACAACATCTAAATAGAGCCAAAAAATATCTAAAAATAAACGCATTGAACCCACTACCACTACCAAAAAAACTTGTAATATCAAATAAACGATTGACATTAAATAATATAATATTTCGCTACAAACGAAGCCATGTTACGAAAGGACGTCGTATAAGAGTATATTATCGGGACATATTGGTGTCGTGACAAAAGGTTATAAATACGGTGTCAGTTTTATGGATAAGCGAGCTTAGCTGTCGTCGGGGAGGCTTGAGTACCTACTTGCGTTACAAAGTAAGTATATTATTATCCTTATGTTGATTTATTCGTGGGTTTCGATGGGAAAATATATATTTTTTTAGGTTAACCTATTATCTGCATATAGTATGATTCCTTTGGTGTTATACGGGTTTGTGAGTGGTGGTACTTACCATCGGGTGACCCGTACCCACCCTGGTGTTAAGATAATAAGCTTTCTACTTTCTCAATAACATTTAAGTCATAACGCGTTGAGTGGCATAACCCAACGCCGTTCTTAATCTGATCAAAGTGTGAAAATGAAATACTAATAGAAGATATATATATAGATATAGAGTTGTCTATGAATAATGAGTTGTCTATTTAACTTAACATATTCTAAGTACCGGATTAGATGTAATATAACCAAATAACTTTTCAATTCGAATCAGTTCCTGAGATTAGCATGTTTAAACAAATATTTTTCTTACTTTATCATTTACAATAGATATTATTTTAAAATATAATACTCATATAAATATAAACGAACATAATTTTGACAGATGGATTGTTTAAATCTATAATACAAAAGATTGTAATTTTAAATTTCCCTATATTCGAAATTTTTGTAGAGAATTTATATAATTTATGTTGTTTTTTTGTTGTAGAATTTTAAAAAATACATAAAATAAATGACTTGATCATGGCTCAGTGGGATAACATCTTTCTACACGATATTTGTGGGTTCGATACTTGCCGCGATAAATTTTTAATTGTTTAAGTTTCTTTTCCAGCTCCGGGATTACATTTTGCTATTTAACACCGAATGTTTCATTATTGGGCGGAAAAAAACATGCTCTAATAAAAAGACAAAGCGTAGCGTTGAGTTCCGCCAATCAACACCCAATGCCTCTAGACTTCAGCAGAAAATTAGGAACGCAGTGTCTTAAAACTAGGTTCCGACCATATTCCTACAAAAAAAATAAGAAAAAAATCAAAAAGCGTAAATTTAAACTAGTTTACCATCGGCGTTCCACAAAAGGCAGGGCAGTGTTTCGGCGCAGTTGTCACCACGCCGTGTACCACCCCGGGTGGTAATGATCTGATCGCCTTCAAATGGCGCCGGCTTCGTATGAACAACACAACGAAAATTATATTATTATTTTTTTATATGTTGGAACGTTTAAATTATTTTGATTGTATAGACTATGTTGTAGTAAAGGAATCGATAATAATATTTTTTTTTTGTTATATCTATTTTTTTTCTGCAAAATTGATATTTAGGTATTTACATATTATTATAGAAATATCTATAACTAATTTACCTTATGTATGTATAATATATAAAATGAAGAATAAACTTCTTCGTGTCTGATGATCCCATGTTTAATAATATCGTTAACATTTTTTAGGGTTCCGTACCTCAAAAGGACAGTAACGGAACCTTTATAGGATCACTTGGTCCGTCTGTCCGTTCGTCAAGAGCATTATTTAATATCAAATATTAAATAATGCTCTTAACGAACGGATGCTAATTTCTTGAAAAAAGTGATTTTTTTATTGTTTTTAATTAATTCCGCAAAAACTAGTAGGTAACTTAAAAAATTGACTATTATATAATTTAAATATTCTATAGCTATATGTATGACATGATAATATATTTTATCATAAATTCTCGATATTAAAATGTTGCATATGCAACTTCCTGTTACACACAAACGAATAAATACAACATTCACCTCAGAGCATTTATAAAGCGATTTCGTATATCACAGCTACACAGTATGTATTTCAATGGCCGCGAGTGCTCGACACATCCCGTGTTGGTTTAATACCGACTGTACCCCGCAGGGAACCTCTCCTTTTAGCCCCTTTTTTATCCCCTTTTTTACACCGACAAGCTACAAAGGAAGGCGACGTTTGTTCCCTTGTCTCGATCGTTAATGATTTTTACGTATTATTAATTGTGTTTATAAAAAACTATATTGAGAAATGATAATTGTTTTACGATTTGTTCGATTTTGAGTCGGGCACATATCTGTTGGGTTGAGTTTTTGAGTTTATTGAAGGTTTTGGTGACTTCTCATTTTTTTTTATTTATACTCAAGTAATTGTAATTTAAGAAATAAATTGTCTTATGGCACTTTTGATGAAGATGTACTAAATTTTTTTTTTATATTAAATTATTTAGTATTTTTAAACATTTTTTTAAATTGATAAACATAAATAAATAAATCAATTTATTTATTGTTGTTTAAATTGATTATATTTATTATATATTTGATTGAGAAAGTCCGACGTTTCGAACACTATTACTGTAGCTACTATCCGCTTACAGAAAGTTCTATCTGTAAATTAAATTGCTGTTTTAATCGTTTAAAAATATGGTGAGGTATTGTAAAATAATGTAATACTGTAAATGAAAGTGTTTAGTATTTTTTATTGTTATTTAATTATTCCATGCTCTGGTAACAAGACATACTGCAGCGTTGTCTTCCGCCACTCAACACGCAATATCTCTAAAATTAGTTGGAAAGTAGGGAACGGAGTGTCTTAACACTATATTCCTTGTGCCTACTCTGCTATATGCGGAATACAGAGTAAAAATTAAAAAAAA
>JAAIXJ010001058.1:26670-38050 GCA_013403705.1 Heliconius hermathena | reverse complement strand
CAAAAAACAAACTAGTATTCCAAATATGCTGCAGTTCCTCTACGCCCAAGGAAGCGATGATAACTGATGACATCGTTCAGCATGGCGGTAACAGAGGCTTTCTGTAAAAGATCGCCGAAATTAAATCCTATGCTATTGAGATAGTGTTAACTATGGAATATTACCACGAAAATGGGTAGTCTACCTCTATAAATATCTTTAAAGCTTTGTAATTAAAACTATATCACTATAGAATACAAGATGCGGCTTTTGATGTCATTACCTCGGGTCTAAATCAAAGAATCCAGAAGGTTAAGATAAATAATGTAAAATCTTCTGGATGGGAATCTTTAAGGATAGGCGTTACACAAGGATCCATTCGGGCCCCCTTTTATTTTTGTTTTTTATCAACAATTTTTATAAGAGAATGAGATATTATTAGAGAGAGATAATATTTCCATTAATTGTGTCAGAAATAAACTAATATATGACGAAATAAATAGTGCATTGTCACATTAGATTATTAATCAGTGAATAATCTAATATCAAATGCAAAAAAAGACGAAATGTATTGAATTTGCACTATCTAGTGTTAAAAAGACAAAATTTTAGTCTTGTAATTAAGGGTAAAAATCTGAATGATACAGAATCAAGAGTGTTTTTAGATTTAACTATAGATTTTAAGCTCCAGTGGAATTTCCACTAAACTCAGCTCAATAATGGACATCGATGCTGCCTAATTTTATTAGTTAGTTTCAAAGCATTCTATAATATCTTATCGAACACTGCTATGGGGTAGTGCCGCAGATATAAATTTAATTTTAGGTACTGAGGTACCCTACCAGCATTGCCAGATGTCAGACCTGAAGTTGTAATCCAAATTTCAAAGAAGAAAGAGGGTCAAATGGAGCTTGTAAGATTTCATATACTCTAACATACATTGAAACGTTAAACAAAAGCTATAAAAAGACTCTATTTAGTAAAAGTTATTCAATTTAAATTTAAAGTAAGAAATGTATAATACTAAATTAAGCTTCGTTATATTTATTACATCATTTAAACTAAAAACCTATATTAAGTTATGGGACTACTTAAATATTGTGAAAATTGCCTTTTTGGAGCGACCTGGGTTGTGTTGATTATATTAAGCCACATTAAAATTTCAAACTGGAAATGTGCTAGTAAATAAACTACGCTATAATAGAGAAATATATTTTATAGTTCAACAAAACACTCGACTTTGCCCGTGTCAAGGGTTGTTTTAGTAAACAATAAAAATACGAGCACATTTAATTCTTTTTGTATTTTAGCGCTTTCTATTTCGTTATCATCATAAAAGAATATCTACATGTATATCGTTTTCTGTAGACGCAATGATGGTGGGTTCAATAATGAACCGAGATAGCTTTGGTGATTGAACCCACAATGAATTACCTTCATTTTTTATCAAAGTGCGGCGTTATGTTCCGCTATTCAATACGAAATGTCTCCAATTCGGATCAAAAGAGGAGAACGGAGTTTTGACTTAAGATTTTCTGTACCCACCCTCATATAGGTATATGAGGATGCAGGATATCTATATCAACACTTTCAATAGTAATAATAATTATTGAACTTGAATAATTCATTAAAAATGGCAAAACAACTCAAATGATCGACCGACATAAGCATCGATAGATTGACATTGATACTGACTGTTTTGAATGACTGATAAAATTAATTTAAAAATTTAAAATACTATAAATTTTCCATAGTTAAGTAAAGTAAAGCGTTTTAATAGCAATTATTTATATTATTTCATATTATAATTATGCTCTTGTCAACTTACGCCCAATATTAATAATCCATCTCCTACGTCAATCTTCGATTGTTCGATTGTATCCAATCTCTAGATTGGATAGATATATGGAACAAACAAAGATTGACGTAGGAGATAGATTAATATTGGGCGTTAGACGGATAGTTAAAGAAAGATATATGGTTCATTATTATTCTATAAAAATTACTTTCAATTGTATTAAATACTCTTTGTTATAGTTTTTTTTTAATGCGGGTAAATAGACATAAGGAAAACATTATTTTCGAAAATATCAGTACACCTGTGACGCAATAGGTTAATTGTGGATATGGGCAATCTCCTTTAATCGTACTCTAATTATATCCTAAATTTGATAGTTCGAATTTCAAATAATCGTTCATTATTTCATGAATGAATTCCGCCACTCAACACGCAATTTCTCAAGAATTCCGCGGAAAGTGGGGAACGGAGTGTCTTAACACTAGGTTCCCTCTGCATACCCTGCTGTGTGCGGGATACAGCGTTTTATAAAAAAAATAAGATTTATTGTGTAGAAGCTAACTATCAAATTGGTTTTTTTCATGACTGCTTGAATCATATGATATTTAACTAGTGAAGATTAAGTAAGCGNTCGAGGAGATGAAATATTTACTTAAATTTATATTTCCATTTCTTCGCTCTGGTGTCGAGGTTAAGCGCGGCGTTGAGTTCTGCCACTCAACACCCAATACCTCCAGAATTTGGCAGAAAGTGAGAAAGGGAGTGTCTCAAAACTAGGTTCCCTCTGCCTACCCTGCAGTATACGGGATTCAGCGTGAAGCTGAAAGATTATCACTATAAAGTAAAAAGTGAAGCCCTTCTAGAGCCTTAATACAATTTAAAATATAAAAAAAAAACGTAATTTGTCGATATTACAATAAAACGTATTTGATTCTAATAGATCAACGTTGGACGTTTCTGATAACTACTTACATATTATATTTAATGAAGCATAAAATGTAGTATGTTATCTTAACTCATTATTATGACAACAGTCCACGTGAGCATGATAAATTCAATACATTCCGTTGACCCGGAGCCTATCACTCCAAAACATAATGGTGCTTATATTGAAATTCACATTTTTTTATTTTATTTTTTGCTTCACGCTGTATCACGTACACAGCAAGGTGGCCAGAGTTGATACTAGATTCCCATCTAGTATTAGAACACTCTGTTCCCATTAATTGCAGTATTTTAAAATTCGATCGTTAATTGAAAGAAGGGACGTACTAGATTTATCTTTCCTTCACAAATTATTGACTTTGATTGTCTTAATCGTTGCCGTTATTTAAGTTTAAAGTTCCCTATAAATGCCCTTGAAATCCTATAATACTTTTCCAGCCCCCAATTCCCAAAACCGTGTTGGGACTTCGCCACTCTCTCGTTTATGTCGCCTAGAAAATGAATATACAGCAAAAATTTATATTTTTTGGTAATCACTTCGTAAAATTAAGAGAAAACTCGCTTATAAGTATAATAATAAAAATATATTAAATTTTTGTTTGTCATTGTTCGCAATTTAGAATTTACTTTTATGCATTTTTACTTGTAAAGGCAAATTTTACTGTGATTGTTGTTAATCTTTTTTTCACATAAAAATATTTGCATGTAGTGTTTATCGTAACAAAAACATATGTATAGTTCTGTAATATTTTTTAATTATAGATGTGCCAGTTTTACAAAGCTGTACTGTTTTTATGTGAGAAACCAATACATAAATTAATTAATTAAGACATTTCTGTTCACCACTTTCCGCCAAATTCTGGAGGCATTACGTGTTGGATGTCATAACTCAACGTCCCGCTTTGCCTCGTTTCTAAAGCAGGAAAATGTAAGGGAAAAGTATTAAAGAAACCGTCTCGTGTGGGAATCAAATCCACAACCTGTAGCGTTTACAGCTGTACCCATATACCGCCACGACTGACCTTAATCTTTTATTTATGTTACAGATAATCACAATGAGCATGAGTCTAGTGATAATAAATAATTTCTTATGACCAGCGGATGTATCGGGAAAATCCCGCGTCTGATATCTTTAAGTGGGAACTTCATCTATACATACATACAAACATTTTGTATTGGTAATTTTAAGATCACACTTTCAAACTTACTATAAATAGGTATATACCAACATAGAGATATAATATTTCTTAGTATTTATTACTTGATTGTTATTGCTAATCTTTTCAAATAGTCAATAATATATCAATCATTTGAAAAGATAATACCTATCACACAACAACTCAGCCGTTACATGTGAACAGTGGAAGTAATATATTTTTATCAATGTACGTATTATAATATAATTTGAAGTTTAAAGAATTACTGAAGAAGCTGATTTTAAGAATAATTTGTTTTAAAGAATAATTGTTATACAATTAAAACGTATCTTGGCGTTTGATAGTTCTGAATGTTATTAAATCAAAACCAAATCAAATCAGCTTCACGCTGTATCTCGCACACAGTAGAATAAGCAGAGCGAACCTAGTTTTCTGAATTCTGGAAGCATTTCGAGTTGAGTGATGGAACTCAACGTCATGAAGAAATGAAAATATAAATTATTCATATTTATCTCCTCGAGTGGGGATCGAACCTAAAACCAGTCGATTTTACAGTCACACTATGTGTCCCTGCGCCACGACTGGCCTGAGTATTATTATTAGTTGATTATAAAAATATTTTGTAAGTTATTAATCTTTGAATTTATATTTATGTGATGAACACGATTTTATTTGAAATGTCACTAAAATACCGCAAAATACAACACAAATTGTATTATATTTATTATATTATTTATACTTAATAATTGTAAAAAAGAAAACTAACTCTACTAAATAAAATTAAATAAATTAGCTTCACGCTGTATCCTGCACACAGCAGGGTAGGCAGAGTGAACCTAGTGTTAAGACACTCCGTTCCCCACTTTCTGCTGTGTCGAGGCTAAGCGCGGCATTGAGTTCTGCCACTCAACACGAAATGCCTCCAGAATTCGGCAGAAAGTGAGGAACGGAGTGTCTTAACACTAGGTTCCCTCTGCCTACCCTACTGTATGCGGGATACAGCGTGAAGCTGATTTAGTTTTTAATATACGAGGTGTGTTCAAAAAGTATCGCGAATTTTGAATTGAATGTTTGAAAATTGATTTTTTTTGTGACGTTATGTTGGTACATATGTCTTTCACTTATGCTGATAATTTCGGCCATTTTGAATGTTCAGTTAATTGTTGACAGCTGATTTTTACCTATTCAAAAAATGGAACAAAGAACCTGTATCAAATTTTGTGTGAAAATCGAAATTAAGTGCGCGGATGCATTCCGAATGTTGACTGTGGTATATGGAGCAGCTACTTTGGACTTTTGTTTTGCAACGTTTATCGGTGGTACAAAATGTTTTCAGAAGGCCGAGAAGATGTGAACGACGAAGGGCGTGCCGGACGCCCGAGCACTTCAACAACAGACGAAAAAATTGATGAAGTGAAGAAAATGGTGTTGGCCAATCATCGAATCACCGTTAGTGAAATGGCCAAGGACCGAGGCATATCGATTGGCTCGTGCCATTCGATTTTAATCGATAATTTGGACATGGTCGCCGCGTAATTCGTACCAAAATCATTCACACATCGCTGCTTGTACGCGACTTCTTGGCCAAAAACCGTATTTCCCAGATCTGGCCCCCTGTGACTTTTTTTTGTTCCCGAAACTGAAAAGGCCCATGAAAGGACGACGCTACGCCACGATTGACGAGATAAAGACAGCATTGAAGGAGGAGCTGAACAAGATACAAAAAAATGATTTTTTGAAGAAAAAACGTTGGCACAAGTGTATAATTTTTGAAAATACACTAATTTTGAACCTTTCATTTGCCATCCGCGGCATCGGATTTCTAGTCTAAAAATATAATGGACAGTATCTATATACACGTTTATATCTCAAATTACTTAACACAATATAGAAGATAAAAATAAATTACATTACACAGAGCCGTGAGCAATTATTTTAAAGTTTTAACATACTATTAATTTTATTGACAATTAAATACAGTGATATAGCAACTTGTAAAATTCTATTCACAAGTACAGCTTTTTATTTACAAGTACAACTGAACACAAAGAAGATGGACGTCTTTTCCTTCATTATAGGAATTATTCTACTATGTTTTTTACTTGTATATCTTTATTCAAGTAGAATTTTTCAATATTGGAAAGATCTTGGAATACCTTTTGACAAACCGTTACCTATTATTGGCAATTTAAAATTTGTCATGAGACAAAGTTTTTGGGACTACTGTTACGAATTAAGAACAAAGTATCAATCATTAGACTACTTCGGGATCTACCTCGGCTGGACTCCTGCTTTAGTTGTGCAATCGCCGGAACTAGCAAGAAATATACTTACTAAGGATTTCGATAACTTTCAAGATAGGTTTTTGTACTGCAGTTCTTCAGATCCCCTTGGATGGCTTAATCTGTTCACTGTAAAGGTGAGTTGTCGCAATTTCTTAAAGTTAGCTACTTAAAATATCAAAAAATAGTAATATCAAACAATAAATACTAAGAACTTTAAAAATGACATTGGTACTGTATAAAAAAATTTCGAATTGAAACTATATTTTATCTTTTCGCACAAATTAAATTCACCACTACTCTTGGATGGCTTAATCTGTTCACTGTGAAGGTAAGTTGTCACAATTTCTTAAAGTTAGCTACTTAAAATATCAAAAAATAGCAATATCAAACAATAAATACTAAGAACTTTAAAAATAACATTGGTACTGTATAAAAAAATTTCGAATTGAAACTATATTTTATCTTTTCGCACAAATTAAATTCACCACTGCACTTTACATATACACACAATACCTGCATATCAAAATATTTGAATTTTTCTTTTCTTTTGCATATAATCCAAAGATATAATGGAAATACTTTTTATATTTAGGTAAAAATAATTTGTAATTTTGTAATTTATTTCGACTACTGGATAACTAGGCATAGATTAAAAAAAATATATATATATATTTTTTACTGTAGATAGGCAAACATTTGTCCGGTATCTCACCTGGTGGTAAGTGACGATGCGAACGATGGTGGAGCATGCTTACCTAGATAATGCCTATTCACTCTTGCCTTGAAAAGGGCCAAGTTATACTTGTCGGGGAACAGTTCAGCAGGCAGGGAGTTCCACTCTTTAGCAGTTCGCATTAAGAAAGTGGAGGCGAAGCGCTGCGTGCGAAAAGGAGGTATATCGACGACATATGGGTGAAATCCCTGCTTACGTCTAGTGCCCCGTAGATGGAAAGGAGAAGAGGGTACCAAGTCATGCAGCGCTGCTGCACACTCTCCGAAATGTATCCTATAAAATATCGATAGGCTACTTTACAACAATCGCTGTGTCGCCAATGATCTTCTTGGCGTGATTTTCAATCGAGTCTAAGGTCGCTAGTTGATATTTGGCAGATCCATCCCAAAGGTGTAGTACTCCATGCACGATCGGACTTGAGCTTGATAAAGTTGGAGAAGCTGTCCCGGAGTGAAATACTGCCTAACCTTTGAGAGGACACCTAGTTCTTTAGCTGCAGTTGTAGCCAAAGACTTGATGTAACGTCCAAAGTTCAAATCTGACGTAAGGTTCATGCCAAGAAGCTCATGATGGTCAGCTATCGGCACGGGTACATCTCAGAAAGTCGGAGCAAGATCGAAGGGGCTCCGCTTTGCAGAGAATAAACACGCCTGACTTTTGGTAGCGTTAAACCTGACAAGATTGGCATCGCCCCACTCAGAGCCTTTTATTCAGTACACGCTCCATAGTCTTGCAGAATATAGAGGTGACCGATATCGGCCTGTAGTTGGCAGGGTCTACCCGACTGCCTTTTTTGGGCACAGGTTGCACGTTTGCAATCAGGCGCACAATTTCGTAGCACTATTGCAGGAATGCCGTCTGGGCCGCTCGCCTTATTCACGTCTAGATTTTGCAGGGCTACGCGTACCTCTTTTTGCCGAATGCGGACAGCCGCCATAGAGCAGTCGGCGTGAGGCAATGATGGTGGTGTTTTACCTGCATCATCTAAACGCGAATTATCCGCAAAAAGAGAAGCGAACAAGTCCGTTTTCACTTCCGCAGTGTAAGCAAGCGAATTATTTGGCCTCTGCAAGGGCGGCAAGGAGGATCCACAAAAGTTTGCTTCGACCGCTTTCGCGAGTGACCAAAATGCCTTACTACCCGCTGGGTACGAGGCAAGCTTAGCGCCTACTTTACGAATGTGGTCGAAACGAGCTCTGCGTAACTCTTTTTTGCCTAGCCTGGAGGCCCTGTTGAAGTTTTTCTTCAGTTCACGAGTATTCGGAGCTTTGCGCATGCGAGCATCAGCCCAGGCAGTATACGCCTCCTGTTTCCGCGCTTCTGCACGGTCACAGTCAGCGTCAAACCATGGACGAGCTTTACTACCAGAAGGAATATCAATGTATGGTATAAAATATTCCATGCCCTGCCGAATGACTTCGGTTATGGCTTCTGTGCAGCTCGACGATTCTGCTGAAGAAAAACAAGATCTCCAAGAATAAGCCGAAAAGAAGTGGCGCATCTCATCCCATTCTGCTGACTTGTATCGCCACACCCGTCTTATACCGCAAGGGCCCTGATCGGGTGGTGAGTACACGGATACAGACTTCACCAGACAGTGGTCAGAGGAGCCCAAAGCGGCCGCAACTGCCACTGCTCTCGTGCAGCGTGGTCAGTCGTCAGGTATGGGAACAGCCACTCTTTGTGGTGAGCATTGAAGTCCCCCAGAACGAATAACTGTGCGGCTGGGTACCTCTGCTGAGCTTCATCAGCGGCTTCGCTGAGATGACCAAAAGAGCCTGGTTGTCTCCGGATCTCCGCTGTGCGAGCGGTAAACACCAGCATACACATTTTGTGTAGCTCCAGTATCGACCAATACCCAAGGTACAGATAAACCTGGTATCTCAAGGTTTTTGAGACGCTTGATGCTGATGTCATCGCGAACGTACATGCAGCCCCTGCTCGTTGTTCGAAGCTATATTCCAAAGAGTAGCCAGGGTAGTTGAGGTACGAAGCGTCAACTGGACATTTGATCAGCGTCTCAGTTAAGAACAGAAGATGCGGTCTTTCGGTCTCAAATTGGTGGTGGACGGCGTTGATATTTGAGTGGAAGCCTCGAATATTGGTGAGATGCACTTTCAATGGGAGGACGTGCAACCGCTGTTTAACCTTGTTTCTGTTTTTGTGCTTCATATTTTTAATTTAAGGAGAGGAAGGGAAGAAGTGAATAGGCAGGAGGGAGGCAGTTGTGCGAGGCATCTTGACTCGTTTAGCCAGAGGAGTGAGCTGATTGCGAGCACAGACAGAAGAGGCTGGCTTGGAGACCGCGGGGACGCCCGAATCCCCCCGGGGATGTTCACCTGGTCCTTCCATCCGGTCGCCAACCGGCAAGGTGGAACAACCCGGGATTTTTCGTCAGGTGGCGGGGCAGCCTTTCACGGGTGGCTTTCCCGCTACTTGGGCCCCCAACTGCCTACGGTCGGCCAGCGGTGCAGCGTGCTTCGGATCCC
The DNA here is from genome assembly GCA_013403705.1 of Heliconius hermathena. NCBI lineage: Eukaryota > Metazoa > Arthropoda > Insecta > Lepidoptera > Nymphalidae > Heliconius > Heliconius hermathena. The sequence goes on along the minus strand of JAAIXJ010001058.1, from coordinate 28,664 downwards.
GCTAGCCTCCAGAGCCAGACACCCGGTGCCGCAACAATCAGCTACTCCAAACCGCTTACTATCAAGATGCAACTCCACAAACCCAACCTCCACTTACCCTACTACTGCGTACCGGAACACGGTGATCCGATTTAGCTTGTAGGGTGGTAACCAGCCACGGCCGAAGCCTGCCACCGGAAATAATGTTGTCCATTTGGCACTACCCAGGGGTCACGTGTAGGGTATCTAGAGTCATGAAACCCATAATGGGCTTCGCCTACGGACGCGGACAACATTAACCCCCAATAATGCATTAAAGCTAATGTACAGAATGACTTGTACATGTTGATTTAATTATTATAATTAGATAACAATGACTAACTTGTATTATTATTTTATAGTAATAATAAACATAAATAATAAAGAAACAAATAATATATTTTTATTTTCTAGAATCCTATGTGGAAACAATTGAAAAATGAGCTTACTCCTTTATTTACTAGTCTACGCTTAAAGTCGATAACTGAACTTATGAACATTAATGCTGTAGAACTAGTAAAAAAGATCAAAAGAGACCATATCGACGGCAACCGAGCTGTCAACCTAAAGGTAATAGTGTTAAATTATTCGTATTATAATGTATTTTTGTTTCATTTCAACACAGTATTATGTTTCTGACAACATGGTTGTTTTATATTATGATCCCTTATAAAATACACATGTTATTTTTATTTCGAGAANTATATATATATTTAATTTTATATTTGAGAACACATCAAATGTTACACGCAATCCCTCTGCCTACCCTGCTGTGTGCGGGATACAGCGTGAAGCTGATTTACTTTATTGATTTTATCAAATGTTACAGAATCTCTTCTCGATGTATACCTCTGACACAGTAGCTTACACCGTGTTTGGTATCCGTGTGAGTGTTCTAAGTGACAAACCGTCGCCTTTGTGGAAAATTACCAGTCACATGGTCAAATGGACATTCCGACGAGGATTGGAATTCACTTTGATATTTTTCGTACCTGCTTTGGCAAGCTTATTAAGGTTCGGGATCTTTTATCACTAATAATTTGTATATTAATATATTTTTTTATTAACTATCTATCTATCTATTTTTTTAATTATATTACTTCTTAACTAAAATAGTCATTGTCGAACTTTAATTTAATGTATCACTCTTTAAAGTTGAGGCCAGTCGTGACGCAGCGGCACGAGGTGTGACTGTAAAACCGACTGGTTATGGCTTCGATCCCCACTCGAGGAGAAAGTGAGAAACGGAGTGTCTTAACACTAGGTTCCCTCTGCCTACCCTGCTGTGTGCGGAATATAGCGTGAAGCTGATTTAATTTTACTCTATAAAGTTCCAATAAGACTTTTATATTTTATTTTATTATTTCACATATTAGACTTCAATTCTTCTCTGCGGCTGCTAGTGATTATATAAAAAAACTGTTTTGGGACGTCGTGGACAAGCGCAAGAACACTGACCAATCTAAGGATAAAGATCTAGTCAATCATCTCTTCAAACTTAGAGATAGTATAAAACTGCCTGATGGTGGTGATTCAAGTAAGTGTTTATACAATAAAAATAAATAAATCAGCTTCACGCTGTATCCTGCAAACAGCAGGGTAGGCAGAGTGAACCTAGTGTTAGGACACTCTGCCCTCTGTTTATACAAATTATTATTTATTTTGAATGAAACAAATGATGATAAATATAATTATTAGTATATTTAAGTTATCAACATTTGATGTAATAATGACTATTTAATGACAGAATTGGCTGATAATATAATGTTGGCACAAGTAGCTGTATTTATCTTTGGTGCTATCGAAACATCCTCGACAACTCTTAGCTATTGTCTTCAAGAACTGGCACACCATCCTGAACAACAGGTAAGTGATTTTTACCAATTTATAAAGATAATTAAGTACGTAGTAAAGAAAAAATATGCAATATTATATAACAACCAAACACAAAAAATCGATAATATCTTACTTACTTA
>JAAIXJ010001058.1:4006-26412 GCA_013403705.1 Heliconius hermathena | reverse complement strand
TCCTTTCCTTGCAAATTTCCAATATAAGCTTACCAGCCTCATTTATTCTCTTGTTCACCATACTGACCTAGCACTCCCTCGTAACCGCTTCGCGCAGTTCCGACCCATCCGTTCAAATCGCCACATATTATTAATTTTTCATTCCCTCTAACGCTACCTAGAACATCCCTGACACTCTCCCAAAAATCCTCGAGTTCACCTAATGGAGCTGAGGATACTGGCGCATACGCCGCTAACAAGAATACTCTTGTTGTCCCCAGCTTGAAGCGAACCCAAAGCAGTCTCGGGTTGTTCGCCTTGTATTCAACCGTTGCACTAACCAATCGAGAGGACTATTTAACACACCTACACCTCGACAGCCCCGCTCGCTCTGTGGTACGCCAGCCCAGAAAGGGACCCGACTGCCCGGTAAATCGGTAGTGTTATTGCCCTTCCGCTTGGTCTCAGTCACGCAGACGACATCCAAATCTCTATCATCCATCACATCTAATAGTTCATTCATCTTTTCTTCCATCCCTCCTCTTACAGTCCACGTAGCTATTTGTAGCTCCGTCGTCCACCTCCCGCCGTTCCGGACATGGTGTGTTGGGTGGCGGTCCCCAACGTCGCACTCGTCGCCACTTGACACACCAGCGGGGACGCACTGGTGCGCGTCGCCTTGGGGGGACGCCCTATCAGTGCGCTCTAGCGAGTTAATCGAATAAAAAAAAGTCGATAATATCAATTAAACACAATAATTACAAGGAAAAAAAAAGGTTAAATATTTGCTTATTTTTGCTTTTACTTTGTTAAATCGATTGAGGTCGACAAGGGTTAGAGATTTATTTTTATTTCTCCGCTCTAACAACACTGACTAAAAAGTGTGGCATTGAGATCTTATCACTCAAAGTCTCTTATTCAAAATTAAAATATAGAACGAACTGTCTTAACACTAAGGGATAAAAATAATTTCATGGTTCCAATTAAAAAGTAATCCTGTACAATAGAAAATATAAAAGAAAAGATATATTGTTAATAATTAGGTAATGTAGGCCATTTCATTACTAAATAGATTTTTTTTCTTAGGAGGAACTTCATAAAGAAATCAGTAAAGCAGTCGAGCGTACAGGAAATGATGTTCTGGAGTACAATGAATTAATGGAGTTGAAATATTTAACAGCTTGCATTCATGGTACGATACATTCAATATTTTTATTTTCTTTATAACTAGTGCCCCCCGCGTGGCTTCGCCTGCTTGTGCAATACAATAATTTATTTTCTCATCTCAATTATTTTCGTGATATAATAACATTATCATTTTTTAAACAATCATAGCTAAAATTTTAGTGAATTCAATAAAACACTTATTTTGTTGCAATATTCTCGCAAGCAACTATTTATATCCAGGCTAATCGTGACGCAGAGGCACAAATTGGGACTGTAAAGTCGACTGGTTGTGGGTTTGATCCCCACTCGAGGAAGTGAAATATTTATTTACATTTATATTTTCATTTCTTCGCTCTGGTGTCAAGGCAAAGGGCAACGTTGAGTTCTGCCACTCAACACGCCTCAAAACTCGGCGGAAAGTGGGAAACGGAGTGTCTTAACACTAGGTTCCCTCTGCTTATACTGCTATGTGCGGGATACAGCGTGAAGTTGATTTTGATTTAATTTTAACTTCTTATATTGCCGTAACTTTTTGAACCGGTATTTGTGAACCGGTAAATATTAAGTCAAGCTTGCCAGAATCTAACAGTGAAAATTGAAAAACAGTTATTTTGAAAACATAGACTTCAACTCTTTTTTTTATGTATACATATATTGTAAAGACATTTTTTTAAGCCCCCATCAAAAAAAAATCATGTTATCTCATGCCTTTAGAATTCAGATATCCTAATACAATCAGACTAAAGATTTTGGAGTGTCCAAATTTTGATAAAGAATCGTGTTAGGTATATGATTTCTGCGAATTTTTTGCTATGTGTAGATGGACGGTTGAAGTGTTTTAAAAATTGCGTTTTTCAATAACCGGAAAAGTTTTTCATTTTTTATGAGATGGAGGTTATTTTTAGATATTCTTCAAAATGCTAAAAATTCACATAAATAATTACGATAATATTATATTTATTAAATAGCTAATAACGATCTTGTGTCCAGGCAAAACGCGGCGTTGAATTCCGCCACCAGAATTCAGCGGAAAGTGGGGAGCGGAGTGTCTTAACATCCTTCCGCCTACCCCGCTACATGCGGGATACGGCGTGAAGCTGAAATAAAATATAGCTAACAGAATATTTTTATATAAGAACCGGAACTAATAATAACTTATCTTAGCTTCACGCTTTATCCCTAGCGGAGGAGTCAGAGAGAACGGAGCGCCAAACGCTACGGTTTCTACATACCTCTTTCGCCTCGTCCACTGTCATCAACCTCTTCATACATGCCCTCCGGGGCATGTATGAAGAGGTTGATGACAGTGGCTCATGCTTTTTACGTGACCTTCCTCCAGTATCTTTGATACTGTGTTTTCGAATGTCAACCAAGGTCTCCTCCGATCTCTCTTACCACTCACTTTTCCATCATAAATCTTTTTTGCCATTCTTTCATCACTCATTCGTTCGACGTGCCCAAACCAGCTGAGCACGTTCTTCTTCATTCTCACTGTGACATCCTCGCTAGTACCTGCCATTCTGTGTACCTCTTCATTGCGGATTCGATCAGCTAAGCTGACTCCGCATATCCTACGAAGAGATCGCATCTCCACAGCATTCATCTTTCTTTCATTCTTCTTCTGTAATACCCACGTTTCGCTGCCGTATAACAGAGTCGGTACCAAAACTGCATTGTGTACGGCCAAACGCGCAGCTGTGCTGACGTTTCGCCGTCTCATCAATGCAGCTAAGGCTCCGTTAACTCTGTTACCGGCAGCAATACGCCTTTCCACATCCATCTCGTATCTTCCATCTCTACTGAACATACTTCCCAAATATACCACTTCATTCACTTGTTCTAATATCTTACCATTTACACTGATTTTGCATTCCGTCCTTTCTTCATATCTTTTAAAAATCAGAACCTTTGTCTTATTCGTATTGAGGTTTAGACCATTATTTTCCCTTCTTTCAGTGGTGACCAATGCCTGCAACTCGTGTTCTGATGATGCAATAAGCACTGCATCATCTGCATACAGCAAGCAATTCACATTCAGGTCACCTACTTTCACTCCCATTTCACTTTGTTTCACTCCTTGGAGACAGCTATCCAAATACAAATTGAACAACCAAGCTGATATTTTTTTTTATTTTTTTTTAACGTGAGGAAATTTGTAGTTCCGTCCCCCACCTCCCGCCGTTCCGGACATGGCGTGTTGGATGGCGGTCCCCAAAGTCGCATTCGTCACCACTTGACACACCAGCAGGGACGCAATGGTGCCCGTCGCCTTGGGGGGACGCCCTATCAGTGCGCTCTAGCGAGTTGCACGTGGCCGAACTAATAAAACTAATAATAATTTTAACAATTTGTTACAGAGACACTGAGAAAATATCCACCATTTTCATATTTGGACAGATATTGTGCAGAAGATTATAAACTTAACGACAAAGTAACCGTTAAAAAGGGAACACCAGTATTCGTGAACCTCGTTGCATTACATTATAACGAAAAGTATTATCCAGAACCCAAGAAATGGAATCCTGAACGATTTAGAGACATAGCCGAAGGCAATAATATGGAGTATACCTTCATGCCTTTCGGTGAAGGACCGAGATATTGTATAGGTAATTTGTTCTTAATTCATTACTCTTTTACTTCATATCGTGACACACAACAGGTTAGGCAGAGAGAACATAGTGTAAGACACTTCGTTCCCTACCTTCTGCTAAATTCTGGAGGCATTGCGTGTTAAGTGGCAGAACTCAACGCCGCGCTTTGCCTCGACACCTGAGGGAAAAAGTGAAAATATAAATTTAAGTAAATATTTCATCTCTTCGAGTGGGGATCGAACCCACAACCAGTCGGTTTTACAGTCACATCTGTGCCGTTGCGCCACGACTAGCCTCAAATAATATTAAGGTCAAGTAAGTAATAACATTCAAGTCCTTACATAATCATTTTAATGTTACAATCGTGATATATTAAGAGTTGTTTCTGTCATTAAATGCTTACAACTCCCATATGTCTATATATTTTTTTAAAAGAACTTATACAAAGGCCAGTCGTGGCGCAGCGACAAAAGCCTGTGACTGTAAACGCGATGGTTATGGGTTCGATGCCACTCTGAAAATGATAATAACGAATGAAATATTTATTATTTTTATTTCCTCACTCTGGTAACTATGCAAAACACTCCCGTTGTGTTCCGCCACTCAACACACAATGTCTCGAGAATTGGGCGGGAAATGGCGAACGGTAGTATTATATATTAATGGAAACGGAGTGTTTTAACACTAGGTTCCCACATTTGAAGAAAATTAGATAGGGGTAACATACAAATGCTAAAAACAACTTAATAATAATATTTATATACTTAAGGAAAACGTTACGGGATGATGCAATTGCGAGCATCGCTAGCTCAAATACTTCACAAATACAAATTAGAACCTGTCGTGCCTTATAACGTGCCAAATGAAACTTACGCTGTGATACTGGCACCAGAAGACGGTTTAAGTGTAAAATTTGTTCCGAGATAGACTTATGAAAGACGTATATGACGAGATATATTGTATGTTGTTTTAAATAAATTTAGGTTGTAACATTAAAATCGAAAACTTCATTAAAATAAGTTTTAAATACTTTTTTTTTTATTTACGTCGTAATCCTCCATCCATAAATCCACATAAGTATTTAATAAAAGACAAACATTACTATATTAATAAAAAAATATATTTTTATATTAATAAAAAAATATATTTAAAAACCAAACTTTGAATAAAAAAATATATTAATACTTTTTATAAAATAAAATTAAATATATTATTGAGCTTTTGACCTCATAAAATTGTACTACATATATGTATGTATATATGATATTGATATTTTAATCAATTTGCACTAACTACGCGTTATTTAAGTATGGTATTAAAGTAAAATTCATAAATATTTTTTTAACCTCAAAATAACATAATAAAAAATTATAAGCTTTCAGTTTATTTGGTTTGATCACATTTTACAACTAAATTTTAGTCATCTTTAACCAACTGATTACCCATGATGTCGGATTACTTCTTTTTTTATGCACTTTATGGTACCAATTATCTATGATATGGGTATTCAATAAAATAATGTTGTAAAAATTCCAAATAAGAAAATGAGCGTAGGAATAAACAAAAAGACACAATATATCGACGGTCCTTAGCTAAAGTATCGAAAGTGAAAAATTGTGAAAATTGCGAGTCTCTTTTATTGCTATTTTGAACTACTAACAAGCAAAGTTATCAAATTCATACAAATTTGAAAAACGCATAAATAAAGTCAACAATAATTTTATTACTTATTTTAACTATTTAGTTGTAGTTCTTGTGGTCAAGACTAGTGACGTGACGTTACACTTTTATTATGGTAAATAATTTCAAAGCGCTATATCTTATTTACTTAAATCAAAATAAATCATCTTCACGTTGTATCCCGCACACAGCAATGTAGGCAGAAAAAACTTAGTTTTAAGACACTCTGTTCCCCATTTTCCGTCGAGTTCTGGTGGCATTGCGTGTTGAGTGGCGGAACTCACCGCCGGGCTTTGTCTCGACATCAGGGCGAAGAAATATAAATAAACACTTCATTTCTTCTAGTGGGGATCGAACCCACAACCAGTCGTTTTTACAGTCACACTTTGTGCTCCTGCGCCACGACTGGCCTGAATATTATTATTAGTTGTAATAAATTTAATTTTACTCAATTTCTGTGATCAACACGATTTTATTTGAAATATCACTAGAATACCGCAAAATACAACACAAAATATTATTTATACTTAAAAATAAAAATCCGCTTCACGCTGTATCCCGCACACAGCAGGGTAGGCAGAGGGAACCTAGTGTTAAGACACTCCGTTCCTGACTTTCCGCCCAGTTCTGGAGGCACTGCGTGTTGAGTGGCGAAACTCAACGCCGCGCTTTGCCTCGACACTAGAGCGCAGAAATTAAATGTAAGTAAATATTTTATCTCCTCGAGTGGAGATCGAACCCACAACCAGTCGATTTTGTGTTTAAAGATATTTATTTCTCAACAAAGACTTTGTAGTCACTTACATGAGATTTATGTAATTAATGTTTATAGATTTAAAATTTAAAAGTCAGTCTTAATACTTGCAAAATGTTTTTCATTCTTGCGTCTTCTTGCTTCACTTAATTTAGTACAAATAAGGTACAAATTTATATAATATTGATTTCTAGTGGGTAGAAATTTTCTTTGAGAATAAAGTTGTAGTTACAAGGAGTGATTTTATAATATTTTTATAGTAACATTTTATTTGTATATTTAGGATGATTTATGAAATTATATTAGAATAGATAGATAGATAGATAAAATTCTTTATTGCACACACAAACTATAAGTACATAAAAACAAAAAAGAATCAATAATTGTAGAAGTATAACTAGCATGCAAAGGCGACCTTATCACTATTAGTGATCTCTTGCAGGTAACCTTGGGCGTAAACATTTACTTTAATAATAACAATATTTATGAGACCCAAAATAAATATATAACGTTATAGGTGTGATATAGTTTACATATAATACTTATATAATAAATACAGAAAAATATACATAGGTATATATATACATACTAATATTACGTACTTTACATTACATATATACAAATACATATAAAGATACTTTTTCATAAGAGGAAAAAAAAATAAAAAAAAACACACACATATTAAATATGATTTTTTTTACTTTGATTTTTTTGTAACTTCTAGCATAGATAGCTGACTAAAATTAAATTAAATCAGCTTCACGCTGTAACCCGGACACAGCATTGTAGGCAGAGGGAACCTAGTGTTAAGACACTCCGTTCCCCAATAATATCTCTTATCTCTATATATTATAAGACAGTAAAAATATTTTGTCTGTACATTTAGTAATTTTGACTGAAATGGANGGAGATGATACATAAATTTGTAAATCATCAGCATAAAGGTGAAATGGGACATTAAGTAAATCAGTTAAGGAATTTATGAATATAGAAAAAAGTAAAGGAGACAAGACCCCTCCCTGTGGAACGCCTACTTCAAGACAACGGGGTGTAGTAATGTTGTTATTGTATCGAATACTTTGTTGGCGATTGTGTAAGTAGAATAATTTAGATTTAATAAATATTAAGAGTATAAAGAGCTAATCACAGTAAGCCATTATTAGAAAATTTATATATAACTATTTTTATAAATATTCCGAATAATTTGTAAGAATATGTTTATATAATTTAGATTTAAAAACATTATGCGAGCTTACATTTCTTATGTCGTAGGGTAATTTATTATATAGTATTATGTCGTAGGGTAATTTATTATATAGTATGTGCCCCGTCAAATGTAATGTTTTTCTGGGCAAATTTTGTTCAGACCTTCGGTATAACAAGTAAGCTGTCTCGGCGAGTACTACGATTAAATATTTGTGAATTTTTAATAAAAGATAGATTTGTATGGATGTTACGGTTTATAATTTTTTTATTTAAGATGCATGGTTAGTCATAATATGATCAATAATAAATTTTTTTGTAGTCTCGTGCAATGCGAATGCGAATTACGATTCTCTTGTGCAATATGTTTCACAAATTTTATTTAAGAACTTGTGACCCGATTCTCTGATCATTTTTTATATTTAGTTACTCTGTATTTTTTTGTTAGCAGGTCGATATTGAAGTCTCCCATAATTATTGCTCGCTTGCGTTGTTCTAATTGTGTTTCATAGTCTTCCAAGAAGGTCTTCAAGTTTGTGTCTCCTGGGTTGTACACTACACCGATGTCTAAAGAAAATCTCAAAATCTCTTTAAAAATGTTTAAAAATATTTAAAAAATAGTTTCTCTCTTGCCAAACGATAATTCTTAGAAATTATCTTTGGGTAGCGGAAATTTTCCTGGGTTGTACACTACACCGATGTCTAAAGAAAATCTGTTGACATGGATTCACCATAAGTAATTGTTGCCATTCAAGTATATCGATCCGATAAGATTGTGTTTCAGGTTGTTGTGAATGTAGATTGACACACCACCTCCTCTCGTATCAGTCCTTATATTGTAGTAGTGAGTATAGTTAGTTATTTGTAGACCTTGCGCTTGGTCTTCAGTAGCTATCCAGGTTTCTGTGAGCAGTATAATGTGTACAGTTTGTACGGTATAGATTGTATAATAATATAACATTTTAACTCATCAAATTTACCTTTTTTACATATACTTCTTGAATTTAGGTATACAAATAATAAGCGTGATTTATTTGTATGTATATCTTGGTAACTGATTACTATTTGATAAGTTATATTATCTACTGGCTTAGACTTGCTTAATGGTGTTTTTAGTTTTTTGATTCCTTATTAACTATGGTTGGTGTTCCCTGTATGTACTTTATTGCTACGTTCGTTTCTCCGCGAGCAGTACGTCGTTTAAGTTCATCTTTTACATATGTCAGATATTTATACTGGGCTGGGGTTTGGTCTGAGAAGAATTTTACGTTAGCAGGAAGTTTGCCTTTGTTACGGAGTAAGTATGTAGTTTGTTCGGGATTAGCAAAACATACCTTTATTTTGTGAGGTTTTTCAGGATTGTATTTGCCAAGGCGAAAAAAATTCTCTGATTTTTAAATATCATTTTTTAATGATGTGATAATTTTAATTACTTCGGATTCGTCGTTGAGATATCGTTCTTTAATGTTATCCTGCTGGTTCTGCCACGCCGACCATAATGATATTACACTCTCTCTTTTTACGTTCTTGGATTTCTCGCATTATGTTCTTGTTGGCTTGTAACCGGTTAACACGTGTTTCTGACGTATTGGGATCGATTTTATTTACAGTATCTGCAATTGTTTTTATTTTATTCTCCCCGTGCGCTACCTTCGCTTGAAGTTGTTTAAGTTGATCGTTTATCTTGCTTTGCTCTTGTGATATTTGCATGGTTGTATTATTAAAATATTTTATATCCATCTTTAAATTAGTTATGTCCTTTTTAACTTCTACGATGCTTTCATTCATTTTGCTCATTAATTATGCGTTAGAATCGACGTAGTTTTCGAGCAAAAAAGAAATGAACTGTCACGTGTCAACGTGACAGTTCATTTCGGATAGTTTTTATGTCTTCAGAGCACTGGCATTCGCGATCAAATTGTTTGTTTTCGTTTTCGAAGAGTTATTTGCGGGTCTACAGTTTCATTATTTAATTTAGATGAGTCTGGTTGTGATACACCAGCATGGGTGGTGTTGTGGATTGGAGATCGCATAGCTTTCATTATGGTTACAAAATATGTATAAACACCTAAATCACAACAAATTACTTAATCCAATAACTCACTGTGTATGTAACTTTATAATGTGAGCAAGCACTGACACAGCGGTGTCGGCAAGAATGCAACTTATGTCGGAGCACTTTCCTTATAGGAATATGGAGCTAATTACTTCGTGCGTAGGGTTTTATTTTGCAAGGCCCTAATTTATTAATTTTAATAAAAATTAACACACTCTGTTCAGATCACGGTCGATTGACTCAATCTGATTTTACAATCACACTCTGTGTCACTGCGCCACGACTGGCCTCTTATTTATTTATACTTAATATTTGTAAAAAAAATAAAAATAGCTCTTGATTTAATTATGAAAAATATCTCTACATATATATTTTACAATGCAAACAAATCTAGTATATTTATGTTTCGAACATTTCTTTTGCTATCCGCCGCATCGTATTTCTAGTCTAAAAATATTATGGACAATATCTATTAAAAAATACAGGTTTATATCTCAAATTACTTAACACAATATAGAAGATAAAAATAAATTACATTACACAGAGCCGTGAGCGATTATTTTATAGTTTTATTATAACATAGTATTTATTATCTTATTGATAATTAAATACAATGATATAGCAATTTGTAAAATTCTATTCACAAGTACAACTGAACACGAAGAAGATGGACGTCTTTTCCTTCATTATAGGAATTATTCTACTATGTTTTTTACTTGTATATCTTTATTCAAGTAGAATTTTTCAATATTGGAAAGATCTTGGAATACCTTTTGACAAACCGTTACCTATTATTGGCAATTTAAAATTTGTCATGAGACAAAGTTTTTGGGACTACTGTTACGAATTAAAAACAAAATATCAATCATTGGATTACTTCGGGATCTACCTCGGCTGGACTCCTACTTTAGTTGTGCAATCGCCGGAACTAGCAAGAAATATACTTACTAAGGATTTCGATAACTTTCAAGATAGGTTTTTGTACTGCAGTTCTTCGGATCCTCTTGGATGGCTTAATCTGTTCACTGTGAAGGTAAGTTGTCGCAATTTCTTAAAGTTAGCTATTATACTTAAAGTATCAAAAAATAGTAATATCAAACAATAAATTCTACAAACTTTAAAAATTACATTGGTACTTTTGCAAAAAATCCGAAGATATTAAGATTACTACTTCTTATACATATTTAGGTAAAAATAATTTGTAATTTTGTAATTTATTTCGACTACTCGATAGCTAGGCATAGATAAAAAAAGCGAACGTTATGAATAACTTGTACATGTTGATTTGATTAGATAATAATGACTAACTTGTATTATTTCATAGTAATAACAAACATAAATAATAAAGAAATAAATAATATATTCAAATTTTCTAGAATCCTATGTGGAAACAATTGAAAAATGAGCTTACTCCTTTATTTACTAGTCTACGCTTAAAGTCGATTACTGAGCTTATGAACATTAATGCTGTGGAACTAGTAAAAAAGATCAAAAGAGACCATATCGACGGCAACCAAGCTGCCAATCTAAAGGTAAAATTATTCCTAATATATTTTTGTTTCATTTCAACACAGTATTATGTTTCTGAGAACATGGTTGTTTTATATTATAATCCCTTGTAAAATACACATGTTATTTTTACTTCGAGAATCGTCTGCCTCTATAGATATTAACCCTATTATATTATTTATAAGGGTGTGACTGTTGTGGGTTCGATTCCGACTGGAGGTAACGAAATATTTAAGATTTTTATTTCGCTTTGCTTTGGTGTCGTGGAAAAGCGCGACGGTCCGCCACTAAGTACGCAATATCTCCAGAATTCGGCGAAAACTAAACTGAAAAAAAAAAACAAAAATATATTTAAGAATACATTAAATGTTACAGAATCTCTTCTCGATGTATACCTCTGACACTGTAGCTTACAGCGTGTTTGGTATCCGTGTCAGTGTTCTAAGTGACAAACCGTCGCCGTTGTGGAACATTACTAGTCACATGGTCAAATGGACATTCCGAAGAGGATTGGAATTCACTTTGATATTTTTCGTACCTGTTTTGGCAAGCTTATTAAGGTTTGGGATCTTTTATCACAATATGTTACTAATTATTTCAATACTAATATTTTATTTATTCACTATCTATCTATTTTTTAAATTATATTAGTTTTTAACGGAAATTGTTATTATCGAAATTTAATTTAATGTATCACTTTTAAAGTTCCAATGAAGAAAAATATGATATGCTTATATTTTATTTTATTATTTCACATAATAGACTTCAATTCTTCTCTGCGGCTGCTAGTGATTATATAAAAAAACTGTTTTGGGACGTCGTAGACAAGCGCAAGAACACTGACCAATCTAAGGATAAAGATCTAGTCAATCATCTCTTCAAACTTAGAGATAGTATAAAACTACCTGATGGTGGTGATTCAAGTAAGTGTTTATACAAATAATTATATATTTTGAATGAAACAAATGATGATAAATATAATTATTAGTATATTTAAGTTATCAACATTTGATGTAATAATGACTATTTAATGACAGAATTGGCTGATAATATAATGTTGGCACAAGTGGCTGTATTTATCTTTGGTGCTATCGAAACATCCTCAACAACTCTTAGCTATTGTCTTCATGAACTGGCACACCATCCTGAAGAACAGGTAAGTGATTTTTACCAATTTATAAAGATAATTAAGTACGTAGTACGGAAAAAATATGCAATATTATATTACAACCAAACATTTAAAATCCATAATATCAATTAAACATAATAATTGCAAGTTTAAAAAAAAAAAATATTTGCTTATTTTTGCTTTTACTTTGTTAAATCGATCGTCGAAAAGGGTAAGTCATTTATTTTTATTTCTCCGCTCTAACCACACAGACTAAAAAGTGTGCCATTAAGATCTTATTACTCAACGTCTCTTATTCGGAAATGAAATATAGAACGGAGTGTCTTGACACTAGGTGATAAAAACAGTTTCATGGTTCCAATTAAAAAGTAATCGCGTTCTGTGCAATATAAAAATGCAAAAGAAAAGATATATTATAATAAATTTCGGCCTATATTCCATTACTAAATAGATTTTTTTCTTAGGAGGAGCTTCATAAAGAAATCAGTAAAGCAGTCGAGCGTACAGGAAATGATGTTCTGGAGTACAATGAATTAATGGAGTTGAAATATTTAACAGCTTGCATTCATGGTACGATACATTCAATATTTTTATTTTCTTTATAACTAGTGCCCCCCGCGTGGCTTCGCCTGCTTGTACAACACAATAATTTATTTTCTCATCTCAATTATTTTCGTGATATAATAACATTATCATTTTCTAAACAATCACAGCTAAAATTTTTGTGAATTCAATAAAACACTTATTTCGTAGCAGTATTGTCGCAAGCAACTCCTTATCTGGACATAGCCAGTCGTGGCGCAGGGGCACAAAGTGTGACTGTAAAATCGACTGGTTGTGGGTTTGATCCCCATTCGAGGAAGTAAAATATTTATTTACATTTATATTTTCATTTCTTCGCTCTGATGTCGAGGCAAAGAGAAGAGAATTCGGCGGAAAGTGGGGAGCGAAGTGACTTAACATCTTTCTGCCTACCCTGCTACATGCGGGATACATGAAGCTGAAATAAAATATAGTTAATAGTATATTTTTGTGTAAGAGCCGGAAGTACTAATTATTTTGAAATATTTGTTAAAGAGACACTGAGAAAATATCCGCCAGTTTCATATTTAGATAGATATTGTGCAGAAGATTATAAACTTAACGACAAAGTAACCGTTAAAAAGGGAACACCAGTATTCGTGAACCTCGTTGCACTACATTATAACGAAAAGTATTATCCAGAACCCAAGAAATGGAATCCTGAACGATTTAGAGACATAGCCGAAGGCAATAATATGGACTATACGTTCCTGCCTTTCGGTGAAGGACCGAGATATTGTATAGGTAATTTAAATTTGTTTTTAATTCATTGTTCTTTACTTCATATCGTGAAAACAACGTAAGCAATAATATTCAAGTCTTTATGAAACAAAATCATACAATTTCAATTTTACAATCGTAAGTGAAATATCAAGAGTTGTTTGTCATTAAATATATATTTTTTCAAGAGAACTTTGCATAAGTTCTCTTATAAAATGCCAGTCGTGGCGCAGGGGCAAAGGCCTGTGACTGTAAACGCGATGGCTGTGGGTTCGATCCCACTCAGGAGAATGATATATTACATATTTTTATTTCCTCTCTCTCTCTGGTAACTAGGCAAAACACGGCATTGTGTTTTGCCACACTACACAGAATTGGGCGGGAATTGGGGAACGGTAGTGTCTTAATGGAAATGGAGTGTTCTAACACTAGGTTCCCCTAATTAAAAATAATAAGAAATGCTAAAAACTACTTAATTAATTTTATATTACAGGAAAACGTTACGGGATGATGCAATTGCGAGCATCGCTAGCGCAAATACTTCACAAATACAAATTAGAACCTGTTGTGCCTTATAACGTGCCAAATGAAGCCTACGCTGTGATACTGGCACCAGAAGACGGCTTAAGTGTAAAATTTGTTCCGAGATAAACATATGAAGGACATGTACTCTTTAGATATATTGTATGTTGTCGTATAAAGTAATTTAAAGTTGTAACTTTAAAATCTAAAAACTTCTTTAAAAAATTTTTTATATACTTACATTTTTTATTATTTACGTCGTAATCCTCCATCCATAAATCCACTTAAGTAATAAAAGACAAACATTACTTTAATATAAAAGAATATATTAATTCTTTTTATAAAATGAAACTAAATATATTATTGCGCTTTTGACCTCATAAAATAGTACTACATATATGTATGTATGTAATTTAATATATTGTATTCAATTTACACTAACTAAGCATTAATTAAGTATGGTATTAAAGTAGAATTCATAAATCTTTTTTAATCACAAAATAATATAATAAAAATATTAATAAAAATGTAAAATAATTTAATAAGATTTTAATTTATTTTGTTTGGCTACATCTTGCAACTAAATTTTAAAGTCATTTTTAACCGAGTGCTTGCCCGTGATGTCGGATTATTTCTTTTTTTATGTTACCAGTTATCTATGATATGGGTATTCAATAAAATAATATGTTGTAAAAACTCCAAATAGAAAAATTCCAACACTCTGTGCCACTGCGCCACGACTGGCCTCTTATTTATTTATACTTAATATTTAAAAAAAATTAAAATAACTCTTAATTTAGTTATAAAAAATATCTCTACCAATATATAATATTTTACAAAGCAAACAAATCTATTATAGTATATTTGTGCTTTGAACCTTTCTTTTGGCTATACGCCGCATCGGATTTCTAGTCTAAAAATATAATGGACAGTATCTAAATACACGTTTATATCTCAAATTTCTTAACACAATATAGAAGATAAAAATAAATTACACAGAGCCGTGAGCGATTATTTTATAGGTTTATTATAATACTAGCTGTCCGCCCGCGGCTTCGCCCGCTTGAACTACATGATTATTCATTTATTTAATAAACAGAATTGACTGACAACTATAGTGACTTCTAATATGATTTTTAGGTCAAGATCCTATTGCATAAATCTGTAGGGATCAGTAATTCTAATAAAACTTATATTTAAGAATGATACATGATAGTAGAATAGATTACACTTGGGTTGCCTAAAAGAATCCTGCCGCAATCACCTTTAACTAATGTTTTCATAACTTGTTTTTGGAGAAAATTGCACTCATATGTTATTTATGTGAATCGCACATCATTTGAAAGAAAATCGCAAAAGGAATTGAAAAAGCAATGGTTGCCAGCTCTCAGTCTTCTTGAATTGTAACCATTCGAACATTGTTAGAAAAATACTACTATGTTTATGTTAAATTTATTATAAGCCGTTACACAGCAAGAATTTTTTAGTACCGTAATTTTAAATCTATGCTATTAATCTTCTAAAGTACTTATTAAAATGAAAAACAGTAAAGAACATTTTGATCTACTAATGTAGATCATGGCCAAGGTAACTAATATACTTAATTATATACTGAGAGTAAGGGATAAACATGAGTCGATATAGCTTTTCTCTAAAACTATTTGTAATTTCGAAATATTGTAAAGAGCAAAGTTTATCTTTGTTTAACGTAGAATATTAATAACTTATTTAAAAGGATAAGGATTAATATCATTATGGGCACACGTCCCTCACAATAAGAAAATATATTTAAATTACTATCTAATTTCCGTCTCTTCTACGTTTTCATTAGTATCATTTAAACGATTTTTATTTGCATTTCTTGTTCTACGACCTATATTTGAACAACTTTTTCATGGCATTAAATTAAAAAAGGAAATGTTTAAAAAGGTAAAGAAAATAATAAAAGAACATAAGAAGAGTAAACAAAATAAACAACAGGATACTTAAACGAAAGAAATAACAAACAAAAGCCTACCTACTATTCTCTTAAACTAAAATACTTAAGCGGAAGAAATTATAAACAAAAGACTACCTACTATTCTCTTAACCCTAAAAACTTACACGAAAGAAATTATGAACAAAATATTACTATTCTGTTAATCAAAAAGATGAAATATATCGCACTCAAATAATACATTAAACTCCAATTATCCATTACGTACAATCGCATCTAAATCTACTTCGCTACAGACAGAGGCAGGCGGGCGCGGCGGACGCGCTTCTATAAGCTAAACGTCGCGTGGCGTGTGACGAGCCGTTTCGCTGCAAGGATTTTTTGATATTGTAACAACTTCTAAAGTACTTATTAAAATGAAAAACTGTAAAAGGTAATTTTGATCTACATTAAATGACCAACATAACTAATATACTTATTTATATGCTGAGAGTAAGGTAGAATAGACGATGAAATGCGCGGTTTGCCTTATGTTTTAAGGTAAAATATTATACAATAGAAGGCCAATCTTAAAATTAATGTTTATTCTACCTATTCATCTGTTAAATTATGATTTTAATTATATTAAGTACATATTAAGAACTATTTAACCCTTAACTTGGCAGAATTTTATTTTTTCGAATATAAAAATAATATTCATAGCACTTAACTTTAATGACCCAAGGGGTCTAGAAAAAATTAAAAAAAAAATATTCAAACTACCCCTTTAAAAAAACCACCCGTATCTTGTGGGATACATTGCCAAGGGCACTGATAAATATATTACGCTATCAATGTATCTCTACAGATACATTGCCAAATTATCAATGACTTGATTATATAATAATTTATATGAAAATAAATATGAAAAACACGTTAATAATAAGTAGTTTGTACTATCTATTTAAAAACAAAAATGGAACTTCAATGAAAAAATACAAAATCAGATTAATTTTAGACATTCATATTATGAAAATTGAAAAAACAGTTCCTATCCGGTAAAAGACTCAGCCTCATACCACATTTGATGCACATAACAGTAGTCTGACCTTTGATACATAGTTTGCATCGTCCTTTGGACCCAAAAGTAGGAAAATGATTGTATCCATCATATTTAACGTCCGCAGTTGGCCTTGCGGTAAAGGGTGTTTTTATAATCTTTTTTGGTGCTGGTGGTACAGAATCATAGTTTTTGAATGGCTGCTGTTTCCCAGAATGTAAGAGCCCTTGTATAATATGATGTCGAAACTTCATTAAACTCAGTCGTTTTATGTTATTAACGCCAATATGTCTGCGATATAAAATCCAGCTATTGCTCACGCACGTATCTAACATTTGAGAAAATATCGGTAAGTACCATCGGTGGCTTTTCATCTCCGTTCTGTACAAAGCCACTAACATATCTGCAAGGTCGACTCCTCCCATATGTGCGTTGTAGTGCTTTATTATATTGGGACAGGAGACAGCAGCTCTCTGTTTTAAATCCTTATTGTAACGTTGTATAGCTCCAACAGGAGTTTCAGAAACATAACTGCTTGCCACAGTAACCACTTTGTTGTCATGCCATTTGACAATACAGACTTTGTTTGTATTGCATACTACTCGTGAATAAGATCCGCGGCCTTTTTTTTGAGGGCTTTATCAGGTATAAACTTTTGTTCTGCACCACGTAGTCTATTTGACCTTATGGTGCCTAAGGAGAATATACTCATATTATATCGGAGCATATGTATTAGCTCTAGACTGGTGAAAAAATTGTCAAAGTACACAACTGAACATGCTGGATCAGAAATAGTTTTACATAGTGAGAAGACGACTTTTGCCCCAAAGCCCAAACTCATTTCTTCTGGTGAAAATAGGTGGTATCTGAAAGTGTCTTCACCTCCATATACGAGAAAATCATAAATGAAACCCGAAACTCTAACAAATATTTTGTACCCCCATTTGTGAGGCTTGCTCTTTATGTATTGTTTTCGATTACCGGCTTTTTTGCCCTTATATGGCACCATCATTTCATCAATGCTAAACCTGGTTTCATGAGGAACTCTCAAAAAGTTGGCACGTACTTTTTCAATGAGTGGCCTAACTTTAAAATACCAATCACCGTCATCAAGCAGATTGTCGTTGAAGTGGATGTACCGTCGTATCTGTTGAAATTTTTTGAGTGTCATTACATCAGCTATTTGTGAAAATCTGAATTCCTGACACCAATAGTCAGTGTAGGCCGGCATATTCACGATTCCCATTATCAAATTTATTGCAATAAAATCTTTGATGTCTTGTGTTGAAAAATTAAGAGAACGACCAATTGTTTGAGTTGAGTATAAATTGCTTTGCTCTGTAATCATGTTAAGGATGCCATCATCAAAGAAGTATTGAAAATATTCTAGTGGTGTTTTTATGGTATCTCAAGGTAACTGTTTATCGTGTATTTCGGCGTTATGTTCAAATTTCTTGTTATTCCAATGGAATTTCAGTTGCTTTCTTTGTATAGGTGCAAGGCGCCTTACAGCTAGCCGTGGCTGTTTTGAGCGTGTATTTATATTTGACGGCGATGGTGAGGCTGCTACTATTGCTGGCGATGACTCTGGTGTTTCAGGCACTATTCGGTTAAATCTAGGCTTTTTATTTCGAATAACATTTACAATGGCAGTTGGTGAAGGAGGTATGACCGAGTGAAGAGAATCTTGAGTTGAAGAATCCAAAGAAATACTTTAATTATACAGAAATACTTAATACTTTCATTGATACTGTAGGGCAGGAAGTGAGGTTGTTTTCATCGTCAGAAAGTATGTCAAGATTTTCAAGAGAAGACGGAAGCGAAGGAGCAGATGAAGATTCAGTACTATCGCGTTTTTGAAGATTAAAATTCTCGACTTCACTACTAGAATCCGAACTTTCTTCATCATTGGATGACTGACTGTGTTTTGGCACTAATGTTAGTATTTTGCTAGCTCTTGAAAGCATATGGACCTACAATTATTTTTTTAAATTCTGGTGTATCTCTACAGATACACTAATAAGAAAAGGGTTAAACATGAAAACCTTATTTTTCAAGTAAAATAATGAATCCATGTTATTAAGTCTTTGCTAAGTCTGTTTTCTAAATACTATAATAATATTCATTTAAATTATCATTTTAAAACGACTAAATTATCTAATTAAATATTATAAATGTTTACAAAATATCGATCTATTGTAAGGTATTAATTACATCATGTTTCCTTAAGATAATGAAGGGTGACAATTATTGCGTATATTTTTTTTATTAATTAAGAAAATATGGAAAATTATATTTCAATCTTTCTTTGTCCTCTGCTCGTTGGCTTTGACAACGGTTTTTTTTTCTCACGCAACATTTAAGAATTTGTATAATATAGGAAAGAAATATATATAATATAATTATAATAAATAAAACTAATTTAACAAAAATAAATTCGAAGAAATTACGACAGTAATGTCGATAAATAAATGCAATTTACAGTTTATGACCAGTAGTCGGCACATATCAATTAGTTGTCTACTTTTTACTATAGATAAACATTTTGTAGCGCGATACAAAGCACGCCGCGCTGTGCCTCAACACCAGAGCGAAAAAATGGAAATATAAATTTAAATAAATATTTCATCTCCTCGAGCGGGGATCGAACCCACAAGCAGTCGGTTTTACAGTCACACTTTGTGCCCCTGCGCCACGACTGGCCTCTTGAATTAATTACGACTTAAATTTAACCGTTATGATTTATGAAGGTAACCTTCACCAACAATTCAATTTTGTTTTCTTTTATGTCTGTACTATAAACAATAGTGGTTTAAAAATATATATTTTTATCAACAATCAAATAACCAAGACGTTTCGAATGTCATTCTTTAGCCAAAAATCTTACCAGCGCGATTCAGAAAATGATACTTTATGCACAGCGCCAACTATAGGGCTTAAAGTTAAACTATAAATGTTCTGACAGTTAAAAAATCCCGTTTTATGTCAAATTTCACTTAATATATATATATTCATCGAAAACTACGTTTTACTATATATATACTACACAGTTGAAAATACAAATTTATAATAAGATAGATTGCTATATACTTTTCGCAGGCAAACTAATGCCTTGAGTTCATGCACGACGATAACTTTTTTTTAATTAAGCGATTTTGATGAAACAAACTTTAAATGCTATTCTGAGTTAAAACAAAACAATTGTTGAAAGTTTTAAGTAAATCGGTTCAGTACTTTCGGAAATTTACGTGGTCATATGGACAGACTTTTTGCTTTCTACTATTCTTTTTAAGTGTCCCTCTATCCATTTTCGTCAAAATTACTAAATGTACAGACAAAATATTTTTACTGTTTTATTATATATAGAGATAGTATATACAATGATATAGCAATTTGTAAAATTTTATTCACAAGTACAACTGAACACAAAGAAGATGGACGTCTTTTCCTTCATCATAGGAATTATTCTACTATGTTTTTTACTTGTGTATCTTTATTCAAGTAGAATTTTTCAATATTGGAAAGATCTTGGAATACCTTTTGGCAAACCGTTATCTATTATGGGCAATTTAAAATTTGTCATGAGACAAAGTTTTTGGGATTATTGTTACGAATTAAAAACAAAATATTAATCATTAGATTACTTCGGGATCTACCTCGGCTGGACTCCTACTTTAGTTGTGCAATCGCCGGCACTAGCAAGAAATATACATAAAAACATAAAAAATATATTCTACTTTTCTGGAATCCTATGTGGAAACAATTAAAAAATGGGTTTACTCCGTTATTTACTAGCCTACGCTTAAAGCTTTATTTGTATAAACAGAGGAAATTTGATTTGTATAAACAGAGGACGGATATCAACAGTTGTTTCTGTCATTAACTGCTTACTACTCCCATGTATCTATATATTTTTTTAAAAGAACTTATACAAAGGCCATCAGTGGCACAGCGGCAAAAGCCTGTGAATGTAAAAGCGCAAAACACGGCGTTGTGTTCCGCCGCTCAACACACAATGTCTCGAGAATTGGGCGGGAAGTGGCGAACGGTAGTATCTTAATGGAAAAGGAGTGATTTAAGACTAGGTTCCCAGATTTTAAAAAAATATAAAAAGGGTAACATACAAATGCTAAAAACGACTTAATAATAATATTTACATATTACAGGAAAACGTTACGGGATGATGCAATTGCGAGCATCGCTAGCTCAAATAATTCACAAATACAAATTAGAACCTTATAACGTGCCAAATGAAACCTACGCTGTGATACTGGCGCCAGAAGAAAGTCAACAATGATTTTATTTCTTATTTTAACTATTTAGTTTTCATTCTTGTGGTCAAGACAGATGAGGTGACGTCACACTTTTATTGTGGTAAATAATTTCAAAGTGCTATATCATATTAATTTAAATCAAAATAAATCAGATTCCCGCTATATTCTGCACACAGCAGGGTAGGCAGAGGGAACCTAGTTTTAAGACACTCCGTTCCCCACTTTCCGCAGAGTTCTGGAGGCATTGTGTGTTGTGGAACTCTACGCCGCGCTTTGCCTCGACACCAGACCGAAGAAATGAAAATATAAATAAATATTTCATTTCTTCAAGTGGGGATCGAACCCACAACCGTCGTACAATAGGATCCCAAAAAACATCCGAGAATGTTCTATATCACAATTTAAAAGAGTTGGAAAAAGACGTTTGTGTGTTAAAGGTTATTACCAAATTAATGATTATATAAATGATAACACGCCTTGGGAATGAAATGCTCGCTCCAATCTGTTTCAAAGTATACAGATTCGTTCTTTTTGTCTTCAAGGTCAAAATCATTACTTTTGAAGCGCCTAAACCAGTCTCTGCACGTTGTATTCGACAAAGCATTGTCTCAACGAGAATTCTGTGTGCTTCTGCTGCAGATTTTTTCTGAATAAAGCAGTGCAATAAAATTCCCCGCAAAAACACTTTATTTGGCCCAAAAGTACACATTTTCACAAAGGGAAAATAAATATGTAGTAGACACTCAACAGAACTTATTCAAGGCCCTAGTATATTATTAAACACTATGTTCCTATTAATTGCAGTATTTTAAAATTCGATCGTTAATTGAAAAAAAGGGGCATACTGATTTATCTTTCTTTTACATATGTAATGATTTTATATTTATAAGTTTTATATTCGCAATAATTTATTATAAAAATGTAAATCAACCTCTTTGTTTAATAAAAAGATGTTTTTGAATATAAGTGACATTACTAAAATGACGCTTTTATGTGGTCGGAAAATTCGAGATACACTTTTAGACTTGGAGCGGAAGAAGAAAGAGGTCCTCTAGAATAACATATTGTATTAGAATTTAAGACAGACATTGTACAAGCTTAATAGTATTTTATTTATTTAGAAAACGTATAAAAATTTGAACGCAGCGGGACTCGAACCCGCGCCTCCTGGAAACCGACCAGGCGCTCTGACCACTAAGCCATGCGTTCTCGCCAAGCTACGTCGAAATTTTTATACGCTTGTTACAACTTATTTATGTTGTTAG
>JAAIXJ010000922.1:0-37417 GCA_013403705.1 Heliconius hermathena | reverse complement strand
GTGCGGGATACAGCGTGAAGCTAATTTAATTTTATTTTAAAAATATATTATTTATATCAATATTACCTTAACGCCTCTTTCTTTATTATGATTGTGTCAACTTTATATTTTAAATTTTAATATTGGTGCTATGCTGTCATATTTTACCATATATTATGGAAAATAGCCGATATGTTGGTGACAAGACTGTACCAATAAATAAGCTTGAAGAGAATATTTATATAAGAGAATTTTCACTTAAATAATAGTTGAGGATAATATTTTTTTTTGCTTCAAGCTAGTAGGCAGACGGAACCTGGGAACCTTACGCTAAGACACTACCGTTCCTCATTCTCTGCCAAATTTTGGGGGCGTTGCGTGTTGAGTGGCGAAACTCAACGCCACACTTTGCTTCGCCTCGTTACCAGTATACATATACATAAATTATATCCCCCATACAAATATAATACTTAAAATTTTACTAAATTTCCACTTTGTATAGTCATTTTATCTTTATGTCTCATAATTAGAAGTCAAACAAAAGATGTCAATACATTCAATTACGAAACTCCATGGAATCCACTCCGTTTCCAATAACAGTTTATGTGTAAAACCTTTTCTATAATGAACGCAAAAATTAATTTGTCCTTTCACCGTCCGTGGACATTAGAAAATCCAAAAAGTCGATCGCTTAAAAATTCATAAAGGAACGGAACTTGTAAAAGCAAAATGAAAATTTTCCTTAGAATTCTTTACAACATATTTCGTACGCTGTCACGTCCTGGGCCCGCGGGAGGCCCCAAATTCGACCTGGGAGCAACGAATACCATTCCATTTGCCGTTACACTGGAAATTTCGATCGTTTTACTAAAATAAGATTAAGTAAATTGACTTAAAAACGACTGAGTAATTTTATTATTATTGGTTCTTTCTGTTTTATGTTATAAAAATATGGTTATTTTATAAGGACTTTCGATAATAATAGGATATAAGGTATTGCTTTTGTGGAGTCACTCGACTTCGTTAGAAAAATAATTAGTTTTTTTATTGAAAGTATAAACTGTCTCTAAAGTAAATAAAAAAATAAAGATGTTGAAAAAATGGCCATCTCTGCCTTGGTTATTATAATTAGATTATTTTATGTATCTCTTGGTAGCAATATACATATGTATATTGCTAAGGTAATAAATAAAGCACGCGTGGAGCATCACGATGGTTGTGGGTTCGAATGTTGCTCAGGGGAATGAAATATCATATTTTATTTTTTCTCTCTGCTATCAAGACAAAGTACAGAATTGAGTTCCCCATTATTATCTCAAAAAGTTGTGAATGACATTGAGGTCTGTCTGGCGCACCCATATGCAGGATACAGCGTGATGATGATATAAAAAGACATTCGTGCAACATTTTATTGAAAATATTTTAAATTATCTTTAAAACTGTATATTATATTTTCAGATTTTTAATTAACATACAACAACAGCATACAACAATATTAACAACTTTCTCAGAGTACAATGAATAAATACTTTTAAAATATTACGGTGATGTATATATGAATATGGTATTGTGTAAATAAGTAAGAATAAATAACATATTTGTCACTAGGTTACGCGATTTTAAATGCAACGGTTGTAGGTTCAATTCCTACTCAATAATAATGAAATATTCTTATTTCTTCACGTTCGGCTCCGCGACTCAACTCGCAATGGCTCGAGAATTCAGGAAAAAGTGTCTTAATACTAGGTACTCTTTGCTTACCCTACTAGGTGCGGTATGCATCGTGAACCTAAAAAAATTGAAGAGGACAAAAAGCACTATTACCAATCTGAACACACCTTTATCACACATAAAACATCACAATGAGATCATTTCTATCCATTTCATAATCACAATGCCGCGAGCGCTGTTGCTTCTTCCATACCTCTATTTATTCTACACCGTATATTCTTATAAAACCTTAACTGATCTAAAGAAGCAGTACAAAAAGATTGAAAACGATCGCTTCAGTACGTCAGATGTTCTTGTTGGAAAAGCTATGGATTTCATATATTCAAATAAAACTATGATGAATTTAATAGCTAGAGAACTATGGAACGTTGGCTCGAGAGCTATAGATAAAATTGTTGAAATGAAAGGTAAGTTGTTGTATGAAGTTTATATTGAAGCCAGTTGGATTTTTAAACAATATTTGTTTGTATTGTGTTTGTGTTAGCGAAGGTTGGATTTTTTAATCAATATATCATATTTTTTATTGAAATTATTTAATATTAAAAGACTATGTTAATTATTTTTTAGGCTTAGTGATCAGAGCGCTTACAAGGTTTCTAAGAGTTGTAAGTTCGATACCGGGGATTTTTTTTTTATGTTTTCTAAAAATGTTTGTATGAACAAAAATGAATGGAAGTAAATCTTCTACTGTATATCTATATACTACTATATGTAACCATAATATAATTTCAGACTTCTATAACATCCTTATTTGTCCGAAAATGTTTTAGAAACAGCGATAGAATAGCAACAGTAACGGAACTGTTTAAAAGTTTATAAACAAGTTCCGAAAAGAATAGAAAGCGAAGTGATGAGTTTTATTTTATCTATACGCATGACTTCGAATCCTAAAGCTTCTATTTTTCAATTTTTTATAAGTTTTCTTAAGTATTTTTGTATGAAGATTGCATACAAAGAGCTAAAAAATAAATATTATATCAGTATAGAGCTTGGAACATTCACAAGGACGTATTTGGCTCTATTGTAAAAATAAAATAAATCAGCTTCACGCTGTATCCCGCACAGAGCAGGGTAGGCAGAGGGAACCTAGTGGTAAGACACTCCGTTCCCCACTTTCTGCCGAATTCTGGAGGCATTGCGTGTAGAGTGGCAGAACTCAACGCCGCACTTAGCCTCGACACCAGAGCAAAGAAATGGAAATATAAATTTAAGTAAATATTTCATCTCCTCGAGTGGGGATCGGCCTCAATTGTTTTATAAAGTATTAGCGAAGTGAACAAGTTACAATGTTCACTACTGTATACCCATGTGCTTTAAATTCCCAGACGGGTGACCAAAAGTTTGATAGTTTAGATACATTAAGTTACGTGGATTAAGTTCAAAGATCCGTAAAACGGATTTGAACCAATGATCCTAAAAGTTATATGTGAAGAGATTTCATTAAACATGAGATTCTGTGATACAAATATATTTTTCGTATTTTTAAAGTGTTATTCCATACTTAGAAAAGAAAAAAAATAAAAAAAGGGTCTTTATGCTTTTTAATATTATAAAAATTTTATGTAACGTAGCTGTTTTGAAACCTGTCTTGGTTATCATCAATAGAATTTAGTTAATGAAAATTAAATAAAACGTACGTATTCACGTTTACCTCGATGTTGTTTTGATACGAGATTTCAATATATCCCTCGAAAATTGTGTTGTGAGTTTGTTTGCCACTCGGAGGAATGAAATATTTTTATTTCTTTGTTCTGGCAAGAAAAAAAGCGCGGCGTTGAACTCCGCCACTCAACACGCAATTTCTTTAAAATCAGACGATAAATGGAGAACAGAATGTCTAAACGTAGGTCTCCCTTGTCTATATGGGATACAGCGTGAAGCTAAACAAAAAATATACTAAGGTCATAGAGGTACGATGTAACTGCGTTTGACTATAATCGGAGTGATTGTGGGTTAGAATCCATCGCGTTGGATTCCCATTCAGTAAAATTATAGTATTGAAATTATTTATTATTATATTTAAATTTATTAAAATATATTATATATTTTTAATAATATGTTTTTCTCTTATCTCAAAGGTAAAATAAAAATAATTTCACAAAAAATTGGACCTCCGTTGTCGATTAAAGCGTAATCTCTCATTTCAAAAAGCTCATGATTTAGTAATAAAAATGGAATATTAAAGGTGCTGTTTTATTTTTCAGCACCGGAACGGACTGTTCCTTAGAAAATTTACATAAAATAGCAGTAAATGAAGAAAATGTTTGAAGAAAGAAAATTTAGTAATGAATGTGACGGTTTAAATTGAACAAGGAGAGCGAGGGAAGCGGCGGCGATCGCGTGATTTTAAAATTAATTATACATACAAACTTTTTGTTTGCTTTGTGAAAAAAACGTTTTTTTTTTAGTTAGTTAGTTAGTACGTTAGTTTACTATATTTTTTTTCTATAATTGTATTTTTTTTTTATTATTGTGTTAAAAATAAATTAAAAAAAAATTTAACTGGTCGTCGCCCGTAACTTTTTGCGTGGACTTTGAGATGTAAAATAAAAAATCTCATTATTTATCATTGCCTTCGGAACTTCGAGAAATTATTTGCTTCAATTCATTCTCTACCCTTCCTACATGCCATATTTCAACTTTCAAAGTATAGTGGTTACACGGGTGCGCTGTTTGCCAGTAACTTAGTAAAATCTGATACATGAGTTTTATTTAACTTAAAATTAACAAGTTTCTCATAAAAATTATAAATAATTCTAACAGAAAAATTATAAGGCCGTTGTGGCCCAGTGGCATTTCCTTGTTCTGGTAATAAGAGGAAAAATGGCGTTTAGTTCCACAATACAAACCCGCAATGAGCAGAATAAGATTTTGTTGGGGACCAACGCGTCGTGAGACTGAAAAAAAATCCATAAAAATCACCATGTAGCTTAAAAGATCCAGACTCGCGCCAGCGTGTAAAGCCAAGTTAAATATATTGACAGTTGCATCTCAATATATTTTTGAAAATGTTATATATGTTAAGAAAAACATTAATAATTTTACCAAAATTGGTGATGTTCATAATATTAACATTAGAAATAGGCTTGGCTAAATCTTGGTGCCCCCGTAACTTGATTGCATCGAATCCTTAATTCTTTTATGGGACAATGTGTACGCTTTTACAATAGGGTCCCAGAAAACGTCAGAGAATTTTCTATATCACGATTTTAAAAAATTGTGAAAAGACTTTTGTGTGTTAAAGGTTATTACCAAATTAATGATTTTGTAAATGATAACACGCCTTGGGAATGAAATACTCGTTTCAGTCTGTTTCAAAGGTATCATTGTCACAGATAATTAAATATCTATTTGTTTAAAATTAATTTAAAAAAAATAGGTCCCGTCTCGTTTCTTGCGCCGGTTCTTCTCAGGTCTGAGGCATTAACTTTAGTGAACTGGTGGTAAATTCTTTGACGTTCAAAAAATGAAGCATATAACTTCTTATTTAACCTTTCGTGCACTACGTGGGGTTTAAGAAACCCCAGTGAAACAAAAATCTTCGTATCTTTTTAAACAACCGCACAAATTCCACGAAACGTCCTGTAGCTGGAGTTGCAACGTTGCCGGGTCACGTAGTAATAGTAATTTAGTAGTAGCGTCGCAGGCGCAGCGGACAGTCGCCAGCAAAGTGTCGCAGGGTGTCACAAACCCCACGTAGTTCGGGACGTCGTCGAAAAGGTAAGCAGTATGACATGCAAAATATACCATTTTTACAGAAATAATTTATTTAGTTTATTTTATTACTTTGATCGTTTTTCTATTTGTTTGCAGGTCTCATAATGGCTCGACGTATTAATGAATATGAAATACTATCGGCACTTATGGATGATAGTGATGGCGACTCAGATGAATTATATTTACCCGGAAGTGAAGGCGATTCAGATCATTTGAGTACCCAATCTGAAAGTGATATTGAAGAGAATGTAGAGGATGTGAACGTTTCTTCAGGAGGTGAATCTTCTAGCTCACAAGACTTTTATATTAGTAAAAAAATAAATACATAATAATAAAGTACAAAAATTGTGCAGATTTAAACCAATTGGGATCTCTAGAAGACTGATTATATTTAATTATTTTTGTTTTATTTTTGATTAATATATCTATAGACCCTGAAATAGAGGGCAATAAGAAGTTTTTAGTAAAGTTTTTTTTTATAAAGTCAAACCAAAGAAGATGGTCTCCTCTTAGTTATTAAAAAAGTACTATTTTTGTTACAATGCTTAAAGATAATAAAAATATGTTTTATATTTAGCAAAATAATTTTATTTTTTAATCCTAATAGTCCAGAAACAATATAAATACGTATTAAAGACATTTTGAAAAGATATTACCTACATATAGATAGAATGATCTTGGGGTATAGAAAACCCCACGTAGTGCAGGACGCAACTTTTACCCACGTGGTTTACGAAAGGTTAAGCTGTTCATAACTTATAAAATAATCAGTCTAATCAGCTTCACGCTGTTTCCCGCACACAGCAGGGTAGACAGAGGAAACCTAGTGTTAACACACTTCGTTCCCCACTTTCTGCCGAATTCTGGAAGCATTGTGTGTTGAGTGGCAGAACTCAACGCCGCGTTTAGCCTCGACACCAGAGCGAAGAAATGGAAATATAAATTTAAGTAAATATTTCATCTCCTCGAATGGGGATCGAACCCACAACCAGTCGATTTTACAGTCACACTTCGTGCCGCTGCGCCACGACTGGCGTCAAATAATCAATAATCAGTCTACATGTATAAATTAAGCACATTTGTTAAAAAAACCTAGCAATAATAATTTATATACAAAAAAATAAGTATGTATGATGTCCCATAAAAAACAATAATGTGAAATATCTTTATCCCCAGTGAACACATAACTCGGCACCCATATCCCATTGTTTTGTCGGTGAAGAGAACGACGCAATATTTAACATTTTACTTGACTCTTATTTCACATTAACGTTTTTAATAGGATTTAAGATTACATCAGAAAGTGATTTTGTAAATTACTATATAAAGATAAGCAAATTGATAAAAATAGAAAACTTATAACGAAAGAGCTAAAACTCCGATTACGTTTAAGTATTTGCCGATGTTCGAAATTTGATTCTACCAAATAAATTACAAGGAATTCATTTTCTATAGACATTTAAACTTACTCAAGAATTCCTTGTAATTTGTTACTCTTGTATTGAGAAGAGAATATCTGTTTCTCGAACAATGGAACCCGTAAATTTAAAACATTCTGGAGAAAAGGCTGAATACGTTTGGTCGGCTTATTTGAGTACAAGAAATAATAATGGATTTACACTTATACAGTTTTGCTTGTATTGCATTAATATTCATTGTGTTGTGAGAAAAAAACTCAGGACATATCGCCGGGAAGATACTATCTTTTGTTAATCAACTTCAAAAATTATGTATATAAGTAATATTATGCGATGAGTACTATGGAATTGTATAATATTTGAATATTATCTTAATCTTCTGAGCATGTATACAAAGTTTCATAAGTGCATATAAGTGCATATAAGTGGAAAGTAAAAGTCAATGGTATAATTAATTTTGATTTAAATTAAATATATTTGTGAGTAGTGTACCACGCACGTGAAGATAAAAAATATTACAAATCATTATTTATGGTAAAGTCAGCCTAGAATCTGATAGCTCACTAAAATTATCTTTTTGAAGATACTCCTGGTCTGACAGATCAGATCAGAGCTAGAAAATTTGTCCACTGTAATCGACAGTTCTTTTATAGCACAGCTTTTTAACTGCGGGTACATCACCTCACACATGTCTTAGATATCCTTACTTGCCACGAATTGAAAATGCTGATTAGCGATGAAATACGTAAAACAACTGCACTTTAAGCGAAATAAAATGTGATGGATCTCAAATTGCCAACCCTGCTGATGCTGTAATAAATAATCTAATCAATCCCTAAATAGAGATTCAACCTACAATGTGTTTACACTAAGTCACTGCACCACGACAACATTTTAAGCTTATGATTTAGGTTTAAATTAAGGTATAGAGGCAAAGCGCGGTGTTGAGTTCCGCCACTTAACAAGCAATGCCTCTCAAATTCGACGGAAAGTGGGGAATGGAGGGTCCATTCCCCACTTTCCGTAACACTTAACACGAGATTCCCTCTGCCTTTCTGCTGTGTG
This sequence comes from Heliconius hermathena, assembly GCA_013403705.1. Taxonomy (NCBI): domain Eukaryota; kingdom Metazoa; phylum Arthropoda; class Insecta; order Lepidoptera; family Nymphalidae; genus Heliconius; species Heliconius hermathena. The sequence goes on along the minus strand of JAAIXJ010000922.1, from coordinate 29,507 downwards.
CGGGATACAGCGTGAAGCTTAAAAAAAATAAGTTTAACTAAATGTGAACACTGTATTATTGCATTTTTGCATCATAACATATTGAATAATGTAAGAAATATAATGGTTGAAAATGGTGAGAACAAATGCTATTGTGTTTCGCGATTGATATTCATGTGGACGTCTTTCAGGAATACGCTAAAAGGATTCCATTAGTGCTCGTATATGACACAAATTTTAAATTTTTAACCAAAAAATATTTTTTTAACTCCATTATTAACACTAATCTAAGATCTTTAATTTTCACGATTAATACACATTTTAATTTAAACTCTTTAACCAGATTAATCGCGTATATTTGTGTATATTTTTGGACACCTGACGTTTCGAACATTTGCAGTAATCCACAGTCACGGGTAGACTGAAGTGTCATCTTGCGGTGGTGTAATGGCCCGTCTGTTAGTTGACATAACTATTATATCAAACTCCTGCCAAAATTTTCTTAATTATCTCATGTACTGTTCTGGATTTTTGATAAATAATTTAACTGTATCTTGCCCTCTGATATGGTAGAATTGAGACTTCAATGTTTTTATGAGTGGGTCCCAGGTGGAAGAAAACTTCCAAACGTCTTCTTTTTTATGGAAAGACAAGGCAGACAAACTTACGGGTCACCTGATAGTATGTTATTACCGACGCCCACGACCCCGTGTAAAACCAGTAGAGCTACAGGTGCATTGCAGATAAACACTCTTTTTGAAGGTATCCATGTTGTATCGAATTGACAATATTGTCGCAGGAGGCCACAGTTACATGATGCGTGAAAGGAAGTTCCTACGGAACCGCACAGTTGTGGAGTTCCACGTATCCAGATGGTGTCGATGATATTTTAGTTTCTCTGTTGTAATTAGGAGGTTTTCCTTAGCCTTGCAGATCATTCTAGGGATATATCCATTCTCCCTAGCAAGCATGTGATCAAACCTGATGCAATGGTTGGATTTATTCGCTGTAGATATGCTCTCATACAGCTGACTTCAATACATGCCTATATATGTTGACATTCGAGATGTGTTCCTTCACCCTACACCGATGCTTATTTACAAAGAAACGCTTCTCCTCAAGCCCAATGCCACGCTTTCCCACGTTCCCAGAGTGAGAAAATGAAAATATTAAATATTTCAATTCCTCGAGCGGGAATCAACCTCACAACCTATTGCGTTTGCAGTTACACGCGTGTGCTCCTGCGCTACAACTGGCCTCTAATTTCTCTCTAACTATCTTTGTAACTGATATAAAGCTTAATACTGAAAAAAATATCTAAAAGAATTGAAATTCTTTGTTCAACTAATGATGCTTTCAAATAACAAGAACAAATATCTAATAGAACATTAAGACGATGTTTTAGAAACAATTACGTTAGTTCTACGAACTTTTATATTGAATCAGGATTAAAATACATTTTGAGCTAAGAATGTGTAAATTGTATTACTTGTATCTGGAGTACTAAATAAAGATCTCCAAACTTACAGCAGCGGAGTAAATACTTAGGCACAACGCCAAATTAAAACTATGTTAAAATAATGCAACAATTGCTGTTGGGAAACGTTATTCTTTAGTGCTTTGTCAGTTTTAATTATATCTTACATATTTTTATATATTATAATAACTAGATTTTTATTGAATGCGGAGAATGAAGAGGAAACCAAGTATTAAGTACATTCGTTCTTAATTTCATTGTAAGTCAGCGTGTTGACTCTAGACGTATTTTGTTAAATTTCCACTCGAGAAAATTTATTTATTTAATTTTCTCGTTCTGGCAAAACAAGACAAAATGTCTCGAAAATAAAGGGGAAAGTGGAGCACAGAATGTCTTAATGCTAGGTTCCTTCTGCCTGTGCATACCATGCTGTATGTGAAATATAAAAAATTATCAATTATTGGGTATTGTTACGTGCTGAATAAGACAGCCCATTTTCAAGAGATGGAAACATTGTAAATATTTTGATTAAAAATGGATTTTTGAGAATGGAATTCAGAGCGATTCTATAATTAATACAAACTTCACAAATATCATGTAACATGAGGAGTTTATAAAAAAACTCTGAAAACGCGAGGTACAATTTGCTTAGAAAAAAAAATTGCTGTACAAAAATACTACATTTTAAAATTTAATTTACTTTATATTTTATTTATCAAACAAAAGATCATTATTAAACTTATTTGTATGGTTTTATACGAAACATCCCTTGTTTTTGTTCGGCGTAATCAACTGAAAAGCTTAACTAGTATTAACGATAAATGTATTGAGAACTATTTAAGCCGATAATTTTGATATATTTTATTGTATTGTATGTGGAATGTATTTGTACCATAGGTGCTATTTAAACAATATATGCATTACCTCATATTTTTATTTTCTTTATATTTTTTTTAGACGCAATGCTTTATATTTTTTTTTGGCTGCAATTCTTTATAATTTTTTTTTGGCCGCAATTCTTTCTATTTTTTTTTGGCCGCACGCCTTATTCCGCATATGCAGGCTGAGGGAGTTTAGTTAAACAAAACATTGAATTTTGCTTTAGAGAATAAAAGAGAAAAAAATATCATGTCACACATTTTCCCTGCTTATCCTGCAACCAGGAAATTGTTAAACTTATGCCCTAACTATTGTAACTCATCTCCATTCATTATTAATTTCTCGTTTATTCCTCACGTTTTGTTTAACCAGACCAAAGAAATAAATAGGATTTTAACATAATCAATCTCCCGAATATAATTCGAACTAAAAACCATACTTTTGTCATAACTTATACCAACAAAACCATAAATAAATTATAAGTTCCACAGTATAAAATACATTTCAATTTTTAATATAAGCATAGCATCAACTCACATCGCAACTAACATGAAGAACAAAAGACGGCGGAAACAATGGAAAGCAAACATGATTAAACAACAACTTGTCATGGTTGTACTGTATTTGATCAACCATTACGGGATCGGTTTCTTCAATAATAGATAATTTCTAGAACGTTTTACTGCTATTACTCGTAGGCATACCAGGGTTCTTAAGTTATCTATTTTTAATAGTACCTAATAAAATATTTATTAAAATGATATTTAAAAAGGTTTTAAGTGTAGCTTTCCTAATAATCCTGGTATTTGAACTTGTTATTACTAAAAAAATTAGAATAAGTGAAGAATACAAGCCTGAAAGAGACTATAGGCCTTCGAAATGGATAGCCAACAGCGCGCTGGACGTTTGGTACGGCAATAGAAGCGTTGTGGACGTGTTTTCTCGAGAATTGAATGATATTATTAGCAAAATTGCTATGAGGCCAGGTAAATCTGTCTTATGTAAATCATAGTTATATTTCCATTTTCACCGACATTGTAAATTCAAAACCGTTATGAATTTTAAAAGAGCAGAAAGTGGAAGATAGAGTGTCGTAATATTAAGCTATTTTCGCCAACCTCGCTAAAGACTAATGTTATATATTCATATATATTTCATGGCCAGAGGCCAGTCGTGGCGCAGCGGCACAAAGTATGACTGTAAAATCGACTGGTTTTGGGTTCGATCCCCACTCGAGGAGATGAAATATTTATTTAAATTTATATTTCCATTTCTTCGCTAGTGTCGAGGCTAAGCGCTGCGTTGAGTTCTGCCACTCAACATGCGCTGCTGTGTGCGGGATACAGCGTGAAGCTGATTTATTTAATTTTTTTATTTAACATTAATATATATATTAAATATTCATATTACATATGTGATACATTGTGTCACTTCTATTACTTTTTTGATAGTTATCCCCCATACCATATTTTACGACGAAATCCAATCAATCTTTTGAGGTTTCCAAAGGGTTTATCATTTTTAAAACAGTTTTTCAATGTTTCACTAGTAAGCATATGGCATTATTGATATGTAAAAATGACTGGTGAAGTATTTGCTGTAAACACGACGGTCATATATCTACTTATTTCGATTTACATACAGAAGAATTTTATAAAAAAAAATACTTCACGTTGTATTCATCATATCGGGACAGATAGAAAGAATTAAGTGTAAATACACTCGGTACTTCTTTTGTACACCGCGAATTCCAGATATTTTACAATGAGTGGCGGTCAGTGCCGACGCCGCACTTTGTCGTATCGAGTAGGAAAAGAATTGTTCTATCAGCTTCACGCTGTATCCCGCATACAGCAGGGTAAACAGAGGGAATCTAGGGTTAAGACACTTCGTTTCCCACTTTCCGCCGAGTTCCGGAGGCATTGCGTGTTGAGTGGCGGAACTCAAGCCCGAGCTTTGCCTCAACACCAGAGCGAAGAAATGAAAATATACATATAAATAAATATTTCACTTCCTCGAGTGGGGATCGAACCCACAACCAGTCGATTTTACAGTCGCACTTTGTGCCTCTGCGCCATGACTGACTTCGAAAGATTTGTTCCATTCACTCGAATACCCGGAAAGATAATTGAACCCATAACTCCCATGATTTGTTAATACATTTGATTATGTATTAAATGCCTGTGCATAATTCAGTATTATATAAGACAGTTTTTAAAAAGACAAAGAAGAACAAGCAACGCTCAGTACAAGTTACTGGTTCGATCGATCTCTTTAGCATTAAATTGCTATTATAGTCGCTGAGAAAGGATTTTTATATTATAAATTTCAGAAAGTTAAGATGCTTTCATGCTTTATGAGTGCTTTAAAATCATCTATTAAAAGTCTGTACTATCTTATTGAAAAAAATCTTGCACAGGAAGTAAACGAAAAAATATTTTTAAAAATCTTTGTTGTTGAGAAATACACAAATACGATTTTAGTGAACATATAACAAAGTGATTGTCTAAGGGGTTCGGTTTTTTTTCTTTTAAGGTACCCTAAAAAAGATCTCTATATATAATTTAATATTATTTTACTAAAAAAATATTTTTATTACAGGACGAAACATTAAAAACGAGAAATATTCGATTATAAGCGAAGGAGATATTAATGGTACATCAACTATACAACCAGTGAAGAACATTACAAATATGAATAATGTACTGCTAAATTTACCTATTTGAGAATGTGTTATTTATTTAATAATAAACAACAGAATATTGTATTTTTCAAAAATAAATGCATATAAATTATATATTTTTATATTTAATTAAAACAGTCGTGGCGTAGCGGCACAAAGTGTGACTGTAAAACCGACTGGCTGTGGGTTCGATCTCCACTCGAAGAGATGAAATATTTGCATAAATTTATATTTCCATTTCTTCGCTCTGGTGTCGAGGTTAAGCACGGCATTGGGTTCTGCCACTCAACACGCAATGCCTCCAGAATTCGGCAGAAAGTGGGGAAAGGAGTGTCTTAACACTAGGTTCCCTCTGCCTACCCTGCTGTGTGCGGGATACAGTGTGAAGCTGATTTTTATTTATTTAATTAAAACATATAGAGCAACTGTATATATTATACTGTAATACTTACATGTTAAATACGACGTGCGACTGTAAACGCGATTCTGGGTTCGATTCCTACTCGAGGGAATGAATTGTATTAACATTCTCTTTTACTCGTCTTGGTAACTCACTCAACACAAATGCCTTCATGGTTGGGCGGAAAGTGAGTAACTGAAGTGTTTTAATAGGAACAAAGTGTTTTAACACTTGTTTCGAAAGTTCGTCTTATGTTTCCCCCATAAAACTACAAGAACAATTTAATTGATGCCTTTATCTACAAGAACAATTTAACTGAGGTAATTTTTGAGGCCAGTCGTGGAGCAGCGGCACAAAGTGTCACTGTAAAACCGGTTGTGGATTCGATCCCCACTCGAGGAGATGAAATATTTACTTAAATTTCTTTCTTTCTTCTTCTTTCTTTCTTCTTTCGCTCTAGTGTCGAGGCAAAGCGCGGCGTTAAGTTCTGCCACTCAACACGCAATGCCTCCAGAATTCGGCAGAAAGTGGGGAACGGAGTATCTTAACACTAGGTTCCCTCTGCCTACTCTGCAGTGTGCGGGATGCAGCGTGAAGCTGATTTAATTTGATTTATTTTTTTTAACAATTTAATTGAAAGTTTTTTATAAGTTCAGCAAGTCAATAAAAATAAATCTATATAAGATTTATTTTTATTAACATATATATGGCTTAATGGTAAAAGCGTTTGGACGGTTCATTTACATTCATTTTCTAAAGAAATACTTTTCTTCTAGAAATCTGAAATAACACAAAAAATATGCTAAAAATACACTTCAATAAAGGGTATTGAATTATGAAATAAATCGCTAATTCACAGTGATAATAAAACTCCACACATATTTAATAGGCTATCGCGCACACAATGAGCTCAAAGCTTAATTAAGGAAGTCTTGATTCCTCTTCACAAGTATTTCTATCTACAAAGGGAATGCGTTATACAAAGATGAGCCCGATTTCAAGAGAATGGCGTATCAGAAACCGCAAATTTCCCCCTTTTTGGCAACTAATAAATAATTTTAGCGTCCCCCAATCTCCTTGGGGCGGCCTTTGATGTCTAAAAAGCCACTTCATAAGTGTACGCACTCAAAACGCTTGATTAGAAGCCAGTTAGGGCGCAGCGCCGTACGATTTGCGTAACTTGTGGGTGATTTTTTTTTTTAAATATATTTTGGCTTTGTTTATTTTACAGCTTCACGCTTTTCCCCGCAAAGCACTGCTTATCGAGGGGCGTAGCTCAACGCTGTACATTGCCTTGTTACGAGGGAGGAAAAATTCAATCCTCTGAGTGAGAATCAAGCACACAACCACCACGTTCACAGGCACACATTCTGCCGCGAAGTACACTAACGTGCAAATATAATAATACTTGTTTATTATTTACCATGTATAAAAGATATTTATATTTTTTAAAGAGAAAATATTTTTTAACTACTAAAAGGAGTATGCAAAAATTCATTTTTTTTAATCAACTAAAAAAAATGTTTAGTTCAATATATTTTTCACAAGAAAATATAGTGCCAAAATACCCGTTAAGCGAATATCACAGGCATTTCCAAATACACAGACAGGCAAAGGCTACCAATGAAAAAAAAAATTGGAATACCATTCGTAATTCAAAGTTCATTAAGGCAAGAATTTAATAGAGGCCGTCGCGTTGTGAGCTCGACTTTATTTGGCTCGAGTGGGCCTGCGCTCTGAACGGATTTTTTCACGCAAAGCGCGGTGTCCTTAATGAGCGCACTTTACTATTGAAGTATGTACTACATTGAATATTAGTTGATCAATCGTTCAATCGATAATGTTTTTTTGTTTATATTTTTATTGAAAAATTATAATAGTGTTAGAAATCGGAAGCGGTTAACGTTTTTAAAAAAACATTATAAAAACACATATTGTCTACATGTTTCTAAACTATTTGGAAAGGGATACTATGTAATTGCAATAAGTGATATGTATCACCTACCAACAATACTTCACACTAGTTTCCTTCAAATAGAGGCCGTTGCCTACAAGCAACTGCCCCCGATTGATACAATTCCACTGCTTTTATCATCTTTTCCACCTAAATCTACCCTTTTTTACACGAGTACGCTAACAATAGTATATTTATAAGGCCGTCGTGGCGCAGAAGCACAGATGTGCACTGTAATCGCGACTGTTGTGAGTTTGATTATCACTCGGGGAAATTATATTTTTAATATTTTCATTTCCTTGCTTTGGTAACTAGGCACAGCGCGGCGTTGATTTCCGCCTCGGAATACGCAATGACTTAAGAATTCGGTGAAAAATGAGAAATCGTGTGTCTTAGCGCTACATTCCGAAGTTACCTCTGTCTACCCTGTTACGTGCGGAATATAATTATATATGTTTAAATATTAATTTGTTCAATAGCCTTTACCTACTGTTTCGCCCACCTGGTCAAATGGAAATAATTGGGATTTTGTATGACACATGACACATTCAACTCATTGTACAACGGGCTACGGGGTTAAACGCAATACACAACTTTTAGTTATTACTGTTTGACGACTTTCGACGCCGCACGTAAGAACTACCCCCGTGTGAGAATCGAACCTACAGTCGTCATTTTTACAGTCATACCTAGTAAAATTTAAATTACCCAATAACTAATTCAAAAATGTATTAAAAGTACATAATAGCCTGTTCAAGGATAAATGTAATGCAAATATTAAAACTTTCTAAGAACGAATTAATGTTCAATGTTGATATAATTTTCTGAAAGAATTCTTTTCAATATCATTACTTAAGCGCTTACGCTTAAGCACCCAAGTAAATTCATTTTAAACGTCATTAGGATATTTTTACCATCTAAAATTACACAACTATATTAAGAGATAGTCGTGGCAAAGTGAGATACTATATTCTCCATTTTTGCTTATGTTTTGAGTAGTGGAACTCAACACCGTGCTTTTTCGATAAGACTGGCAAATTGAAAATAATAATTTAAATTTAACCGACAACCTATTTTCGTTTAGCTTTACAATGTATTCTGCATACAGCAGCAGCAGGGAACCTAGAGTTAAGACACTCCATTCCTCATTTTCTGCCGAATTCAGGAGGTGTTGTGTGTTGAGTGGCGGAACTCAACTCGTTGCCGCATTACGTAATGAAAATATTATATTTTACAGCACACACGCTTGAGCCCCTGCCCCACAGCTAACCTCGACGATGGCTTATGATACTTACATAACAAAAATAACGCACTACCATTAAAACTCAATGCCACTCTTGATCCCGATGTCAACTACAAAGGTCATATTTGTATAGTGCCTATATGAAAAGAGAACAGAACAGAATAGAACGGTTCATTGTATTCAAGTACGCTCATTAACATGCCTCGCTTTGCGTGAAAATTTCCGCTCGGAACGTCGACGCACTCGACTCAAATACACTGTGCAAAGCCTAAAAAAGTTGGGGATTCACGTTCTATTTGTGGAATTCAGCTGTGTCTGACTCATTCTTTTTGTGTGAACTATTGGACGAACTATATGTATATATACATATACTTATATACTAGCGTCCCGATTGCGGCTTCGCCCGCAAAATCACGTTGGTAGTCGTGTTTTTATGTATATCTGTAGTGTACTTATAAATACTATTAATATGATATTTTTAATTCCTTGGTTTACATTATCGTAACTTTCATAAGAATTTTAGATTGTTTCGGAAATAAATAAGTATAATTTAAGACACTATATTAAGAAATTTTCGTCCCCCACTTTTTTTGTCAAGAATTGTGAAGATTCTGGAAGCAGTGCGTGTTGAGTGGCGGAACTCAACGCCGCGCTTTACCTTTTTACTAGACCGAGGTAACCCAAGATGTACAAAAGTACGGATAAAATGTTTATTTCGGTAATTACTTACGTCGCATGCGCTGCTGAAACTGTTGAAGATGAAACAAAAATGTCCTATAAAATTAAACATACATATTATATATCCATATCTAAAAAAACTTCGCAATATTGTATGTCCTATTCTTGTAGTTTTTACAATACATCTACTTTTTTATAGTTTAATAATAGATAGATTTCTGAAATTTTAAAATTAGATTTCTGGGAAGTATGTTAAGTAAGGAGGGAAGGTGCCGGTAACAAAGTTAGTGGGGCTTACGTACATTGATGAGGAGGTGAGACGTCACCACAACTGCACGTTTTGTCATACACAGCGCAATGTTGATACCAACGCTGTTGATACCGACGCTGTAAAAATGAAGAAGAACTCAGTGAGTTCTTCTTCATTACATACAATTTGGGCACGTTAAGCGAATACACATAAATACCATAAATTAATTCTTAATTTTTAATAACAATGTTTAAATATTTGACCTGTAAAGAGTTAAAATATTTTAGAGATTCAGAGATAAACTGTATAAAGAAAATTATATTTGCGACAAATGAGTTTCATATAATGCCATCAGAAAAGCCAAGGGCCCGTCCAATCTTCCTCTCCATTATAGCTGCGTGTTAGTTATAATAAAAAAAGGAAGTACAAGAGCACCGCCCCACCCTTACACTGTGAATTCCTACCAGACTACGGTTCATTAGTTTTTATATTTAACCACTACAAACATAGACACTTATTAATCTTTACTCTTTATATAATAGTATAGATATCTACTATATTTATAATATAATATATAATGTGAATTATGATATTAAAACCATAAAAACGCAGTGGTCACCACTCGTATTAGCTCTGCATTTAAATTGTTTATTTCAACGCTCTGAGTTAAGTTCCAAGGCTGGGAGTTGAGTTACGTCAGTAATCATGCATAAAAAAACGGAAAACGAACCGGAGCACTATGGGAAATCTAGATCTGTATCAGATCAAAAATCGATAACTTTTTTATTTGTTATATTTTGATCTGCCGTTGTTCTACCATTATCCATAGTGCGGAGTAACCCTTTCAAAAGACAATATTCAGTTATAAGAGCTCCTAAAATGTAGATTATAAACAATTTAAGGAACAATTTATTATGTAACAAAATTCGATCTGCATTCCACATGAAGGAAAGAATTATTTTCACATTCTTGTTCTGCTAAGACAATAAAAGGCGGTGTTGAGTTCCGTCGCTGTTGATCGACGGATACCAATAATCAATGAATATTATAACGGTGCGCGAATTGCACCTTTCAAACTGAGTGTCTTAACACTCGGCTAACTGTGGGGTTCAGCGGAAAGCTAAAAAAAATAACAATGTATTCCTAATAGTCAAGAAAAAAACCTATCAGTCAGCTTACTAAACATTGATTTGTACTCACGAGAAACCCTAGCAAAGGAATCGGGGCGTGTGCAATAGCTTGCGTTTATTTTAGTGTTATTGTGGTAACATATAGTGGCGTACAGCTGCGTTTGAATTGAAATGGAAACATACGGATGGTTATTGTGTTGGATGTTAACTAAATATTAAATTAGGCGGAAACTGGGAAATAGAGTGTTTTAATACTAGAAATTGAATCCTTTTGACGTGACCTTCTAGTACGGTCAATACTGCATTTCCGACAACAGAGATCTCTCCCTTGCCTCTCTTAGAAATAACTCTCTATTTATAAATCTTTTTTGTCATCTTTTTCATCACTATTCTTTCCAAATATTATATGTGTTAAAATATTCGAAATGAAAATCATTTTCTCACTTGTAATGTGACATACCATTGTGCTCATTGCAACGAAAATTGTATTGAACTTAGGGAACGGAGTGGCTTAACACTAGGTTCCTTCTGCCTACTCTCTCATATGCAGAATATAGTGTGAAACTTCAAATAAAATATATTTTATACGTCTGTATGTATACTCTCACGAGTGTTATGCAGCTTTGTTGTACGCACTGGGGACATAAACTTGGGATTTTTGCCTGCCTCCTCTAATGCAACGCTGTAGTAGCCTTTTGCGTTTGTTTCTCTTTATTTTTAATAGCTTTTACACAGATGGGTATAGGAATAACGTGAGAATTGCAAAAATAATAATAAGTGATATTGATATTTACAACTGCTAAGGGATCTTTAAGATATTTTCCTTGGGAATTGTTTTTTCTTTGGTTTTTTTTCTTGAGGCCAGTCGTGGTGCAGAGGCACAAAGTGTGACTGTAAAACCGACTGGTTGTGGGTTCGAGCCCCACTCGAAGCGATGAAATATTTACTTAAATTTATGTTTCCATTTCTTCGCTCTGGTGTCGAGGCAAAGCGAGGCGTTAAGTTCTGCCACTCAACACGCAATGCCTCCAGAATTCGGCAGGAAGTGCCTACTTCTACCTATCCTGCTATGTGCGGGATACATCGTAAAGCTGATTTATTTTTATTAAAAAATCAAATCAGCTTCACGCTGTATCCCGCACACAGCAGGGTAGGCAGAGGGAACCTTGTGTTAAGACACTCCGTTCCCCACTTTCTGCCGAATTCTGGAGGCATTGCGTGTTGAGTGGCAGAACTCAACGCCGCGCTTAACCTCGACACCAGAGCGAAGAAATGGAAATATAAATTTAAGTAAATATTTCATCTCCTCGAGTGGGGATCGAACCCACAACCAGTCGGTTTTGCAGTCACACCTCATGCCGCTGCGCTACGACTGGCCTCGCCAATTTATTTTTATTGTTTTTTCTTAAGACGTTGTATCCTGCAGGGTAGGTAGAAGGAACCTGGGAACCTAGTGCTAAGACACTCCGTTCTCTTTAAGATACTTTCAATAACCACGTTTAGCAGAGTTCTGGATGCATTGCGTCTTGAGTGGCAGAACTCAATGCTGCTTTGCCTCGTTATAAGAGCGAGGAAATAATATAAATGTCAAATATTTCATTTTTTCTAGTCATCTAGTGGGAATCGAAACAGCAATCTGTTGTGTTTACAGTCGCACTTCTTTCACCTACGCCACGACTGGTCCCTAAATTTAAAAAAAATATTCAAAATAATATGATATCTTCATTGTTAAAGAAAAGTATGGCCTTTGAAGTCTCTACCATAATCAATCTTCGTAACTTGAAAGTTTATAATCTTCCTAAGTTGACCATATTGTTCTAACAAGTTTCTTGTTTAGGACAAGTTGTTATTAAGTTTCGATGTAGAAAAATTACTTAATTATTATCCAAAAATTACAAACTTTTACTAAAATGACTCAACTTAAATTTTACGCCCTTGTAGCTAGTTTTTTTTTCATTGGAATTGTGTAATATACCGTTTTTAAGCATTTTAAGTTTAAGCTGCTGAAATTAAGAGACAGATTTATGTTTCTCTTTATTTAATTTTAAATGTCCATTACTTACTATTAGCATGGTAGGTAGAGGGAACCTCCGGTCCCCATATTTTGTTTAATTTTGCAGACATTGCGTTGGAATCGAAACTACAACGTTACAATTCAAATTGCTATTGTGCAGCTGCGCCACGACGTCTGTATCTTAATATTATATAAAATTAAAAATTAAAAAAATCAGCTTCAATCAATCAGCAGGGTAGGCAGAGGGAACCTAGTGCTTAAGACACTCCATTCCCCACTTTCCGCCGAAAATCTGGAGGCATTGGGTGTCGAGTGGCGGAAGTCAACGCCGCCCAATAAATTTAAATAAATATTTCATGCCCTCGAGTGGGAATCGACAGTCGAGGACATGAAATACCCACAACCAGTCGAATTTGCAGTCACACTTTGTGCCACTGCGCCACGACTGGCCTCAATCTATAATATATATGATCTATATGATCAAATAAAAACGCAAATCATATATACGCAAGCGAGCCGAGGAATTAAAATAATTTGAAATATACTGTTTTTTTCCTTTTAGAACACGAACTCACAATAACTGCGTTTACGCCGACTGCACTACAATGGCATCAGATTACAGTATAAAAAGGAGATTCAAAAATGTCACTCTCTGTACGCCCACACAAAGCAGAGGGTAGTCATAGTGTTAAGACACTCTGATCCCCATTTTCCGCCGAATTTTGGAGGCATTGTATTGTAGTAGCGGAACTCAGCGCCGCGCTTTGCCTCGACACCAGAGCGAAGAAATGAAAATTTAAATTTAAATAAATATTTTATTTCCTCGAGTAGGGATCGAACCCACAACCAGTCGTGTTGAAAGTCACCCATTTGTGTTGTGTATTTTCTTTATTACATCATGTATGTACTTATTTTAACTAATATTAACATTTCTTATATTATAAAAATAAATATATAACTAATTTTACACTTTATACATAATAAATACACCTAATTGAATAAATGAGTTCTTATAATTTCTTAATTGCAGCAAAAATAGTGACGTTCACAGTGATTAATAGAAATTTAAATGAAGAAATTGAACAGCGTTTGTATTTAATGATTGAATATTTTATTATTTGATTTGCATTTATGAATCGATAGCTTTAAGTACTATTTTAGATATATTTAGATGATTTTAAATGTTTTTAACATTTTTTAACTGTTATTCCATACTTAGGAAAGTATGGAATAACAGTTAAAAAATGTTACAAAAATACTTATATAGAAAATGTATAAAAATTTGAACGTTACGGGACTCGAACCCACGCCTCCTGGAAACCGACCAGGTGCTCTGACCACTAAGCCATACGTTCTCATCAGGATTCGAATCCCATTACGTTCAATTTTTTATACATTTTCTAAATAACATTTTAAATGTTTTTTTATTGATTCGTTATCTATACTTAATATATAATAATATTGTAACTGATCGGTGTTTGTATATGGAGGATATATGAGAAAATTGATGGTATTTATCAATGTAATAGAACGCAACACAATATTTTTTTAATTTTTTATCTAAGTTTGTTTATTAAGCGTTTTCAAATGCAGCTTTTACTGTTGTATTTTGGCAAACTTCCCCTTAACACGTGGTGATTGTAACTATTTAATCGGTTCACAAATAAAAAAATATACCAATTTAAAATATTTGGTTTGACAAAATTGCTACAGCTGTTACCTTTTTTTGTAGAACTGCCTGAAACTTTAATTCTTGATGTATACCAATTTAGCCTTTAAAGTGACAGTAAACGATATCAGATGTTATTATATAAGTATAGAAAAGTAATTCAAATTAGTAAATAAATTATTGTGAAGTTCTAGCGGGCGAAGCCGCGAGAGAGTCGCCAGTTTAACAATAAATGTAAGTTTAATAAGAATAGTGAGTAATTTTTTTTCATCTGCAGTGTCCTGAATTTGGTCGCAAAGCGAAAAACGGAGTTTTAAGACACTAGGTTATCTCTGCCTATTATGCTTAACAGAATACAGTATCAGGCTGGAACATGTTAAAATGTAGCAGCGTTAATCTTTTTCCCACATAGCAGATAAGACAGAGCGAAATTAGTGTAAAGACATTCTGTTAACCAATTTTCTGTTAATTTTCGAAACGCCACATATTTTGGCAATGCTATATATAAATGCTATGAGGCCAGTCGTGGCGCAGCGGCAAGAAGTGTGACTGTAAAACCGACTGGTTGTGGGTTCGATCCCCACTCGAGAAGATGAAATATTTATTTAAATTTATATTTCCATTTCTTCGCTCTGGTGTCGAGCTTCAGCGCGGCGTTGAATTCTGCCACTCAACACGTAATGCCTCCAGAATTCGACAGAAAGTGGGGAACGAAGTGTATTAACACTAGGTTCCCTCTGACTATCCTGCTGTGTAGGGGATATAGCATGAAGCTATATATAAATATTACAATTTGAAAAAATTACAACTAAGTGCAATGGACCTTTACCACTGTGCCATAACGGCATTACATAACAAGATATATAAAATTCCACGTGAACGCCACTTTCTTGTAACATTATGTACCTATTTGGTTCGGGTCAGGCCTCTAGAAGCGCTCCCTGGAGACAGAGCGTGCAGCTCACAAATTGAAACGGAAGGTGTCCTATAAATTGAGCATTCTCTACGGAATATGGCCTAAAGTTGACGTGGCTGAATGTTTTATATTATTTTTAACTGACTTCTTTTTTCGAAAAGGTGGTGGTTATATTTTTCGTTCATTTGTAGATCGATTATAACTTTTTCTTAACTTAACTTAACTTAACTTAGCTTCACGCTTTATCCCTTGCGGGGTAGTCAGAGAGAACGGAGCGCCAAACGCTACGGTCTCTACATACCTCTTTCGCCTCGTCCACTGTCATCAACCTCTTCATACATGCCCTTCGGGGGGTCCTCATGCTTTTTACGTGACCTTCCTCCAGTATCTTTGATACTGTGTTTTCGAAGGTCAACCGAGGTCTCCCCCTACCTCTCTTACCGCTCACTTTTCCATCATAAATCTTTTTTGCCATTCTTTCATCACTCATTCGTTCGACGTGCCCAAACCAGCTGAGCACGTTCTTCTTCATTCTCACCGTGACATCCTCGCTAGTACCTGCCATTCTGTGTANCCCGATTGCCCGGCAAATCGGTCGTGTCATTGCCCTTTCGCTTGGTCTCTGTCACACAAACGACATCCAAATCTCTATCATCCATCACATCTAATAATTCATTCATCTTTTCTTCCATCCCTCCTCTTACATTCCACGTAGCTATTTGTAGCTCCGTCCTCCACCTCCCGCCGTTCCGGACATGGCGTGTTGGGTGGCGGTCCCCAACGCCGCATTCGTCGCCACTTGACACACCAGCGGGGACGCACTGGTGCGCGTCGCCTTGGGGGGACGCCCTATCAGTGCGCTCTCTCGAGGTGCACGTGGCGGATGGAACGTTGCAGCCCTCGTAAGGGCTGGCAGGGGTCGCTGCGAGCAAGCCTTCCATCTTGGACCCTTCTTTTTCTATATTTCCTATATTTGTAAAAACCTTTTTTCCCATTGTGATCAACTAAGTCAAGATCTGATGACGGAATCACCTTCAAATCGAGGAAAACCTCGAATTTTATAGACACATACTACGTGTTTCATATTTTTTTAACTTTACGCTGTATCCCGCACGGTAGACAGAAACAGCCTGTATCCCTCCAAGCGTGTGGTCACGCGTGTGTCAAGAAACTTTGTTTATCATTCAGATATTTTCGTTTCCCACTTTTCGATGAATTCTTGAAACATTGCGCGTTTAATGGCGGAACTCAATGTTGCGCTTTGCCCTGCTTTGAAAATTCATTGCCTCGAATAGGAATCCAACAGACATCCGTCGTGTTGACAGTCGCACGCGGCATCACGACGGCTTCATAAATTACTTATAATAATAATCACATATTTGCTTCTTGTCATCATGACTGACGATGATGATGATAGAAGATCCAACTCCTCAACGATTCGGATTACTACGATAACTAACTTAATTGATTATTTGTTTGTTTTATTACTTTCTTTTTTGCAAATTATGAAAAAAATGGAAAATATAAATTATAAAAATTAATTAAACATAAATTTTGTAAGGAATCTGAAATTCACGCTTCATAATTATGAGCCTAGACTCAAGTGGCCTTTTAGTAACCTATGATATTTTTCACTATTCAGGACATGGCTCCATCATCAGACCGACTTGATGATACCATATTATTGTATTAATATTGTTACAAGGTACATACAACTGTTTCTGTGTTTTATTTTCGTGATGATATAATTATTACAACTTCGCCAAATTCAGTTTCCAAGATTTGATTATAAGCCAATACCAAAAAATCTATAATAATAAAAATTGGTGTGGTAGAGATTTTTCTCGAGTATAATTGTTTTTAGGCTTTTTTAGGTTCACGCTGTATTACAAACTGTCCAACTGTGTCGCAACAGTCACTTTCAAATAGGAAAATGGATATTTTCTGCTCCTGAATTTATAAAAGTACTTATATTTTATAATAAATACATATATTATGTGTATTTTTTATAACTTCACTCTTTACGCTAGGTTTAACATGGTAGACGGAGGGAACTAAATCATAAGACTACTCTCTCTCGACTTGTTATCATAGTTTATTTCCCCTGAGAAACAGTCGAACCCATAACCGTCGCATTTACAGTCAGACACTATGCTGCTGTGCCACGAGTGCCCCTTTTATATGAATTGGGTATACTTTTATGAACCCTAGATATATAACTACATTTCACAGTACACTAAAGATGTCTCGAGGTGCCACTAAAGATGTTTGAGTGACCATATTTTGGATTATGTATATACTAGGTGTATGAATGTAATATAATATCTCAATGCATGTATTAATAGAATATACAAATGGAAAATATTACAGTGTTTTTTATATTTTATAAGATAAAGTAAAATAGTAAATAAATACCCAAATAGGTACCCTATTTGGTTATTTATTTAAAAAAAAACTTCTTACTTTAAAAAAAAAACTTGAATATGTAGGAATCTCTCGAAATATTATTTATGATCTCTATAATGTATGAAACGTAAATTTAGTAGGCAACGATGATCTTTTCTGCGTGACAATATAATTCAACATACTTAGCGAAGCACTTTCGGAAGTTTAGCTCAATTTCCTGATAAATTTTCTATATCCAAGAAATTTACTACTTGTGGAGCACCTTATTATATTTGAAATCACTATGTACTTAAACTTTTAGTAAATGGTCTTTAATTTCACTGTCGATCTCTGATTCCCTTTATCGCTCTTCTATACAACAAACAATTGATTTCTGCATAGTATATACAAATTCATGACGGCATTGTGTTGATTATTGTGGCCTATAATATGCATAAAAACTAATTGAAAATATGTATATTTAGTCTCAAAAAAGTGGCAATAATATATTTTCCCAAAATTTGAAAAACTTTCACTAAAGATAAGCATATGTCATTTCGACGTACTAAATATTTTTCATTGAAAATATTGACAAAAATGATGCACTTACCGAAGCGATATGGGTGTATCCTGCAAACTTCGATAGTCAACTGAGTTGGCAGGAACGGCCCGTTTAATACCATAAAAAATCATCGAATTATATCGATTTTTACAAAAATCAATTTCGTCGATTCGACGTAGGTTATCTATCTATAACCCTTTAAATATATATTGATTACGAAAAAAAAATATACAAAATTTTACCATATATAGATTAGTTACGTATTAAACGTTTGAGCACGACTAACTTTACCATATAGAAGCTATATATAATATCCACATATATCCAACAATTATGATTTATTGGGTCAATTAATTAATTATCCAGTCAAACCTCGAAGCGCGCGGCCAGTTAACATAATTAAACTAAGACTACTTGATATAGTGGCTAATAATTTAATCATATAAGTTAATAGCACTTGTGTTCTACTTTTAGTATAGTTATAAAAAATATATACAATGAAATCGAGTTGTATTGAAAAATTTGAATATTATCTATTATAAAATAAATCAGCTTCACGCTGTATCCCGCACACAGCAGGCTAGGCAGAGGGAACCTAGCGTAAAGACATTCCGTTCCCGACTTTCTGCCGAATTCTGGAGGCATTGCGTGTTGAGTGACAGAACTCAACGCCGCGCTTTGCTACGACACCAGGACGAAGAAATGAAAGTATAAATTTAAATCAATATTTTATTTCCTCGAGTGGGTATCGAACCCACAACCAGTCGATTTTGCAGTCACACTTTGTGCCTCTGCTCCACGACAGGCCACATTATTAAGTTTTTTTATATTAAAGTTGGGCCAAGCATCTGACTGTAAACTGTCATGAGGGTACGTTCCCCATTCGAAGGTATTCCCGAATAGGAATTGAACGCACAAGTGAAATGATGAAATGAAAGTCATAATTTTTCATAATGTATTATTTCATGTTTACAACTTTGACTGACTTTTGCCCCTCAACCCAAAATGTTTTAAAAAACCAGTTAAGTGCGAATTAGTCTCGCCCACCGAAGCTTCCGTACCAATTTAAGGATTAAAGGTCAACGGGAAGTAAAACTTCTAAACTTGATAAACTTAAAATTGTATTGTTGTATTGTTTAAGTAAATTTAAAATTATAAATTTTTTCCTTTGAAATATCTATAATATAATTTTTTCCTTTTTGAATTTTTGTTTTTATTTGTATTGTAGTACTCATTTCGTACCAAATTTCATAACTGTAAGTTCATGAGAAGTACGCTAAATTGTTTTTATTACACGGCGAATTCCATACAAAATGTAACAAAATTGATGCATAGATGCTTGTATAGTGATTTCGTTGATCTAGAAGCATGATTTTTTTTGTGTTTTAAAGTACCATAGACTTGAATTTTTAACATCAATTTTATTTTGATACTTCCACGTGATCTCGAAATAAATTGTCTTGACACACTGCCTACAAAGCATGTTTAAAATCTAAAATTATCCTGTAAGTGGGAAATAGACTGACTTAACACTAGGTCTCCTCTGCCTACTCTGCCATATGCGACGAAAAAAAGCGCAATGCTTTACTCTGAACCTACCTAGCTAAATATATATTTCGCAAATTCGCGAAAACAAAAATATATTATGAAATGACTATGTTTTCCTCATATTAACGATAAAATAAAGCATCTTGCTATCAATAAAATTCCATTTGGAAAATATTTTTCAATTTCACCAAAGAAACGTGGACATTAATTTCCTTTTGAGGCCGACGCGATTCGGAAGCCTATACGTATACAAGCCACTAAAAGCATCCAAAACTACTTTGAATGCTTAATATCGCTGAGGGGTCTAGTACCACTCTGTATTGATGGGTACAACGTCAGTACATATATGCGTAAACGCAATAAACCACTAGTGATGTTTCAAAATTGAAAACTCATCTGAAATTCTTGTTTTAAAACGGTTTTAGAGGCTAGTCGCAGCACATGGGCACAAAAATGGACTGAGGACTAAGGACTGTAAGCGCGACAGATTGTGGGTTCGATTTCGACTCGAGGAATTAAAATATTATTGTCATTATTTTTTGTTAGGCTTACACTGTATCCTGCACATAGTAGGGTAGACTTAGGGAACCTGGGATAACTACCAGGTTCCCTCAGTCTCACGCTAGAGCGTTATGACACTCGGTTCCCTCTAAAACACTTCAATTCTCCACTTTCAGCCGAATTTTTAAAGCATTATGTGTTAAGTGGCGGAACTCAACGCTGTACTTCGCCTCGTTTCTAAATCGAGGAAATGAAAATTAAATACTCCATTTCCGCGCTTACAGTCGCACTCTTGTGCCTCTACACCGCAACTGGCCTCAACTCCTAATTTAATCGAAAATCATTAATCCAGTCATTTCATTATCTTCGATATCTTTGTCATTCATTAAACTACCATCAATCATATTGATATCAATATTTAAGAGATTTATTTATATCAATATCTCTTATAGATTAGACGGATTGCTCACATTAGGTGTTCCATACTTTTAACTTCTAATGTCATCACAGACTACTGATAGTGCTAAACAACTAAACTAAAAGCAATTAAAGCAAAAAAGCGTAGCGTTAAGTTCCGCCTTTCAACATGAAATACCTCGAAAATTCGACGGAAAGTGAGATACGGAGTGTCTTAACACTAGGTTCCCTCTATCTACCTTGGTATATGCGGAATATAAAGAAACTTGAAGCTTAAAAAAATTGGGTAATTATAATAATTATTTAACAACTGAAAAGCAGTGGTTTAGTATTATAAATAATTACTTAACTATTATCTTAATCTGAGAAATATACCACTAAAGACGCCAGCCACATATATGTACATACATCACTTCACCGCGAAACTTACATCAACGATTCTCTTTGTTTATTTCTCTATCCACCATCTTCATAGCACTTTGCACTAACAGTAATTGCCGAGCCAGTTCTTGCGAGGAATATAGACTCTAGGGTGGAATAATCAAGAAATATTACTGCACTACTATAGCCCTATATATCTTGGAATACGAATGTGTAGATAATCCGACGTAGGTATGTATATAAGAGTGTGTGTTTGTAAATTTATGTGCATATGTTAAAAACAGCTTCACGCTGTATCCCGCTCACAGCAGGGTAAGCAAAGGGAACCCAGTGTTAAGACACTCCGTTCCCCACTTTCCGAATTCTGGCGGTCTCTAAATAGTTTCTAAAATATATATGTATTGAATTTTACCACATGCCTATAGCAGGATCGCAATAGGAAGCCTAGTGTTAAGACACTTTAAGCCGGAATTTGTTTTTTTTTTGCCAGAGTGACAAAACGAAAATAATTTATTATGGCTAGTCGACTCGAATCCACAAAAGTTGCCTTATGACTGCCTTATTACATTTAATACTCATTTTATACCTTTTTCTATACTCACGTTTTTTACTGTTCACAGGGTATGCAAAGAAAATCTTAATGTCATTGCACTATATTTTCTACTTTCTGGACGAGTACCTATATAACAATAATGTTGAATTTGTACTACATTCGTCAATATTTTTGTTGTTTTCATCTACATATAATACATAAAAAAAAATCAGCTTCATCCTGTATCCCGGAAACAGCAGGGTAGGCAAGGGGAACCTAGTGTTAAGACACTCCGTTCCCCACTTACTGCCGAATTCTGAAGGTATTGCATGTTGAGTGGCAGAATTCAACGCCGCGCGAATCTCGACACCAGAGCGAAGAAATGGAAATATAAATTTAAGTAAATATTTCATCTCCTCGAGTGGGAATCGAACCCACAACTAGTCAGTTTTACACCTCGTGCCGCTGCGCCATGACTGGCCTCATCATACATACATAATGTAGGAATATATTTTAGTCGGCCGTATATACGAGTATATAATGGATAATCCTAACTATTACATTAAGTTAAGTTAAACCTCGTATCTTCCCTAGAGAGGATCAATGTACACATTGATACCCAGGTTGATCCACACAGCTATTTAAATTCAAAAACATAAATTTCAAACGGATGCTGTCATGCTTGAATGAGTTGGGGGTTGGATGATTATTTTACAAAAAAAAAATAAAAGTGATATGAGAGCCAAGTTCAATATTGGACAATGCGTAGCTTTCGACTTCACTGAAAAAATATGAGATCCATGTGGGTGCCAAGTTCTGTTTTTACTCGATTATTTTTACGTACAACTTGTACGTATTTTGCTTATATTTGCAAGTTGATTTACTGGTCTTGTCCTTGATAGTTGATTTTAATAATATTTTTTTTTATTTGAAATTTAAAATAGTTGTAAATTTATTTTATATTACTATTACCGTTTCCTTTAAACATATGTATTGCAACTTTAAAAATATGTATGAGACCAGTCGTGGCGCAAAGTGGACACAAAGTGTGACTGTAAAACCAACTGGTTGTGGGTTCGATCCCCACTCGAGGAGATGAAATATTTAGTTAAAATTATATTTTCATAACTTCGCTCTGGTGTCGAGGCAAAGCGCGGCGTTGAGTTCTGCCACTCAACGCGCAATGCCTCCAGATTCCGGCAGAAAATGGGGAATGGAGTGTCTTAACACTAGGTTCCCTCTGTCTACCTGCTGTGTGCGGGATACAGCGTGAAGCTGAGAAAAAAAAAACATATGTATGTAAGTACATATATTAGCATAATTTACCGCGCTACTTGGCTTAATGAGGAAACGTCAAATAACAAGGCATGACTCGATGGCGCTGAATAATTGGGTGTTAATTGAAGAATAACATTTCGTATTATGATTGAACACAAACGAATATACATAAAATCAAAGGCAGGCATTTCATATATATATATAGACCTATATGAAATATTTACCTTTTGATTTTGACATAACTAAAGCCACGGCAATGGTCGCGTCAAAACCAACTAACTAACGCGCAAGGCACTAACTACCTTTTTTCTTAACGTTTCATATTTTCTTTAAACTCATAACTAGGGTTTGGATTATACCAGCATAACAGTTTTTGGTGGATATGATGTCAATATTAGTTTTGTAAATACATTTCGTCACTGGCTAATTGATGATCATAAAGATTTATCAGGTGTTCCTAAAATACCAAAGGCTTAAATTTGGTATTTTATTTTCAAATATTGTTCGATTTATTCCATATAATCAATTTTCTTCATATTCGTGATAAATCGGTACATAAAAATAAATGTTAATGTATATCGGATAATAATCTATTATATAACAATATAGGTTATTACTGTGGGTTAAGTCTAAATATTTGATAGTGCTGTAATAAATTATGAGCCAGTTTACACTAATCGCTTTAAATATGTACAATGTAACTACTAAATAATACAAATTCAATCCAATACAATAGAGGCCAGTCGTGGCGCAGGGGCACACTGTGTGTGTGGTTATGGGTTCGATCCCCACTCGAGGAGATAAAGTATTTACTTACATTTATATTTTCATTTCTTCGCTCTGGTGTCGAGGCAAAGTGCAGCGTTGAGTTCCGCCATTCAACACGCAAAGCCTCCAGAACTCGGCCTACCCTGCTGCGTGCGGGATATAGTGTGAAGCTGATTAATACAAATGTATAATGCATACTATTTTTAGGTTTATCGTACAGATGGCAGAGTAACCAGAGGGAACTCGGCTACCGAGTGTTGAGGTACTCCATTCCCCATTAAAACACTTTCGTTCCCCACTTTTCACCAAATTCTAGGAGGAAATAAAAGATTATTAAATATTTCATTTCCCCCATGGTTTCATTCCAATAGCCCCGTTTTATT
The DNA here is from genome assembly GCA_013403705.1 of Heliconius hermathena. Taxonomy (NCBI): domain Eukaryota; kingdom Metazoa; phylum Arthropoda; class Insecta; order Lepidoptera; family Nymphalidae; genus Heliconius; species Heliconius hermathena. The sequence goes on along the minus strand of JAAIXJ010000922.1, from coordinate 5,480 downwards.
CTCAACTTTTGCGTGTACAGTCAGTCACACACTCGTGCCACTACGCTTCGACTACCTCGAATGCAGATATTTCGTAAGCATTTATATATAGCCCGCTTATTAGGAGTGAATTCTAAAAAAACCACGAAACACGAGTTCAATAAAATATTTTTAACAGTCCGAATTTAATTTTTTATAAAAATCGGTGGCAATTTAAAGATTTTTCCATATAAACTTTCAACCCCTTATTTATTCTTAAAAACCATGAAACACGTGTTCAATGAAATATTTTTAAGAGTCTGAATTTCAAATTTTATAAAAATCGGTACAGATAAAATTTTTTTTCCATACAAACTTTCAATCCCTATTTCATCCCTTTAGGGTTAAAATTTTTCAAATTCCCTTCTTAGTGGATGTCCAGAATATGAAAATAAACATCTGCCCAAATTTCACGTTTCTACCATCAGCGGTTACGGCTCTGTGTGCGTCTTACCTCAGTCAGTCAGCACAAGTCCTTTTATATATATAGATATTTGAGAGTATCTTTACGCTTTTCCCCCAAAGAGGGGGCAGACAGGGAGTCTGGTCTTAAGACAATCTGCTTCCCTCTTTCCATCAAACTATTGAGCTATCACGCAAGTTATAGAACTTACTTTAGGTTTCCTCAACCTGCCTTGCTATTTGCGAGATAAAGCGTGAAACTGAAAAAAAGATAATTATATAATGACCATAAGTACTTTCGCTTATTTTTTAGGATAAGGTCTATATTTTAATTTAAAAAAAAGTATATTGCATAAGCAGGAAGTATTAAATCGTTATTAATTAGAAAGTAAATACACAATTTGTTTATTCTAGTTTAATCATGAACCGATTGAAATAAAACAAATACTAAATGTTAAGGCAAGCTTGCCAATACAATTTACAATAATACAATTGTGAAAACATCAATTAAATTAACTGATTTAATTGAGGTTTTTAATTCTTTTGTAAATTAAGCACTAATCTCAGGAACAGCTTAACCAAATTGTTTCTGAGTTTAGCATGAACAAACTCACAGACAAACAGACAAAATTTTAAAAATAATTGTTTTCGGTTCCATTACTTTATTAAATGGCACCATTATTATACGCTTTATATACGCTCGCGTTTTTCTTATGTATCTTCCATGTACAGACAATGATCCGCTACGATTTTGTTATAACGATAAAATATTATGCAGAAATAACTATTTGTAATTTTATAGCGATCTATAATTGTTTATTAATCGACTGTGATAAGTCAACAATTATGGACCAACAGGCGAAGGAGGCTTCGCTTTTTGCTCGCTTCGTTTGCCAATTACCGCTCGCTTCGCTTGCTACGATGATAAAGACTAATTTTAAAAGGACGTCAATGTAGATTTTTTTTATACACTGTACACAATATTTTCAGATTCTGCCAATTTTTGTTGAAAAAAAGAAAAAGAAATCGAATAGCACGTAGTGGCTCTGAATAGGAGAGAATTGAAAATGTATGACAGGCTGAAAACCAAGAGAGTGGATTTAATTCTACTTCTAACAGAATAAATTATTAAAATGTTTCATACATTTATTATTACCTATCAAATCAGTCCATTCAATCTATGGAAGCAAATCCTAAAGACCATTAACAGATATCCGATTATTGATACAACTATGTTTGTATACATGCCTTAATATTCAAGAATGTACAGGCAAGTAATATTTGTTTAACTAATATTTAATTACCAGTATTTTTTCAGTTTCTCCCTGTATCCTGCTCACAGCTGGATAGGTAGAAGGAACCTAGTGTTGAGACTCTCTGTTTCCTATTTTCTGCCGTTTTCGGGAGGCATTATGTGCTGAATGACATGACAGAACTCTACGCCACGCTTCGATACTTGAGCGAATAAAATGGAAATATAAATTTAAATAAATATTTCACTACCTCGAGTGGGGGTCGAATCCACAACCAGTGCAGTGCAATGAATGATGCAATGAAGAGATACACACTGAGAATGAATAAGAACGTGATCAGCTGGTTTGGGCACGTGACACGAATGAGTGATGAAAACTACGGCAGAAAAGTCAACGGTAAGAGAGATAGTAGAAGACCTCGATTGTCCTCTGAAAACACAGTATCAAAGATACTGGAGGAAGGTTAAATACAAAGCATAAGGACTCAACGAAGGGCACGAAGAGGTTGATGACAGTGGACCAGGCGAAAGAGGTCAGCAGAGACCGTAGCGTTTGGCGCTCCGTTCTCTCTGACTAGTCCGCTGAAGATACAGCGTGAAGGTCGTGCATATCAGAATAGGTAGAGGGAATCTAATAACCTGCATTACATTAAGCCACCCCGTTCTTATTAAAATACTTCTGTTCCCCATTTTCTACCAAATTACGTGATTAGTGGTGAAACTCTACGCAATACTTTCCATCGTATTTCCAGTCACAACCATGTGTCCCTCAAGGGATCTTTTTCTTCTTCCTGGCATTTGTCGGGGTCTGTCTTGTTCTCAATCTTCTCCACTTTCCACGGGTATGGTGGTCTCAAGAGGTATACTTAGTAACATAAGACGTACTAGAGGATTGCTTTAATGATCTTCTTCATAAGATATATTGTTATGGTACTCCAAACTCCACTTTGGGCTTTATCTACCTATCACTTCGTGCCAAATTTACCTATAGGTCCTAGAGAGGTCCTAAATAGTTTTAGGTTTTGATTACGCGGCAAATTTCATACATAATGCAGCTAAAACAATGCATAAATATTTATATCTTTCGACTGCGCGAAGAAACGAAAATATAAATTTTAAGTAAATATTTCATTTCCTCGAGTGTGGATCGAACACACAACCAGTCATGTTTACAGTCACACTTAATTGTGAAATATAATCTATACTATAATGAAACAGTAAAAAAATAAACAATGCTATGCAAAAATATATGCTATCGCAAAAATATATGCATATATAATTTTATTTAGATTTTTAAAGGATTATAAATGTTAAAAGATAAGCAAAAATCATATATTCGTTGCAATATATGATTTTTAACGTAACTTTAAACGTTTAAAACTTTATGTAATGTATGGTAATGTGAACTGTGTGTATATTATTAGCCTTAAGTCTGGTGAAAAGGGGGAAATGGAAGTATTAATGGGGAACGCAGTGTCTTATGACTACTCTGTGCCTACCCTACTATGTACACTATACAACGTAAATCTAGAAAAAGCTAAACAGTTCTCCATTTACGCTTTCCCAGTTTTATTGTATAACAAAAATATTTATTATATTGATAGTTTGTATACGTTTTTCATTAACTTCTATGTTGTTTAGATTCTGCCATTAAATATCTAAGAAAGCTGAATATTATTTATCAAATCATTGTATTAAAAACGCGCCTGTACATGAAATATTCACAGGAAGTTTTTTAATTATATCGTATTGGGTATATTATCATAATAAAATTATAATACTGTTTACATTTTCTGAGTAAACTTCTTTGCTGTGTTTGTTGAACAAATTTAATTATATGAAATTAATGAAATTTAAAAAATTGGGCGTATTTTGATTGTGTATCCAATATTGCTATTTTTTTTTAAATAATAAAAAAACCGGACAAGCGCGAGTCGATTTCGCCCACCGAGGGTTCCGTACAATTGGAGGTTTCAAGCTGTTTCTGAAATTCAAGCTTAGCTTAGCCAGAACCCCTTCATCTGATACCTCACTTGAACTACCGGCTTTAATACTTAATTTTGCTCCCCTTTTAAGGCTTTTATTTTTTTAGATGTATTTGAAACTGCTCCACCGATTTTGATGAAATTTAGACTATTCCTTTCTTAAGTAGCGGGAACGTGGTGTATTTTCGAACTTTGCTTTAAAATCAACCGTGATTGCGAATTGAACCCATAACCTTTACGTACAACTACAATAACACGCTTATGCCACTATGTCACAACTATAATTATTATTTTAGGAATATAAAATAAAAAATAAATTAAATCAGCTTCACGTGTATCCCGTACACAGCAAGCTAGGCAGAGGAAGCCTAGTGTTAAGCATTGCGTGTTTGAGTGGCGGAATTCAACGCCGCAATAGGAATATTAATTTATTTAATTTTTTAAAAAAGCTGTTTTTATTTTATTAAGTAAAATTTCTTATTATTGTAAAAAAATATTAAAATTGTTTACCTTGATTTTTTTTTTATCTGTCCGCTTCGCGTAGAACGCCCCTTTAATATAAATTAAGTGTATTTTGGGGAACTTGGTTGGTTATTACTATCGTGTAAATTACAAAATTTTCTTGAAAAACACATAATCTTGAAATCACCAATAGATATGTACATAATTTTTTTTTACCAGAATTCTCTAGTAAATTATGTTAGTACTCTCAAATTTGTTAAGCCTTCGTGGCGGTGCGGTACAGTGACTGCTTATAATGAGGACGGGTGTGAGTCCCAATTCGACTCGCGAGAATTATTAAATTGCGTTGAGTTCCATTCGACACCTAGTGTCTGGAAAAATGAGTGGAAAGTGGTGAACATTGTGTCTTAACACTATTAGTAGATTCTCGCCTTCCACCCTGCAACATACGGGGTACAGCGTGAAACTAAAGAAAATAATAAAAAATATTATTAATATAGCTTGCTATATCTTGAGGCCAGTCGTTGCGCAGGGGCACAAAGTGTGACTGTAAAACTGACTGGTTGTGGGTTCGATCCCCACTCGAGGAGATGAAATATTTACTTAAATTGATATTTCCATTTCTTCGCTCTGGTGTCGAGGACAAGCACGGCATTGAGTTCTGCCATTCAACACGCAATGCCTCCAGTATTCGGCAGAAAGTGGCTAACGGAGTGTCTTAATACTAGGTTCCCTCTGCCTACCCTGCAATGTGCGGGATACAGCGTGAAGCTGATTTTTATAATTCATATAATAATAGCTTACAATATTCTTATCACTATTACAAAATAACATTTGACTTTGAACCTATACCCACTTTAATTACAACTTACTATTATAGCAAATTACTTATTATATTTTACCAAATTACTATTGTAGCGTCAAGCATTCTACATATCAATTCTAAAACATACATAACACCCAGTTAATCTAAAATTAATTGCTTTAGATATGTATTTATGTGTAATAATGTCACTCCAAAATGCTACAACTGCATATAATTACAAACAATTTCATTGAGGAAATTATTTACCTGCCATTGATGACATCAATATTGGTGTTTCATACAAATATTTAAAAGATAGTTATGCAAGCTCCTGGGAACGTAACCGGAGATATTTGTTTTTCACGCTAGATTTCGCGGAAGACTCCGCGTTGCATTCCCAGCTTTATGGAATAAAAAGAAAAAAGAGTCGGCGTTAACATATCACTCTGTTAACACGCATTTAATTTTAAAATATTTTTAGTTTTAAAGTATAATTTTAATTAATTTTTTACAATAAAGTACTTCATTTATAAGTAAATAGTTTTTATTATAATAA
>JAAIXJ010000001.1:646183-800193 GCA_013403705.1 Heliconius hermathena | reverse complement strand
TTTTTTAAAAAGTGGCTAAGCAAAATCCTCATAACAGTTCGCTTATGTTATTAATATTTTTTTAGGAAAGGTATAAAAAAAATAACTTTTGGGAGCAACCTCTAAAAAATTATGTTTCAAGAAAAAAATGCTCTGACACTGTTTATAAAAATATACCGCGGTACTATTTCATAACTTACAAGCGACACGTACCGACATTGCACTATTGCACCTGTATGTTGCATGTATGTATGTGCCAAGGGTATTTTAGGGTACATACCTCAAAATTCTTATAAAATAACTTTNTTCCCTTAGAGCACAAAAAAATCTATCTTCTAAATCATCGCATTCAAATGACGATGAAATATAAGGGTTTATGCTTCGTTATTTGTCGTATTTTCTATCAAAACTATAGGGTACTTCCCGTTGATATACAATTACGAAATTTGTGGAAAAATTAAAACTTACGGCACGTATAAAGGAAAATTCCAAAATTATTTTTCAAAAATTGACAACTTATTGTATTTGTGTCATAGAATAAAACCATTAGCTACAAATTTTAATCTGTACTTAATTTGATAAAAAATGACAACTTTAATGAGTTATTCTTTTGGTGTATCTCCATTCATGAAACTGGTACGAAACTCGGGTCATGAGTACGACTTGAACTTGACCGAAAATGTTAATTATTTTATAGATTATATAAAAATGCTTAAAAACGTGCTTTCTATGTATATTCTGTAAACCAATTATATATTTAACTAATAATATATGATACTAATTTAAAAACTGTCCAGGAGCTAATATTAGTTATTTTACAAAGAATATAATAATTAAGGCTGTTTCTAATATCTATATTTCTTAAATGAATAATCATGTAATTCTTCAAGCGAGCAAGGCCGCGGGCAGTTTAACATTAACTATAATATTGATTATAACATTACTTACAACATATTGAGGCCGGTCGTGGCGGAGGGGCAAAGTGTGAGTGTAAACGCGACTGGTTGTGGGTTCGATCTCAACATGAGGAGATTAAATATTTATTAAAATTTATATTTCCATTTTTTCGCTCTGGTGTCGAGGTAAAGGGCGGCGTTGAGTTCCGCCACTCAGCACGCAATGCCTCCAGAATTCGGCAGAAAGAGGTTCCCTCTGCCTACCCTGCTGTGTACGGGATACAGCGTGAAGCTTTTTTGATTTGATTTATAATATTGATCGGAGTACACGACGAGTCCTCTAAGGCTAATGTCGATTAAAGTATTTTGCCGATTCCACCTTTGTTTTACTTGATTATTTTTCAACCGCCTTAGAATACGTATCGGTATGTATAATAATTTTAATTGCATTTATTTATTAAGGATTTTTAAAAATAAAATCTTTAAAATAAATGCTAGATCAGTTTGTTTACCAGTTCCGCAATAAATTTCTCCCAGAAGCATTATAGCAATGTTTGTGATGAAGCTTTTACTCTTTAACAAAAACCCAAAGTTCGTACTACAGAACAGATCTAAGGAGTTTTCTTTTATTTGATATCGTTTAAGGGAAGGAGCGAGGGGGCTTCTTTGGAATCATATAACTTTCTTTGTAATACAAAGCTTCACGTTTATTATTAAAATGAACCAATGATCTTCTTTTTCTTATATTACATTTAATTTATTTATAATATATTGTAGCTTTTAAGATTAAACACCTGTTGAACACAACTAATTTCAAAACGATTTTTATTTGTACACATGGTACAAAATTCAGAAATTAATTAAACAAAGTGCACTTCGATTATATATATAATACATATAGCAGTATTTTTTTCCTTTAATTAACGAACCTTTAACGGAAAAGTTCAATAAAGCTTACATACATACATTGAGGCCAGTCGTAGCACAGCGGCACGAAGTGTGACTGTAAAACCGACTGGTCGTGGGTTCGTCTGTGTGCGGGATACAGCGTGAAGCTGATTTGATTTTTTTTACATACATACATACAATGAAAATGATGTTGAGTGATTACCGCTGCCCATGAACATTTGCACCAGAGGAACGCTTGTAAGGAATTTGTTGATCCACCATTTGAAAAGTCCAATATCGTAGCTTTGTGGGAATACGTCAGACGGTCAGTGGAAAGAACAATTCTGGAACGTCCACAAGTCAGAATACCCTCTTTTGGATCCTATGAAATGGAAAGAGATGTTATTGGGTGCGCCGGTCCAAAGGTGAGAACAGGACTATGTGTGCGTTTTGCTATATTTGGCACCCCAAGTTTTTTATAAGCTTGTGGGTTACAAATAATAAAATTATTAAATAATTAAATAAGTGTGACAACTATGTCACACTTATTTAATTATTTAATAATTTTATTATTTAATTACTAAAATTTAAATCCATATGTTTTTGATGCGGTGCGATGACAACATTTTGTGAACCCCAATCCGGGACCTATTTCAAATTCATATAAGAGCGATTTTGATACCAATACGAAAAGAGTTCTTCAGAAACCACTGGTCCCATTGAAAAAATATTTTTGTGTTTTGTTCCTGCTACTACCTTATCTTACTACCTACCTTACCTTACTACCTACCTTAAGTACATTTTACTATTTCTGACGGAAAGTAGAAAACGAAATCACTAATCACTTGTCACTTATCTGATAAAAATATGTCTCGAGCCCTAGACAAATATTAGGAGAAAGGAATTTATTCTAGATTAAATTTTAAATAAAATAATTTAGTGTACTCTATAACTATAATTAGTTTGTAGCAAAAGTAATACGTATATGATAATAAATCATTAGTATCTATAAAATTTGACAACATAATACGAGGGTCAACGAGCCGGTCATAAGCTATCGTTTCGCAAACGGCCACTTTATAGGCAATAAAGCGGATATAGCCATATCGAGTTTAAACGTCTGTGATCGTAACAGTATGGGTGTTTTAGAATAAACCGGAACATAAGAGTAAACAGTATCATGGGTCGACTGAGATGGAAGTGCCCTTAAGTTTCACTTTGGATGTAAAGCGCAGTAAAGTAAATTTTATTTTAGTTTATGTACCTATAAGACTTCGCGGAGTCTAGTTAAATTTAAATGGTTGAAAATTTTACAAAAATGAGTTCTCTTTTCTCTCCTGATTGAATAAAAAGTAAATCCATATTCTAAGATAACTAAAAAACTTATAACTACGTATACATAATATTCCGAAAATTGTATACTTGAAGTGATTTAATTTAAATTAAACATTAATTGAACGCTTTAGGCGCCGTTACGGTTATACCTACTGTATATAAATTACTCAGAAATCTTTAATTCGGATGCAAAAATGTCTTTACTAAATATTGTAGAGCTGAAGAATTTATTTTGGTTTGGTCATACACAACTCCGGTTGTTTACATTTGACGACGCGGGTGAAGCCACAGGTGAAAGCTAGTAGTATTGTAAAATATTTATATTATTACTTCACGTTAACACTAGATCGTGGTAAAATTTAGGTCACATACAGGAAACTCCTTCTGGTGAGAACGAGAGAGAGAGAATGAGAAAATAAAACTACTTTCGACGCAGTGAAACAAACTTGTCCCGCGGGATACGATGAACATCTCATTTTAATTTATTATATTTAACTCCACGTCGTTAGGATAATTGCAATTTATGCTTCAAAATGCGGATCATTTTGTACGATACGGATACTATGTTTTTACATGTTACTGTATACCACTAAAATGTCTTTTATGCAAAATAAATAGCAATTTCCTTTTTCCTTTTAGACAGAGTGTTCACGCTCAAAAAATTTATAATATTAACTAATTCCCTTTCGCCTTTGATGTATAGATAATAGAAAACTCTGGTAAAAGTTTTCTAATTTGCTTTTTTTTACAAGTTTTTTGAAGTCTCTCATATTATTTATTTATAACTGTCATCTAGTCAATTACTAGCGACTTCGTGTAACCTTTTTGAGGCCCGAAACTTTGGACCGTCTGGACCATTACGGACCGCCTCCGAGCCTCGATCCGCGACTAAGTAAATTACCCTTCTAAGCAAATTACGAAATTTTGACAAACTGTGAACGAATAAAGCTTGATTGATATTGATTTTATCTATATAGATTTTATCTAGGTATAATTTATAGATATAGACATGATTGCCCGGTATTAGGTGCTTAATTATTTGTATAATACTTGTTGTATTCGTTTAATAATATCTTTAAAATTAAATTAAATTAAATTAGCTTCACGCAGTATCCCGCACACAGCAGGGTAGGCAGAGGGAACCTAGTGTTAAGACACTCCGTTCCCCACTTTCTGCCGAATTCTGGAGGCATTGCGTGTTGAGTGGCAGAACTCAACGCCGCGCTTAACCTCGACACCAGAGCGAAGAAATGGAAATATAAATTTAAGTAAATATTTCATCTCCTCGAGTGGGGATCGAACCCACAACCAGTCGATTTTGCAGTCACACCTCGTGCCGCTGCGCCACGACCGGCCTCAATATCATATATAATATCTTTGATTTTCACAAATTCGAAGTTCTCAGATTTTAATTGAAACTCCTTAAACGAATTTATCGAGCATATTTAGAATTACCACGGACCACAGATTACTGCAAACGGACCACGGACTACTGCAAAATGTACGAAACGTCGAGTCTCCAAAAATGTATAATTCTAAATATATAACCATAAAGTCAAGCCAGTCATGGCGCAGGGACACAGAGTGTGACTGTAAAATTGACTGGTTGTGGGTTCGATCTCCATTCGAACAGGTGGTGGAGTCGGCGTTGGATTCCGCCACCCAACACGCAATGCCTCCAGAACTCGGCGGAAAGCACTCAGCATCCTACTTTCCGTTTCGTTCCGTTTTAGAACTGAGCGCAACATTTCGTCTACGGAAACGGGCAAATAAAAATATTTGAAATATAATCATTCTCACGTGTGGAAATCGAACCCACAATCACTACGCGTTGCCTCCCTGCGCCAACACCATCTCAAAAATATCACTACGTTACCAAAAAAATGCCAATACTGAAAAAAAACGCCCACTACCACACATAAAGAAACACACAAAATTTGAAAGATCATTAATTAAATAAAAGCTGAAAAAAAATCAACTTCTCGCTGACGAGAGACTCGTTAGCTAATTTAAAAAGGCATTCTAGTAAGTATTAAAGTAGATTTTTCTTTAATAAAATGAAGTATCATTAAAGAAGGTAATTAATCATTTCCAATGCAGCGGCCACCTCTATAAGAAGCGGTAATAACGCGAATGTCCTCATTAATCTAGGAACAGTTGTTCCTAGATTAATGATCCTTTTGTAATGTTTTTTTTATTTTTACATTTGTTACCGGTGGAATGAAATTTTTATTTCCCCTCTCTGGTAGACAAAGCACTGTCTCGAAAATTGTACGGTTCGTGGCGAACGCAGTGTCTTAGCACTAGTAACCTAGTGCCTTCTGTCGACCCTGTTAAGTAGAAAAAACGTGAAGTTTTTTTTTCTTTCAAATAGGGTTAAAGAAATCTAAATGATATATCACTACACTCATTATTCAGTATCATTTTCAAAGTATAGCGCAGCAGTACTTATTATATTGTAACACAATATAATAAATGTGAGAATTTATGATGATGGATGTTTGGTCCAATTTCTACTACTAGACTGATTTACATAAAACTTTATAATCGCTTATACATCAGAATAAGACATGCCACAATTGATGTAAGGATTTTATTTAGTTTAGCTATTATATAATAATGGATTGGGGAAAAAGAAATCCATTATTTTCTCGGTAGGTGGCTTTAGTGATCGATACCTCGAAAAGCATCTATCAAACAATTTCAAGTTTATGCTCGTTGTCAAGGTGATCTTTCACACTAAAAACACCTTCAATTGTTTTCCGCTTGTTCCATTCTATCCTGAATTACAGGCCGTTAAAAATGGAAACCAACAAAGAGAAAATTCGGTATATTTTACAGTTTTTCTTTGACAAAGGTGAAAATGCAAGCCAGGCTGCTGAAATTGTGAATGGTGTTTATGGTGCTGATACGGTAACAGTTAATTACGTGCAATTTTGGTTTCGTCGGTTCCGTTCAGGCAATTTTGATGTTAAAGATGCACCTCGCAAAGACAGGCCCGTAGTCGAAAATGTCGATAAAATCATCGAAAAAATCGAAATTGACCGGCATGTTAGTAGTCGCAGCATCGCCCAGGAGTTAAATATCGACCATAAAACAGTTTTAAACCATTTGCGCAAAGATGGATACAAAAAAAAGCTCGATGTTTGGGTGCCGCACGAATTAACACCAAAAAACATTTGCGAAGCCTTGATCAAACGGAATGAAATCGACCCATTTCTTAAACGGATGGTGACTGGGGATGAGAAATGGGTCACATACGACAATATCGTACGAAAACGATCGTGGTCAAAGCGTGGTGAAGCAACTCTAACGGTGGCCAAACCAGGACTAACGGCCAGGAAGGTTCTATTGTGTATTTGGTGGGACTTTAAAGGAATCATTCATTATGAGTTGCTTCCGTATGGCCAAACACTAAATTCAAATCTGTACTGTGAACAACTGGACCGTTTGAAACTAGCGATTGACCAGAAACGGCCAGAATTGACCAACAGAAGACGTGTTGTGCTCCATCAGGACAACGCACGGCCCCATACGTCTGTAGTGACTCGCCAGAAACTCCGGGAGCTTGATTGGGGGGTTTTAATGCATCTACATATATAGTCCGGACCTGGCACCAAGCGATTACCACCTTTTTCTCGCATTGCAAACCTTCCTGAGCGATAAGAAATTAGGATCAAGAGAAGATTGTGAAAATCGATTATTAGAGTTTTTCGCCAATAAGGACCAAGGCTTCTACGAAAGAGGCATTATGAAATTACCTTTAAAATAGCGACAAATTGTAGCAAAAAACGGTGCTCATTTGACCCAAATCGGACAATCCGAAGCATTTTAAATAGAGTCCCGAATTTCACGCAAAAATAATGGATTTCTTTTTCCCCAACCTATTATAACACTAAGTTCGAAGTAGCACATTGTTACCAAAATACTAGCGGCCCCAATTGTTAACAATAACATGGCGAGAAAATCGATTCAATTACGTTACTTCAATTAGACGTCGAGCCGAGAATTTTGCTGAAATACCAACCGCGCGGTCTCCAGGTGGTCGGGACGGGCACCCTATCAGTATTATTAAAGCAAAACGTTACATTTAACCAAATTTGAGAATTTGCAACGGTTAATTAGGGAGATTATTTTAATGATTTCAGCTTCATGCTGAAACCCGCACATAGCAGTTTAATCAGAGAGAACACTGGGAACCGTGGGCTTCTGAATACTTATGCTTGTATATAGTATTCTAGTTGTCGTAAAATCAGAAAGTCCTATTTATTCCTCTTAACCTAGAAATTTTGAGAAATCATTACAGCAATCTTAGTGCTCCCCTACACTCCCTAACATCCATCCCCACATTTTAAACATGACATGTACATATGTACATGTCATTTTTAAAATTTCTAAGTCCTGTAGTTTCGTCTGCCCGTTGTCTTTCATTAACTTAATAACGAAAGATTTTTTTGAAGACGTGACCCTATTAAATACTTATATAGTTGTTAAAAGATTACTTCTAGGAGTGCTTGTAATTAGTATAATACAATACACTCCATTATTTAGTTCATTGATTTCTTCACAACCCTTCATTTTTAGTCAATTTTTCATTGAAGAAAGCTAAAAGAACACAATGAGAATCTACTGAGAAAATATCTTTTGTTTTTCATTTAAATTTTAACATTTACACTACAGTTTTTGCTTTCACTGCCATAGTATTTATTTTATGTATTAAAATAATCAAAAATCATTTAATTAAACATCGTCCATCCTAGCGGTTGTGAGTTCTACTGAGCTGAATGGCGGAAACGAAAAACGCACTTCGCGGCACTTTAAATTCAACACAATGTCTTAAACTTCGGATAGAGAGCGCAGAATGTGTCTTAAAATTAGTTTCTCTTTACCAAGAGAGCATGAAGTAAAGAGAAATATTCTCATTGAAAAAGCCCGCTCCTATCCGTGTGAGTACACTGCTAAAATTATTCACGTTTCATTGCACTTTTAAAGATCTTTTCTGAGAGTCTTTATTTTTATCTTGTTTTTACACTAATTGCAGTTATATACTATAAATAAAATCAAATAAATCAGCCTCACGCTGTATCCCGCACACAGCAGGGTAGGCAATAGTGTTAAGACACTCCGTTCCCCACTTTCTGCCGAATTCTGGAGGCATTGCGTGTTGAGTGGCAGAACTCAACGCCGCGCTTAACCTCGACACCATCAACGCCGCGCTTAAACTTAAATTTAAGTAAATATTTCATCTCCTCGAGTGGGGATCGAACCCACAACCAGTCGGTTTTGCAGTCACACCTCGTGCCGCTGCGCCACGACTGGCCTCTCGAGTTATATACTAACTTCTTTAAATTACATTAAAAAATCATTAAATAGGTAAACCACTTTCAAGCGCTGCTTTATTTTGATGCACAAAACAGTATTAACGCTTTGCGCAATTTTAACACACGCACGCAGGACGCACGCAGGACGCACGCACGCACGAAGGATATCTGTGTATTTAGCAGGGTCTCTATATACACGTTAAAACGTTCAGTTCCCTACTTCTTCTCAATGTTATCTTACATAAAAATTATTGAAATATAGTCATCGATTTAGGAATGGAACCTCCAATCATCGCGTTTACAGTCACACGCTGTCCCACGGCGCCATGATCGCTTCACATTATGACTTACTTTACAATGTGTTGTTTATGCACAATTGTGTTACATGCACATTCTACAAAATGTTCATATAATTATATCAATATAATTATGTATATTTGACGCGTGTTCTAGTAAAATTCGAAAGCGATCGATTTAGAAACATATAGACGATGTGAATTTTTATCGTGTTTTTTTTAAAACGTTAACCGTTTCCGATTTTTAACAATATTAATAAGTTCTTTGATTTACACAATTATTACACATTTTAAATGAAAATATTTTAACCGGATTAATCGCGTATTTTTAAGATTATACATTTTTGGAAACCCGACTTACGAACACTTTATAAACAAATACCAAATCATTTAACAAGCCACAAGAACAAAAAAGGCACGGACGACAAAAGTCTGTGGCACATAACAACTCAAAATACTTATATATAATATTACCGACTAACGAACTGTCCGTGACCGTAACCTGGATCGTACAGAAATCCGTAAAAATAACTTATAACCAGATGATTTAGCAGCTTCGGTTATTAGTCACGACAGTGAATACAACTGCTTTAGAATGTGCTCGCAGCTATAAAATATAGGAGCCTAAACTCGAGTGGCTTACTAGTATCGTCTGAAGAATCCACTATTCAGGACTTGGCTCGATCATCATGTCATTTAAGCTACGTACCACAGTCAAGTTTTATTAGTTACAACTCCACCAAATAAAAGCATATAATAAAATATATTAGCTTTTTTTTCGGTGTGTTTGGTTTGTATCTCTTAATATTATTTTAGCCTCGGCTTTCCGCTTATGAAAGATAGAAAATCCCAGAATTGAAGAAGAATTTCTATTATATTGAGAAGTTCGCGAGGTTGACGCAAATATTTAATTAATGGACAGATGTTATTTAATCGTCCTCCGTCTTATCCCCGAAGAAGCATTATATACAAATGTTTGGAAAGTCTCATTGATAACTCAAGTTTGAGAAATAGATTGTTGATAAACTTCTTGCTTCCTTGAAGAGAATCGTATCGTCCTTAGAATTCTCTTTTTTATAGTTTCACGCTGTACCCCGCATATAGAAGTGTGAAGGAAAGGCAGAAGAAATCTAGTGTTGATACACTTCGCTCCCCACTTTTCACCTAATTATCGAGACATTGGCCGTTGAATAGCAGAAATCAACGCTGCGCTTCGTGTGTAACTTAAATAATTTATAAAATTTGATAGAGTGTCAGCTGATAATGATATTATAATTTTGTTGAGTCCAACGTAATGAAATTTCAAGGCGAAGCTTAAATCCAGTCGTAACTTAATCTGCTCATCCGCTAGTTTTTCGTTCAATTTGAATTCGTATTGTTTATATATATATATATGCAATTTTTTTTTAAATTGGGCGGGGCAACATACAAATAAATATAGTCTTTAAATATTAACTTCGAGTATTCGAGTCGAGTACATGTCTAATCTACAACCGTTGTAAAAGTGAGACATTTGCTTAACAAAGGTAAAGGTTTCCAAAAAACGAGTAATCATAATTAAAAAAAACGAACTTCGAGTTCTGCCACTCAACACGCAATGCCTCCAGAATTCGGCAAAAAGTGGGGAACAGAGTGTCTTAACACTAGGTTCCCTCTGCCTATCCTGTGTGTGGGATACGGCATGAAGCTGATTTTTGATTAACTTCAACTAGAAGATATATATAGGTAGAAAAAAACAACCAGTGAACTCAAAGGAATAAAAATATCTCTTAAATTGCTAACGCGATTTTAATTAAACTTGTATTGTTCCCTAAGTTAAAGTATGCCTAATTTAAATTCAAAAGAATTATCTTGATTTAACTGTTAGTTTTAGAGAAATTCGTGGAGAAACGTACAAACATACACTTACCAAATTAAGCTCACGTGCTTGGAAGCTTATGGATGATCATACTCAAATATTATACAATTCCAACAATATTACATACATACATATCAAATTAATAACTTCCTTTTTTAAATCGGTTAAAGACAACCTCTCACGTAGCAAAATCAAATCGTTGCTATGCAACAAAATTGGATCTGCGACTGTCAAACGTATCAAGTTGGGACAAACTAACGAGGAGCTGCCCGACCTGCTGAGGTGTAAGAAATGTATTCTATACTATATAGAATTTCATTGGAAGATTTTGTTTTTCTAAATTATTATAGGATAAGCTTTTAATATGTCAAAGTGAACAGAGTGTCTTGACACCCGGTTCTCTCTACTTACCCTGTTATATGCAGAAAAAAAATTGGCTTCAAGCTAGGCAAAGTTTGTGATGCAGTAGGAACTGATAATTGTTAAATTTGAATCAGTAATCCCTGAGATTTGCGCAAACACACAAAAATGTTAAACAGAAGAAATTCAGTTGTATAATAGTTTTAGCTATATATAATATTCATAATAAAGAATTAAGAATTAATTTCAATACAATTTCTTCTTTTCATTCCCATTACAGGATGTAGTGGAGTATAGAGCAATGGCCACTGTGGCATGACACGACTGTTGCTGCTAGATTGAGCGAATGAAACGACTCACAAAGAAAAAAATAACAGTCGTATTTATGGCTGAGAACGCCGGGTTTGCATGAAATTTCTTTTATATTCAGGTCAGGTCTGTGTCCCTTTTTACCTTTGTAGTATAAATATGTTCTATTCTAAATAAAGCTGAATGACATAACTATATTTTAATTTCTTCTGACCGTTATAGCGGAGCGGGACAGCGTGTGAATGTAACGCGACGGTTGTAGTTTCGATTCCCACTGGAGGAAATATAATTATATTTATTTTATTTTTGTCCGCTCTGGTTAAGGTTAAATAGGAAAACTAGTTTTGTCGAAATACGAAAGATGTGATAATTTTAAAATAAAAGTAAGCAAGCTAAGCTTAATATTTTTAGTTTAGTTTCTTCACATTTTAGCTTAACCGTGTTCAGTAGAGCGTGTAAGCGTCGATGTGAGTGTCTATACAAGCCCCGCTCCAGTGCAGTGGTCCGCACTGACGCGATCATATTGTTGCTAAATATTAATTAGAGTGCGGACCAATGAACAGCTTCGTGATACTTTATGAAACAATGGATTAGCTTGTATTGTCTCATTTGTCTTTACGATTTAATATTTAATAAGCATTATTTATGCTTCACGCTGTATCCCGCCAACAGTACGGTAGGCAAAATACGCAACTCATAGTATTAAGACAATGCGTCCTTACCTCGCTTGAGTCCACCGCCAAAAAACTACAAGCCACAGCATCGAGTGCCGCCCCTGATTGCTAACAGAATAAACGTCAACGCAATTAAAAGATACGAGCGTCAATGCATCGTTTATGCTGCATTTTATATAAAATACGTAATTAGAACCTAATAGGTCCACGGGAAGTACCCCTGTACCTACTAGGTTTATATATAGTTATGTGTGGTCATCTACAGTTATGAAATTTGGCGCAAAGTGAGAACCAATAAAGAAAAAATATTTTTTATAAACTTCTAAACGGTTATAATTGAAGTTCATTTCATAAAACCACACTACGCCCGACTTCCCATCGACTTACAATCCTGACATTAGTACGAAATCACGGTGGGCAAGTCCGATTGGCACTGGACCGGTTTTTATTATAAATTTTTTAATGAACTTAAACGTAGTCAAGGTAGTTCCGCTCTTAAGTTCATCTGATTGAGTTAAAATGTAAATTGATTGTATTCCTGAAAATACGACTTGGTTAAAGTCTTTGTTAACAATTTGACAAATATTTGATTCTAGTACAAAGTGATAGAGCAAAGGTGAATGGAGTATTTAAATAATGTCGTAGAGCCCGCATCGCCGCCGGCTCTACGACAGCGACGTGCCGCTTGGTGTTTGACGCTAAGCCGACGACACTATTGAATTATATTAAATCTTGTTTGAACAATTTTAATTATAATCTTTACAAACATTTTCATTTACCGTCCTAAATAAATGTTTTTTGCTCATATTAAGTCTTCGTAACAGTTTTAGTACTGTTCTGTTTAAGAATGTTCGAAGTCATCACTCATTTCAATGTTGGTGTCGGTAGAGAAGCTAGGACAGTGGAGGCGAGAGAGTAAAGGAACCACTTAAACTTTACACTTAAGGCACTACTCTCATCTTCTTCTCGCTGTACATTCACAATAAATTCACATGCATTCACATGCATTTATGTTTAATTTAATTATTTATATAAATAGAAATTCGCATAACTCGGACCGTTTACTGTACAGCAAAATAATTGACGTAATGTAAATATTATACTACTATATAGTCTTCCTTGATAAATGGAGCATCCAATACAGAGACAAATCTTAATTTCGAACCAGTAGTTCTTAGGTTTAGCGCGTGCAATCAAACAAACTCTTCAAGCTATATATAAGTGTAAGTACTCACTAAAGATACAGATACATGGCCATTATCCAAAAGATATACAACGCACGCTGAAATCTAGTATGAAATATAGTCCCTAAAGACCCCCTTAGAGAGTATAGGAGGGCCACTAAGAAACGATTTTATTTTATGGAAAAGCACAAGGTAAACGAGTGTGAGCGTGGAAGGAAGTTCCTCCGAAACTGTACAGCAGTGGATTGCCACGTATCCAGGTGGTGTGGATGATATTTTAGCTTATGACGTACTGTGCGGTTAGAAAATTCGGCGGTCTTTCACAGGTCATTGAGTCCTCATTGATTCGAATGGCTTTACGTTATATGCGATCAAATGGTTCAAGCTGATACTGGGGTGCACCAGCCCAGAGATGAGAACAGTACTCCATATGAGGCCGAACCTGGGCCCTATATAGCGCCAAACGGTGTTTTGGCGTGAAGTACCGTCTCGCTCTGTTGATGACCCCCAGTGTCTTCGAGGCCAACTTAGCATTGCTTTCCAGATGATCGCGATACTGGCAGTCACTCGAAACATTAAGGCCCAATATACTGATACTGGGCGCAGCTGTAAGGGGAGTGTTTTGAAAGACTGGCGATACGATAAATGGGATATTTTTAGTGGTTAACGCGCAAACTTGTGTGTTCAAGAGGTTAAACTGAACTAAGTTCCTTTCACTCCGTGAGGAGACATTGTCGAGGAATGCCTCAACAGAAGACATAAGTTTATTTCGGCACTGTTCAGCGTTTTGACGAGAAAGACTTGCTCGGCCAGAGTAAACAGCGTCCACCGTGCTATCATCTGCATAGCAATGAATGCTAGAATCCTCCAACATGTCATTGATATGCAGAAGAAACAGCGTAGGGGAGAGCACGCAGCCTTGTGAGAAAGCTGGCGATCCACTTGCATAAATTCTCGGGAAGCCCATAAAGATGAAATTTAGCCAGTAGCGCCCCATGCTACACACGATCAAAGGCCTTCGCCATGTCCAAACTAACTACCAGGCCCTTTCCCTTGCTTTCAATAGCCGCAGTCTAGCGGTGGGTAAGGTGAACCAGAAGTTCACCGGTTGAGCGACCATGGCGGAAGCTATATTGTCGGTCATTAATCAATCGGTGATACTTACTTACTTACTTACTTAGCTTCACGCTTTATCCCTTGCGGGGTAGTCAGAGAGAACGGAGCGCCAAACGCTACGGTCTCTACATACCTCTTTCGCCTCGTCCACTGTCATCAACCTCTTCATACATGCCCTTCGGGGGGTCCTCATGCTTTTTACGTGACCTTCCTCCAGTATCTTTGATACTGTGTTTTCGAAGGTCAACCGAGGTCTCCCCCTACCTCTCTTACCGCTCACTTTTCCATCATAAATCTTTTTTGCCATTCTTTCATCACTCATTCGTTCGACGTGCCCAAACCAGCTGAGCACGTTCTTCTTCATTCTCACCGTGACATCCTCGCTAGTACCTGCCATTCTGTGTACCTCTTCATTGCGGATTCGATCAGATTAGCTGACTCCGCATATCCTACGAAGAGATCGCATCTCTACAGCATTCATCTTTCTTTCATTCTTTTTCTGTAATACCCACGTTTCGCTGCAGTATAACAGAGTCGGTACCAAAACTGCATTGTGTATGGCCAAACGCGCAGCTGTGCTGACGTTTCGCCGTCTCATCAATGCAGCTAAGGCTCCGTTAACCTTGTTACCGGCAGCAATACGCCTTTCCACATCCATCTCGTATCTTCCATCTCTACTGAACATACTTCCCAAGTATACCACTTCATTCACTTGTTCTAATATCTTACTATTTACACTGAACTTGCATTCCGTCCTTTCTTCATCTCTTTCAATCAATCGGTGATCCTCTAAATAAACCAAGAGCTGGCTATTGATGGTGCTCTCCATGACTTTTGAGAGCAGGGAGGTGATAGCAATAGGCCTGTAGTTAGATGAATCGAAACCATCGCTTTTCCTTGGGATCGGGTGGATAAGAGCGCTCTTCCATGAGTCTGGGACTACGCCGACTAAGTAAGAGTGCCGAAACAAACGCGTTAGCATCGTTGTCAGCTCAGGAGCACAAGAACAGAGCACTAAGGGAGAGAGCCATCTGGCCCGCTCGACTTGTGGATGTCCAAAGAGGATAGAGCTCGCCTAACAGCTGTTTGGTTAAACTTAACCTCAGGCATTGAGCTCTGGCACCGCGGGATGTTCGGCGGCGTTGTTCCTTGGCCATCCAAAGTCGATTTTGAGACAAATAGAGCGCCCAGGAGATCGGCTTTCTCTTTTGCCGTGTGGACTAAGATGTCATTTCCCGTGCGTAATGGCGGAAGCGAAGGCTGGCTAAAGTTGCCAAGTGCCGCCTTTGAGAGCGCCCAGAACTGATGAGTTCCGGACGGGTAGCTCTCAAGCTTCTCGCCAATTTTGGCGATATGCTCGGACCTTGCTCTGGCAATTTGCCGCTTAAAGAACCTAGAGGCTCGGTTATACTTCCTTTTTGAGGTTTTCACCTCCAGATCCTTAGTAACCAGTGCCTCTGCTCAGATTTGATATGCCTCGCGTTTGCTAGAGGTAGCAAGCTTGCAAGACGTATCAAACCAAGGCTGTGACTTGCCATCGATTGGCACTACAGTGCTAGGAATATAAAGTTCCATGCCCTGTAGAACCACGTCGGCAACAGCAGCGGCACAGGTACTAGGATCATCAGAAGAGAAGCAAACCGGCCCCCAGGGGTAAGATGAGTAAAATGTACGTATCCCATCCCAATCTGCTAACTTGTAGTGCCAGACGCAACGAGTTGCGGATGATCTGCAGCTGCCGCGCTTAATGGTCACGACACTCCGTACCAAGCAGTGGTCAAAAGACTCCAAAGGGGCATCGACGACAACCTGGTACTGTTCCGGATGTGAAGTCAGCAGAAGGTCCAATAAAGAGGCATTGTGGTTGTCCACGTCCGGGAGTCGCGTTGGCGACTCAACCAATTGGGACAATCCGTTCGCCATAGCAAGGTCAAATGCAGCCCTCCCCGCGTGGTCGGTGGTGCGTGATCCAAGCCAACTGGCACAATGGCGCATTAAAATCACCAAGTATCACGACCTCAGTGGAGGGGATCTGTGAGAGTATATCGTCGATAGCCGATTGAATGTGCTCCATGAGCCGATCCGTTTCTGCATTACCACTGTGGAACCTGTAAAGTCGTCGACCTGTAGACTCGGGCACGATCGTCCGAGTCAACACGGAGCTAGATGGTAGACAGGTCCAGACCTTCAAACTGGGCAAGACGACGGAAACTTAGGTCCTCCCTTACGAACACAGCGACTCCGGCATGAGGCATAAAGTTATGTTCTATTTTGTAGCCGGGGTATTGGAGATAGGCTGTGTCGCTCGGTCGGACAATTTGAGTCTCCGTCAGGAATAACAAGGCCGGCCGTGCCGTCTCGAGATGGTAGTGGACGGCATTTAGGTTGGAATATAGACCCCTGATATTACAAAAGTCCACGTTGAGCGTGGAAAGGGTTGCTGTGGAGCGTACGTCTCGTTTGCTCTGTCTATAGCGCGGAACTGTGCCCTCCCCAGAATTCGAAAGGGGGCCTGAATTTAGGGACTCAGGGAGGGGTTCTCCAGCACCGGAGGTGCTGTACCCTCCTGGGGTAGTTTCTCTTTGAATGCCGCTATCATATTCCAGGGAGGGGTGGGGGTTGGGCTCCGGAGCCCAGCATTACCTGATGCGAAACGCGGTGGCATATAGCCACTACTTAACGCCGGTTTTAAATGCCGAGGATGGTAATGATCCAGTCGAATCTACCCATGCTGGCGACGTGACTCTACCACACGTACTTTAGTCACCTCTTACGACACCACCAGTACCAGGATGATCCTATTCTAGGCTGGGATCACACGGCACGATTTACCGATATTCCCCAAAATATGAGAATTTACGTTTTATAAGGGAAAAATATTTATTCATATCAAATTATGATAATTTTGAAGCGTTGATATCGCGATTGTTTGCAATTTGCATTAATCCCGAGTCCGCTTTAATTGTATAAATTTAACTAATTATCTTATGAAATGATATAAATTGGTGGATTTGTGTTTGTATTGTGAATAGCCGAATCAGCTTTTACGGGTGGTTTTTTTTTTGACATTGTTAATTAAATAGTCTATTACTTTGTTTTAACTTTACTTTTATTACATTGTATCTCTCGCAAAGTTTTGTTGGTAGGCAGAATCAGTTTCCGTCTTATCGCGTGCTCAATAGTGATTGTGGGTTTTCATTTTTTTTTCACTTTTCCTGCTCTGGTAAAAAAATGTCTCAAGGAGTCACGCCAACGTTTTTTGTTTTCAGCATATCTAAAAAATAGGTAAATCGAGAAAAAAGACTGTTTTTGTCATGTCACGTTCATACTTCGGCTCGTTGTGCTCTCGCGGTTTCGTTATTATTCCGCTACTGCGTGACATCAGGTCGCGTCACGACTGAATGCAAATTTTAAAAAGCGGTAAATCTTTGCAACGTTGTAACTTTGGAAATCCTGGCCCGATTTTGATGAAACAAAAACTATTATTATCTGCAAGAGAACACGCATTAAAGGCAGTTGTTATAGTAAAATTTTGATATCTTGGTGTGGTTCATTGTAGCAATTCGTTAAAATTTACTATTTCTTGGAAATGTACAAAATTAATGAATTAAATGATCAAATTTGCAAATTATAACTAACCGTAAGAGAATACCAAGTGCATTATCGATGCACTTGACAATGGGATGCAAATGCTTTCTATTGGATTATTATTATATAATATTTTGAATGAAATAATCGCTCTTACTCGTTGAAAGTGTGTTTCGTTGTAATGCTACTCCTCCTAGACCGTTAACTAGCGACGCTGTCATCCCGTAGTTGGGTGATAATTGCAATTGTAGTTTTTGAGAAATGGTCGAAATGTGTCCCACAGAGGCTGTGGAACGTTTTGAAATTCACGCGCACAGATTGAACTTTGACAAACCTAACCCAGTGCGTGCGGACAAAACAGAAAATTTCGAAACATAACTTAGCTTAGCTCCACCCGTCGTAGCATGTGGCGGATCCTAGTTAAAAATATAAAACTAATATGTAGGTACTATGTATATTAGAACTAGATTTCCCCCTCCCCTCCCTCCCCCCCATTGCCTTTGATGTGTTCATTTGTACCCCGAGTTGGACAGCGAGTCCTATCTCATAGTCGTCTAAACAAACCGAGTTCGTGGAACGCTATCTGAGGTGGAATGAACATCAATTAGGGAAATTGCTGCGAGATAACATTTCAGCTTATATTACATTACTACAGTTATTCATGGAAGTCACCTATTATTGATTTGAACAATAAGGTATTATACAATATGCAATAGAAGCTTTTTTCAGCTTCGTCGTTTGTCCTGTGGTGGTACGGTAGACAGTAATACCATCCTCCACTTTCCACCTAAATTCGAGAATGTCACTGCCACTGCCAATGCCACTGCGCCACCACGGCCTCAAGTAAAAAAACTATGACTAAAGAAAATTCCATTTAACTCCATAAATAAAAGATAATTTAATATAAAAGAAACAAAATTCTAAGTAGACTTTAGGATTATAGCATTATAATTCACTAATACTGTCCCTGAATAGAACTGAAATCCATTAAGATAAGTTTCAAAGTAGCCAGAAAATAATAAATTAAAAATAAGTAGAAATTATATTATACTTAAAGTAATTACTTGATTTTTAATGTAATAATTTTGAAGTATAAAATTAAAAACATTATAATACGTTAAAGTTCCAAATGACCTAAAATAAAGCCGTTGTGGTTCAGTTCCCACTCGGAGCAATATACTATCTTGGTATCGGATTTTTAACGGAGTGTCTTAACTTCTATCTGCCTACCTTGCTACATGCGAGACACAGCGTGAGGGTACAGTATGTTGAACAATAGCAACATTTTATTTTGGCACAACTTTTACAATTTTGGGGTAAGGGAGAGTTCGTGGCAGTTCTATTATCCACGTTGACAGTACATTAAAATCATTATAATTTGGGTCATCACAGCGAAGCTCTGTCCCACAGCGCGGCATCTCCTTTTAAATGAGAAGTTGTTGGTTCAATTCCCACTTGGTGTATAAACTACTTTTATTTCCCTACCCTGACTATAAATATAACTTTAACTATAAGTACCTGCTATATACCATAGTAGGTACGGAGAACCTATGTGGGGTAAAGAGTAAAGATAAAAAACCAGCCAAGTGCGAATCGGGCTCGTGAATAAAGGGTAATCTATAAACAGCAAAAAAAATATTGTTTTTTATTATTTGTTCGTATTATTATATTCGAAAATTTGAACTATCACGGTTCATGAGACAACCTGTAGTAGTACGAAGTGTAATAATAACATCCCATTTTACCCCCTTTGGGTATTGAACCCAAAAAACCTAGATGACATTTTATAAGCCGCAACTTGTTAAAGCTATAAATACTAAGTATATTGAGAAAAAAAATTAAATTAAATATATAAGCTTTGTAGAACTTGTAAACTATAAAGACTTGACTCACAATATTGCTACGCCGCGACGTAGCAATTTTAAGAATATTAAGTTATGTGCAAGTGCACATAACTTAATATTCTTAAAATTGTCTTCTTATTTTTATTACAAAGAAAAATAATCTTCTTACATAGTAAGTTATATAAAGAGTTACAATTAGGAAGACATTATTTCAAAATTGTCTTAACTTCCAACAGTTTATTACGATCGGGATTGAAGTATAAAAACTATGAATTGGAAATATAATTAAAATTAAAATGGAAACAGTCATGGCACATAAATACAGCCTTTTTTGTTACCGTGACGATGTTGGTTCGATTTCCAGTCGAGGTAAAAAAAAATCATAGAATCAAAATCATAAATCAAAAGTTCATATGTATTTATTTAAAGAGATTTATTGGCTCGAAGCATTTTCCAGAACAAAAACAAACAGTTATTACTCGCAATATGTTCCTCCGTACGACCGAGTACAGACTTCAATTTATTGTTTCTTTAAAAAACGCGCCATTGGTCTTCACTTGAATCGTGATTTATTACGATTCATACGAGGTTTTTGTGATAAAAAAGAAAAACAGCTTTAGGCTTCCCGTTTTGCAGGATAATTTTAAGCCCTAGATTTAGGAGAACATAGTTTTAAGACACTCCGTTTCCCACGCCTGGCCCAATCGAGACATTCAACATTCAACAATCGTTTTTGAGGATTGGATCCACATTTCTGTAAATTCAGAATTCATCCGCGCCTACAGTGAGACCCACTGCGCCATGGAGGCTAAAAACGAAAATTATGACTTGTTTTTTATTTTAGTTTCACGTTGTATCCTGCTGAATGCAAAGGGAATCTGAAACCTAGCGTTAAGACTATCCGTTCCCCGTTAAGAGGCTGAGAACAGAAGTTACAGCGCGAAGCTAAAATATATACTTATGCATGGATCGAAATCTTTCCAAAAATAGTCACAATCTATTATGTACGATAAATATAATTATTGACTTAACCGCATCGTTCAAGAGAACGCTTAACATATTCTCGAAGTAACACCAAAATATTTAAGAGGAGGTAACGTTTATTTTCTCTTAATGTCAAAAATGCGAGAACAAAAGATTAGTACAGCACTTACTTCCCATAAAATATTCGAAAAAATAATAGAATGAATGGAAGTGGAAGTAATTCTTAAAGTGGTCGTAAATTACCGCAAACATTCAGTGGCACCTCTCCACGTTTGACGGATCGCATTTTCATTTAAATCTTTTTCTGTATTTAACTGGATTAAATTAGAAGAATAAGCGGATGTCAAAAAAAAAATTAAATCAGGTTCACGCTGTATCCCGCACACAGCAGAGTAGGCAGAGGGAACGTAGTGTTAAGACACTCCGTTCCCCACTTTCTGCCGAATTCTGGAGGCATTGCGTGTTGAGTGGCAGAACTCGACGCCGCGCTTAACCTCGACACCAGAGCGAAGAAATGGAAATATAAATTTAAGTAAATATTTCATCTCCTCGAGTGGGAATCGATTTACAGTCACACCTCGTGCCGCTGCGCCACGACTGGCCACCGGCCACACCTTAACACCGGCCTTAACTTAAAAATAATTTAATACCTCAAACGGGACTCAAACCCACAACTAACCTGTTTACATTCAGACGCTATGCTACTGCGCCACAATAGCCTACTAATACTTGAAAGCTAAATAAAGCTCACAAAATATTTTGTAGAGCTTATGAAGTATATCGCTCTTAGTCGTTTGCTACTTCCGTCGTGTGGCTGTCGGTTGCGATACGACACCTCACAATAAACCGCTTGACCTCAGAATATTAGCTATTTCAAGCACAATATACTCGTATCAAAAGGACGTTAAAATTTTTCTAAAAATACAATATAATAGAAGATTTTCGTAGAAACGAAAGAAGTGATAACAGTAAAATATTTCCATTAATTTATCTTCTTTAAATAGGTTCACGGTGTTTATATAGGGAACCATATTCCACCTAAATTTCGTAACATTGCATGTTGAACGACTCTACGTGCGCTATGTCTTGTTCGTTCCATTATACCACATACGTTCCCTTAGAGTTATTACTAACGTTAATGTTTAATAAGCACCTCTAAAGAGGTAAGAGGTGCAAGATAAAAAAAGCAATTAGTCGACTTTAGGAGAGTTCCATTTCGTCAGTCGCGCGTGTCAAAATCACTTGTTTCTTAATCATTAAATAATTATAATTAATTTCTATATTCAAATAAATTAGTAAATAAATGTTATTTTTTTAAGAAACATTTCGATGGACTCTGTATAACAGGTCATGTTCTCCAGAATGAGGAAACGAAGCGCGGCGTCGAATTTTGGTGGAAAGCGGAGTCTCTTCATATTAGCTTCTTTCTCTATATTTACTTGACTATCGCAATTAAACACGTCTCATCTATAGCATAGCACAAAACAGTATATTAATAACAGTATAGTAATAAACATAATTTTTCGTAAATGCTCTACCGCACCTTACAGGGAGTGGAAGGGGAGGGGGGGGTGGTTGTTGCATCTAAATATTTCCCACAAAGCGCGCCGTACATTCCGCGTGGCGTTATAACGTTAGTTACTATGTTTCTGATAATGCCAGCATTTCTTATCTTTCCGCTACGAAATATACATAATGTATATAAATACTTATAAATAAAAATGTTTTATTGTTCACCTTCACGCTTTTGTCTACCTTGCTATGCGAGCAAGGGTGGCAGAGGGAACCTAGTGTTAAGATACTCGTACATTTTTTAAGATTTTGCATGTAGAGTGACGTGGTTCACTTATCTTCTTACCAGAGTGAAGAAATACAAAAAATATTTGGTTCTCTAGAGTGGGAATCGAACCCATTACTGATAATACTGCGACGAACTCAGCATGTACGAGTATAAGTTTACGGCCTCAAGCCTAGGCTCGAGTTCCGCGCGCTTTGCCGCAAATGACATCTTCTCAAACAGCCGTGTTTGCACTTTTTCAGAATTTTGAAAAAACATTAAATGTATAAATTATATAATAATCTGTTGCAACATAATAAAAGATTAACAGGGCAGGCGAAGCCGCGTGTGGTGGTGTGGTCCTTAACATGTTTAAAAGATTTTTATAATAATATATGGTATTTCCAAAACATTTCTATAAATGTTTTATAAAATTTCTCGTGAAATCAAGAACAATTAATGAAATATTCTACGGCATACTCGTTAAATTAATTCCGAAGTGACAGGTAGCTGTTCAAAAAGTAAAAGGACTTTTGACTTTTTATTAAAAATATCCACTTGCGAACGTTTCTTTCTTATTTAATGTCTATAAATTATAAAGTAATGTAACATTTTATGCTTTCTAAATTATTTTGATCATCAATTTTTATTCAATGCAAATACATATATGATACTTAAGGTTGAAATAAAGATTTTGTTTTTTTGTTTGATAAGTTGTAAATCCTAAACGGCAAAAAATCTCAATATGGTATGTACAAGGAATTAAAAAAAATATTTCTGAAGAAATCATTTTTCACAAATAAGTTGTAACAAGAATACAAGAATTTCGCCATAGCTTGATAAGAACGTAGCAGTCCGAGCGCTTCGACGGTTTCCAAAAAGCGCGGGTTCAAATCACGCTACGTTCAAATTGTTATATGTTTATTAAAATGTATTTTTTTTCTGAATAATAAAATAAAATCAAAATAAATCAGCTTCACGCTGTATTCCGCACACAGCAGGGTAGGCAGAGGGAATCTAGTGTTAAGACACTCCGTTCCCCACTTTGTGCCGAATTCTGGAGGCATTGCGTGTTGAGTGGCAGAACTCAACTCCACGTTTTGCCTCGACACCAGATCGATGAAATGGAAATATAAATTTAAGTAAATATTTCATCTCCTCGAGTGGGGATCGAACCTACAACCAGTCGGTTTTAAGTCACACTTTGTGCCCCTGCGTCACGACTGGCGTCTTGAGTAAAATGTTAAAAATATTTAATAAATAGCATTCTCTCTTGCTAACTGATAATTCTAAGTAATTATCTTTGGGAAGCGGATTATTAAAAAAATCTCACTCCAGAGATGGGAACAACATAAATAAGTTGTAATAAGTGTACAAGAATGTGGTTCGACGGTCGGGACGGTTTCAAAATTTTTAACGTTTTCTAAAATGTATTACACAAATTTAAAACTAAACTAAACTAACTTCATGCTTTATCCCTAGCGGGGTAGTCAGAGAGATCGGAGCGCCAAACGCTACGGAAATTTAATTTATTGAAAATATTCTTTTCTGATATGGCAAGAGGCGCAACGTTTATTTCCGCCACCCAACACAAAATATCACGAAATTGATATAAATTGAAAGTCTCTTAACACTTTATTACTTTACCTAAAGAAATTTAGCCTTATTCTAAACATTGAAAATATCTCAAAGTGAAAAAAAGTATTTCCGTAAAAAGCTTTGGAAAATTAAAAAGATCCTGTGGAAAATGTCTATTTAATCTGTAGCGAGCCTCAGCTCGAGAACAGTTTATGTTCACAACTTTTTCTATTTTCTTATTAGAATCTTCACAAACGACGTACTATTATGAAAATATATCGTGTTTTAATATAATATGTTTTTAACGTTCCGTATTTGAAAAGGAGAAAACGAAATTCTTATAGGATCACTTCAGTGTCACTTCAAAGCAAGGCGTTGAGTTCCGCCACTCAACAAACGAGAACTCGTCGAAAAGTGAAGATCGAAAGCATTTTAATGGGAACGGAGTGTCTTAAAACTAGGTTCCTAGTTTCCCTCTGCTTACCCTGCTATGTGCGGTATACACGTGAAGCTACTGAGGAACCGCCACAGAAAACATAAATATGATAAATCTAATTCCAATATTTTTACTAAAATTTATTTTATAAAATATTTTATAAAGTAGAAAAAAAGTTATTGTAAAGAAACCAATTAATGTCTTTTATCAAAGATCAATTTACCGTAAGAAAAAATAATTGAAAAAAAAATGTACATTAATTTTCAGAATACAATGACTTCCGCAACCGGAACGTTTTAAAAATATTTTATTCTTTTTTTTAACTTCACGCTGTAACACACACATGTTAGAGTAAGCAGAGGGAACCTGGGAACCTAGTGTTAAGACACTCCGTTCTCATTAAGACAGATCCGTTTCCCACTTTCAACAGAATTCTGGAGAAATTTCGCGTTGAGCGGCAGAACTCAACGTTACCAGAGCCAGGAAATGATGGAATGAAAAAAATATATATATTTTGTTTTCTCAAGGGAAAATCAAACCCACAACCTGTCACGTTTACAGTCGGACGCTTGCACCCCTGCGCCCCAACTGGTCTTATACAACTTTATAATATTTTACAAATTTCCACTAGTATATACATCAACATAGTATACCAAAAATAGCCAAAATAAAGACGAGGAAAACACTAACAAGTAGGGCGATCAAGTAAATATATAGTGGAACCTGACGCCTGTAGCTATCGGTAGACGATAAACAATACTACACTAACGAGTAGGCAGCGAGCACCAGTACTCATGTATCATATCTTACCCCAATTATATTTGGGAGGAATCTGAACTCTTTTAGACAATAAGTCCGATCGATTTTGTCCACAAATTCTCTATTTCTTAGTGTAGATTTGCTCCATTTTTACAATTAACAGACTTAAAAAAAATATCAGTTTGACCCAGTGGCGAAGCTAGGGTATTTGCTGCCTGGTGCGGCTTAGGACTTGATGCCCTTTAAAATGGTCAAAATAATTTCAGATTTCCAAACACAGTAGAGTAGATATATAATTTTTTATTGCTTCAAAACTATAATAACTATATATAAGTTATAACATTAGATTTTGGTAAAAATTATTGTAAACATTTAAAAACGGCGCTACGCGCTTTTTGATTAGCAAAGTCATTAGTCACATTTTCAAAATCAATAGTATCGACTAGTTCATGTTCGATTGACATGATAGCGAGATTGTATTTTTCATTTTCATTGTCTCATTTTTTTTGTACATTTCTTGATTCTTGATTGAAAAAAATTATAAGAATTGATCGTAGACTTTGATGCCTCTTTCCTTTTGATGCCCGGTGCGACTGCACCGCTCGCACCCCCCCAGCTACGCCACTGGTTTGACCACAATGTATGCAAATACGTGATATTATCCGAATTAGGTAATATTGACCGTGATAATCTCTTTAGGCTTCCAAGTGTGTACTAAATTTTGTTAGTGTATATTTTTAATTCACATATATTTAAAATATTTTTGTACTATCATTGTACCGTCGTTTTCCTCTCTGGTAAGGTGACGGTACGTGGTAAACAAAAAGACAATTGTCTGTATATAATAATATTTTAATATATTCTGTCAAGAACTACAAATATTATAGCAAACAACATTCTCAAAGGTGGTAAACTCGATGCTTTAGATATCCTGCGCATGCGCAGCTCGGCCTCCATGTCTTGGATAGTGGCGTTGATCACGTCAGTGTACTGGTAGAGTGAGGTGAAAACACTCGTCGCCCCTACGGGGGGAGTCTCGCCGCCGCGGGCACATTCTACCGGACCCATTGATGTTACACCCACCTTATAAGGGCATAATAAAAGTTAATAATATACACAACATTCTTATTTACAACGGTGAACTTATGTTTAGAATTTTTTTAAAAAGTAATTAAAAATTGACTAAATTAAATATCAAAAAAATAAGTTGTACGTTACGTGGTAGGCGAACAGATCTTAGTATAAAAAACTGGACCTCATTGAAACAAGTACTTAATTGTAGGTTTGATAGCTATAGGCTATAGGACTTTTGCAAGTTTGCGATCTACTTTTTGCCATGTCCAGTAAAAAACCGAATGATTAATAGTTAGATCAACCTCAAATTTTTAAAAATGTTTTTGAATGTACATATTTTATATTATAATTTATAATTTAATCTACTCATCATGTAATTACACATCACAATATAAAAATAAATATAAGTAATAAATCTTCTATTTCTCTTCGTCCATTTATCACGTGAAGGATATAAAACATTTTATTGTGATTTATTGTAATTTATTCTGTCAACACAGGCGCACTCACCTTGCCCATTTAATAAAAACAATACATAAAAGTTTTTTAGATAAAAAAAGCGAGCTTATAATCGGAGTGGGTCTCAATTGCATATTACCATATTCATTTGTGTATTTATTGTATGAGTATGTCTAAACTGACTTACTGCCGAAGTATTATATAAATATAATATATAGCGGGGAGGTCTTAACCTAACGCTATAAATAAACAGTTAAACAAAAACACGTTACAATTTTACAATAAAATCATGTCGGTAGTATAAAATAGCTGAGAACAACATGCTTAACGCGAGAAACACGTACATCCTTAAAAATATAAAATATAATTGTGATCAATTCACCGTGACGCAGTGGCAATACTTTTGACTGTAAAAAATTATGATTGTGGATTTCATTTCTAATTTCGGCGGAAAGTAGGGAACGGAATGGCTTAATATCTAGATCATTCGTAAACGCAGAGTAGAATACACAGTACAGTAAAAGCGCGAAGTTGTATAGTAATCAAAAATACCAACCGGCATACCCCCATATAGTACAGGTCCACCCGAGTCTCCAGAGCACACCCCACGCGGTGCTGCAGCTGGCGCTAAGCCGCACACACAGTAGAGCCAGTCGGACCTCTCACAACGAACTAGTCGGAGATCTGCTGAAAATAGCTCTTCCCCAAGCAAAGATCGTTCTGTGCGACCGAAGCCTAACACCTAAAATATACAACTCCATAATATAAGACGAGTCCTGCCACAGGCGCACAAAGTGTGCCGGTAAACCGACTGGTTGTGGGTCCGTCCGTCCGTTTCAAGGATATTTTCCTCCAGTTCAAGGATACTTTCCTTGGTTGACCTTCGAAACACAGTATCAGGGATCTGATACTATGTTTCGAAGGTCAACCGAGGTCTCTTCCTACCTCTCTTACCGCTCATTTTCCCTCATAAACTGTTTTTTGCCATTCTTTCTTAACTCACTCGCTCGACGTGCCCAAGACACACGCTGTTCTTAAACACTTTTACTATTACTTTTACAAATGATTGATGTGAACCGTATTGTTGTCTTACTTTAATACTTTTCCCAGTTTTTGATACTTGTAGGGAACTATTATTTACATTTATAGTTTATTTAATTTAATATATATATTTCAATATGGTAATTTATTTATTTATCACTTATATACACAAACATGCATTTGATTGAATTTATATATTTTATAGTAAGTATTCATATTAAGTTTATTTATATGAAAGCGCTCGCTGCCGTCGACCGAGCCGGTAAGGTGTTCTAAGATTTACGCCTACCCCCTTGTCGACGGCATATTTTATTAGAACAGTCGATGCTTGCCACTCGATGTTCTTTCCATACGTTCCATTGTTTTCTTTATTATTTTCCTCTAAATCAGTATTTGTTTTGTTCTCTTTTATATTATATATATGTTTGTGGTTGACTTTCGGATAAGCTATGTCGTGATTTATTATTTGTGTTCAAACTATACTTTAAAGTGATGTTGAGTATACTCACTGCAAACCGTAACTGAACTTTTATTCGTCTCCATCAACACTACAATACTAAAGTCAACAAGTATAACAATGTCTAATACGTTTCACTGTAAAAGTATAAAATAAAACATGTTCTAATATGTGTTATTCTTAAATATGTAACACTTGAGTGAATTAGGCATTATACATATGTCTTTCTTTTTTCTATCATACACATACCTTTATATTAGTATTAAATAAATCGAGTGGGTTATTTCTGCGCAGATTAGAGAACACCGCAATGGGAACAGATAGTTGTATCTCATCTTTTACGCGGACTAGACCCACGTCGTGGTGAAGGGTAGTCACATCTAAACCATTTCCATCATCACTTTGATATACTTTATACCTGGAAAATTAAATATTTTGAATATTCAGCATTTGGTATTGGTTTGGTAGAGGTTTGTGTTGGTTAGTGAAAATGAGAGAGATGGATCACAATTCTCTGCCACTGCACACATGCACATGCATGCAACATAATAACTATATACTAATATATAAAACTAATACTAATATTTAGTATCATAAATCCAAATATGTATTTAGCTGAGATATTTTTATTACAAGCCATTTTGACCACCCGTTCGCATATCCATTTTTCATTTTCTGTCAGCAGTTTTGTAGAGCTGTTTTATTAAATGTACCTATCGATTTTATCTATTACTCTGTATTATCTAAATTCAAGCTTTTTTCCCTTAATTTACACTGTTTTACTCAAAGTTATAATAAAAAATCCATGACTATGTTAGATAATAGATGAAATTTTCAAAACGATGATAAATAACTGTGCCATATGTAGGGAATCTGAACGAAACATACTTACTTAGGATGACGGTATAAGTACTGAATGGCGGAAACATTTCCTTCATTAGAGGCCGGTCTCCGCGTGTTGTATTTAACGTATGCCAGTTTCGGGGTCACGCAGTGTGCCGCCGTCAGGACCCAATAATTAGTTAAGACAATCCCACTGCATCGCACCACGTAGTACCGGTCCAACAGTGCACAGACTGCAGGGAATTCGGCCAGCTCGATGGCAGATCCCCCAAAGACTCGTCTAGAACCCACTCCGCCAGGAGTACTTTCCACGTCCATGTTGCGGAAAAACTCGTGTTTCGTACCATTATGCACTTTTACTCCCACTTCGTTATCAGTCGTGTTTTGTACTGCATCAAACGTGCTATCTACGTACATAAGATCAGCGTTGGCTGTTTTAATAAAAAGAAATACTAAAATCCATGAAGCTTTCATTTTTCTTTATGGTAATTTAGATTACTGATCATCTTTTAGAACTGTCACAGTAATTTTAGCAGAATTTCGTTTGACAACATCAAATAGTATTTTATTTTTGATTAGCTACAATAAAACCGCATTTTAATATTTTTGGAATTTTAATTATTATATCTTGCAAGAGAACAAGAATAAATTTGAAAAATATTCTTTATATTATACATAGGTATATTCATGAACGTTTTACAATAATATAATAATAATTTTATACGAAAAATGTACAAATTATTTTTATTTAAAATGAAAAATAGCATCACAATAATATTATAAAAAATATAAATTGAATTATGATTATTTTAGAATAAATGATATAACTGCGTATCTGACAACGGTGTCTTTGTCTGCAGATGAGCGGGCGTGCGTGTGTTGGCGCGGTGCGCTAGGATGCGTCTCCTCCGCCCCGCGCGCTGGCGACATGAACCGGTCGGCGCCCCTCGAGTGCGACACGGACGTGGGCGTGCCCGACTCCGACAAGCTGTTCCGGTTCGTGGTGCACGGAGTGCTCCTCAACGCGATCGGTGCTGGCGGCCTCCTCGGCAACGCGCTCTCCGTGCTCGTCCTGTCGCGCCCGCAGATGAGGTCCTCCATCAACTGCCTCCTCGTCGGGCTCGCCGGATGCGACACCGTGCTGATATTCACATCCATCATGCTGTTCGGTCTCACGGCAATATTCCCGTACAACGGGGCCCTCAGATACTATTACTACCACATATGTCCACACCTGACGCCGTACGCGTATCCGATAGCGAACGTGGCGCAAACCATGTCAGTGTACCTTACGCTCATTGTGACCGTCGAAAGATGGGTAGCTGTGTGTCACCCGTTTCGGGCGAGGTCCCTCTGTACGTCATCACGAGCGCGCTGGTACGTTTTGGGGACAGCAACATTTGCACTGGCGTACAACACTCCGAAATTTTTCGAAGCAGAAGTTGTTCCAGTCGGCGATCCCGAACTGGGCGAAGTAATATACTGTGTGCGTGCCAACGTGGACTTCCGCACCGATAGATATGTGGCAGTCTACATACATTGGATGTACCTTGTGGTGATGTACATTGTACCGTTCTCGGCGCTGGCAGCACTCAACGCTTGCATAGTACAACAAGTACGTAAGGCACAAGCAGAGCGAGCGCGTCTCTCCCGAGTGCAGCGTCGCGAACTCGGTCTCGCCACCATGCTGCTCGTCGTTGTCCTCGTCTTCTTCCTCTGTAACCTGCTGCCGCTGGTCACGAACGCATTCGAAGTATTTCTTGGAGACGCGTTTGACAATTTGGATCCTCTCGTCAAAACGAGTAATCTCCTTGTAACTATTAACAGTAGTGTGAACTTCGTGATCTATGTAATTTTTGGAGAGAAGTTCAAGCGAGTGTTTCTAAAAATATTTTGCGCGGGAAGAGTGAGGCCACGTGGTCTGCGGGATTCACCGGAGCACACGCGGGATGATTCGTTCGCTTCTTACGGAGAAAGGATGTCGCTACGTCTCGCCAGGAATGGTACCTTGCGTCGCTCGGAGATAAGGTCAATGCGTCCCGGACGACCGCGGCGCGCTTCGCCCGCGCCCACCGTGTACTACCCCGCGCCCACACCCTCCACCGACATATCCCTCGCGTCCACTGACCCGCCGCCTTCCGCCGTGCGATGGAATGGCAACTCCCGACTTCATTTCTGACGGCGCGACTCATAGAGGTACCTCTATTGCTCACGTTAATTCGAACAATGTTGAAAAGTGATCACAATTCATAGTTTAGATTGTAATGAAATAAAAGACATTAGCCTTCGGGCGACGAGTGAATTACCTCATGATAAGTTCCGAACAAAGCTACGAGCGAGTCTTAGGAGTATTCTTGTAAATTATCAATTGTTGTATATTATTATAGTTGTACCTAAAATATATAATGTATGTACCGCTTTGTGTTGGGACTGACCAAAAACAACGATGCATTCTCATGTTCTTGTCTATTGTACATAACTCATAGAATTGTAAATAAAATTTTAAATTTTTATAATAAGATAGGATAAGATATCCCGAGATTAGTCCCCGTGCTCAGGGAGGACGGCTGTGTAACATGATACGAGTATATGTAAAGATTTAGGATTAGTATATAACATGTATGACATGGTTCTCCATTAAAGATTCTTTTAATGTATCGTATCGTTTACAAGATGTTGTTTTATTTTTTTCCTTTTATCTTCTTTAATGAACAGGCTTCTGATGATTTATTGACGGTAATCCCTATTGAATAATCATTTATTTTACTATTGAAGCCGTAGTGGAGCAGCAGCGCTGCGTCCGATTGTAAACACGATGGTTATGGGTTCGATTCGCACTCGGATTATTAAATTATTTTCATTTCATCGCTCTGGTAACAAGACAAAGCGTGGCGTTAAAGTCCGCCACTAGGTACTTGATACGACTAAGAGAATTCAACATATTTTTTTAATATATTATATAAATTATATGTAAAGAGGCATACTTCAAAAAGAATTTTGAGCACTTCAGCATAAAGATGGGTAATTTATATTTGTGAAACAGATATTTCGCAAGAAATTAAAAATTATTAGTCATTTCTAGAAAATATTTTTATTTTCAGCTGTATCCCGCATGTAAAAACCAAGGTAGGCAGAGGAAGACGAGTGTTATAATGAAAATATTTAAAATGAAAATATTAAATACTTAATTTCTTTAGTGGAAATCGAACCTACAACCTGTCGCGTTTACAGTCACACATATGCCCCTGCGCCACCACTGTCCTCAATACATACATAAAATATAGTACGAAAATAATCTAAATCACCTAATCACTGAATTACAATTCGTTATATTAAAAGGCTACACCACAAAAAAAAATAGCATCAACCCACCGGAAACACCAACGTACCGGAAACATCGCTCCAAATAGCAACCAAGTTGTTTATTTCAGTACATTATTGGTGAAACAACGTTTAATTTGTGTAACCTATTGTACACGACTAATGTCCGCTTATCGATAACGCCGATTGCCCTATTATCCCTCGCTCACCCGTTATCTCCCCTCATATATCTGCGACGCCCGCAGCATCCTTCCGTTCATCTTCCTTTCTATAGGAACGGGGATTACAACCAAAATGTCTGTTGAGTTGAAATTAAGAAAATAATTGAAATGAAAACATATAATGATATTGAGTTAATATGTGAGGCCAGTCGTGGCAAAGCGGCACAAAGTGTGACTGTATAACCGACTGGTTGTGGGTTCGATCCCCACTCGAGGAGATGAAATATTTACTTAAATTTATATTTCCATTTCTTCGCTCTGGTGTCGAGGCAAAAGCGCGGCGTTGAGTTCTGCTACTGAAGACGCAATGCCTCCAGAATTCGACAGAAAGTGGGAAACGGAGTGTCTTAACCCTAGGTTCCCTCTGCCTACCTGCTGTGTGCGCGATACAGCGTGAAGCTGAAGTTAATATGTGAGGCTTCAATGGTGCAGTGGAATAGCGTCTAGCTGTATTTGCGATGGTTGTAAGTTCAATGGCAATTATTATTTTTGTTTATGTCTTGACTCTATCAAAAGCGCGACTCTTTATTGTATGTATCGCGCATATAGCAAGGTAGGCATAGCTTTAAATACTCGTATAAATTATAAAATAAAATATATTTAAATTTTATCAGTATTGTTTTTTAACGTTTATATGAGCTGAATAAAGTATGAAAATCAGGCGACGTTAACTAATATAAATTATATTTGTAAGTACATATAAGTAAGACATACGTAGTTCTTACTCTAGGGATATAATGAAAATAGATTACATTTTTTATTAAGATATATGTTTAAATATGAGTAATGAATATTAAATAGCTTTTTTACAATAATATTATACAAATTTAATAGTTTATTGCCAGTGTTAGTTTGTTGTCTGTAGAGGTGGAGGTATGGGTTCAATTCCCACCTTGGAAATATTATTTATTTTCATTTCCTCGATTGGGTAACAAGTTGAAATGCGGCTTGAAGTGTTCATACTAGATACCCCCTGCCCAATATATAATATGTGTAGTTTCAAGCTTTTTTTCCTCCTTCCTCGCATTTAGCAGAGTAGGCGTAGGGAATCGGAATTTTCAGCCCCGTCTTCAACGCGTATTCGTGCGCGTTGAGAGCGGAACTAAATACAAACATAAACAAACCTGTCACGTGAAACCACTGCGCCACGATGGACTCGTAATCGTAAAAGGCTGTAAATATATGCTGGTATAACCATATTTATTGCAATCTACATAGTGCTCCTATCTGTCTGGATAAAATTATTTATCCTTTTCTGTCGTTGTGATCGTCAGTCACTAGAAAAAAATTCAATAAAAAGGTTAAAAACTATTAGGTATTCAAAAAAAATAGACTATAAAAAATGTTGTCTTCTGTATTGGATGATGTGAAGAAAACTGCAGTTATATTTGCTGCGTATAAATTATTTTATTTAATTACATTTTAAAATAACAAAATACACAAATACTGATGTGCTTGGAGCAGTGCCTGGGACTTGCGACCACAGGAGTAGGCTTAAGGGGCCCTTTTAGAGTTAACTAACACTCGCCTTCACTGCTCCAGCACAATGTGGCAAATTATCTCAAAGAAATATACGTAAATATACAATTTTAGTTAAAATATGGCTGCCTATTAAAGTATAATACTGCCATAGCATACTTGCTTTGGCATACTACAGATAATTAAAATGCAGTATATTATAAACGGTAAATATATCAAGTTAACAAAAATATGATTAAAATGTTATTTATGTTCCGAGATCCAATACACATATTTATTAATCATAAAACAAATTTTATCATCTTAGAAAAATCACTTCCGAGTAATCAAAAGTTGCGCTCGAAAGGAAACTTTTCATATAAACCGTAGAACTGCGACGGAGGCGAGACGATGGGGCCCTGAGGCTATTAACTGTTCAAACAACACTGTATGCAGTAAAATTATTCTTTATAAGCCTATTACTTTGCAAACTTTCTTCAAAGTTGTAAAACGAAGTGGATGTATTAAATGATTTATGTATAGCTGCTATAGGATTTGGCAGAAAATGAGAAAAAGAAAGTGTCTTAATGAGAAACGAAATGTCATAACACTAACTTCCCATTTCCTTCTGCTTACCTTGTTAAAGCTAGAAAAAAAGCTGTGAAGTTAGAAAAAATATGTAAATCTACTTATAAATGTAAATCTACTTTATTGTAATAGTTCACATTTCGCCTCCATTTTTCAGAGTGAGTGAGTGGTCTTTTACAAACTTGCATATTGAACGGATAAACTCACATTCGCATTGTGTTCAAGAAGCATAATTTATCAAATATTCCGCTTACTATTCACCGATAAATCACTTGTTTTCGAGAATTTTATAATATCATTTTTATTTTCTTTTTAAATATTTTTTTAGATACTTTAGAGTGGGGAACGGAGTGTCTTAACAATAGATTCCCTCTGCCTACCCTGCTGTGTGCAACATACAGTGTGAAGCTGATTTTATTAAGATTCTTTAAATGAATGGTTGTTTCTTTAAATAAATAATTATTTAAATATCATTTGCCTTTTTTGTACTAGTTTTAATTGTATTGCAATAGAGGGGCACCGCAAAAGCCGCCCTGGTAGTACTAAAGAGGAATTGTGTACACTATGTTAGCATATTTTAATACTTATAAATTTTATAACTTAAACACTTTTAGAATTATTTTTTGATTACGTGAATTGCTAGTATGATTGCTTAATTTATTGTTTTGCAATATTAGAAAATAGTTTCTGGCAGCAATACATAGCTCATTAAATCGTAAAATGTTCCTTAGGATTGGAGTTTTTTTCTTCCTTATAATACAAGTAATGCTTTGTGCAGTAAACAGGAATGCTGGATGAAGTGTTTAAATGTAGACACTAGTAGATAAAGTATATTTAATTTACATCATTGAAATAACTATAACATTTCGAAGTGGATCCAAACGAATACAAATGGAAAGGAAATGCCGATTATTATAGGAATAACACTGAAAGATAGAGGGGGTTGTAGATCAACATAAAGGCTGTATTGACACAATAAAAAAAATATATCAATTTATAGTATATTGAAAATTTTTATACTTTCTTAAAGAGTTATTTTATACTACTGTTTTATTGAATTAGCGAAATCTTCAGTTTTCAATATTTTGTTATTTGATATTGTTATTTGTATGATGATAGAAAAAACTCCAAATTGTATGATTATAAAATAGACCAAGATTTAGCCCTTCTCAAGCAGCCACGTAGTGCTTGCAATTTCTCAATGATAGATAAAGGTTTTGTGAAACACCTAACATTATATAATCTATGTTTTAACCCGGAATTTTTGTTTATCGCAATTGATGTTTGAAAAACTACATTTGTAGTGTGCGCGCAGTTATGGTTTACCTACATAGATGTGAAATAAATAAATATTAAATACGACAATTTTTGCAAGAAAAATCAAATCAATTCCTAAAACACTTAAATTACGATTTGTTTAATGCAAGACAGTATAGACAACCAAACTAAAATAATTAATCAATTTTTAGGGTTCTATACTTCAAAAGAAAAAAATAGAACCCTTATAGAATCAGTTTGTTGTCCGTCTGTCCGTCTACAAGACCATTTTACTCGAGATCGCGTTAAGGTATGAATCTGAAATTAATATCAGATATCCAGGTTTACAGGTCCTTGGAGCAAAGAAATTTAGCTTCTAATACAACGCAGTCAAAAGATATGCTCATATCGCTATAAATGCTCCATTTATGTATCGTTTTTGCTTCATTTTCATAGTTTACTTCCCGTAGAACTATTATACCATTATGAAATTTAGAACAAAGTAACATCTTACAATACAAATAAAGGAAAAAATCCGAAAAGTTTTCTTAGTTTTCTATTTGTAAATAAATTAATCAACTTAATGTTTAAGACAGACGGACAAATTACTTCAGTAAGTAGAACTCATGTCGAGTGATTAATTAAGAAAAAAGCTCATTTCAGCTTTGAAACGCAAAAAGGAGTTTAATTCTACTTCGACCTTTGGAGTGGCGACCCAAGTTTAATTTAGTTCTTTACATTTATTTTAATAACTTATAAGAAATTAAAGACATCAGCAACACACATTTTAGGTACAGACGTCTGCATTTATGAGGTAAAACTTTGATGGATAAACACTCAGTTTCATATTAATTGTCATTAAAATAAAAATAGCAAATCTTACCTTTCTTGAATAATAATAACCTAATAGTAATATTCACAAATTAAAATAGATAAATCCTACTTAGTTTGTACTTCTTATATAAAGATTTAACAATATTGTAGTATTGCAATTAATTACAAACAGGCGCTCAAATAAAAAAACGAAGTTTTAATTAAAACTATAAGTAGTTAAAAGAACTTCAGTTACTATAAAGAAAACCTGATTGGAGTCCTTTTAATTAGATCTATATTTTACTGAACAATGTAAATTATGTATTGGTAACAATTTTGTAATTTTGTGTTTAGTTTTTTATAGATAACATAAAAAAACAAAACAAAAATAGTACAAAAATCCACGTTTTGATTAAATAACATAAATACATTTAACTTTCTCACCGAAAAATTAATATGAACGAACGAATATGAACTTGGTAAAAACTATCAATTTTATGCCTTCCAGCTTTATTCTATAAAACAAATGCAGTAAAAACTGAATTAAAATATCTTCGTCCTAAATCTGTTTTAAACAGTAGGTAGTGAGTGAGTCTATAAAATATTCTTTGGAAGCAATCAGTCTGGGACTATTACATTCTCATTAATTCAAGGGAAAGGTTTATCTTGAAGGTAATTGACGCCATTCCGCCAGCCTGGGGGTTTTATTAAGGCAGAAAGTAAATGAAGAAATACCCTTTTGTGGCCAACCGTTTCTCTTCATTGAGATCTCGAACCAACGCAATTTAAGCTTCGAGATAAAAGGTAGCCTCCCCTAGCCCTCGCCATAAGCGCCTGTCAAGATAGTCGCCGCTATTTCATGTATTTTCCAATTTAGAGTGCAATCAATCTTTGGTTGGGTATATTATTTAATGTACAAAAAAATATATTTGTAACGATTTCTATCAACAATTTATAAGAAATTAGTATCTATTACAAAATGATTACACTACATACTTTATGTCGATTTGACGTCATGAAATTAAAATATGAATCAACATTATCTATACTATAATAAAATGTTAAAGAATTGTGTCTGTACATTAATTATATTTGCAAAAAAATATTAATAAAACATAAATCTACAATTTTAAAATTATTGGTCTGTTTGTATAATACTTAGAATGAAGATATTTTTTTTCTATTAGACCTGGGCAAGTACTAGGCTATAGTTGATTTTGAAAACTGACACACCTAATGTAGAATAATTATGGCCCAATTTAACTATAATAAATAATTAAATGCGTCCTAAAGAATAATTATTCAACTTAATGAGCACCTTCCATTGACATATTAAACTTGAAGATCTGGAACATTATGATAAAGTATCATAACGACCTAGAAAAATTGTAAGAAATAATAAAATGGCACCTTAGCTAAAGTTCTTTGATATATTTTTTAATTAAAAATTAAAAATAATTGTTTATATTTTTAAGTGATAGATATTGCAATATTATCACATAATATTGTGTTTTATATCAACAAATTATTTTTATAATAATCAAATTTAATGGTGAAAAGGAAAGAAACAGAATAAATTCATAGCATAAAATATTTTCTATTTATTAAGCATTATTTTTTTTCTTCGATCAATATTAAATACAAACTATTGAGTATTATAATTATATTTTAAAATCATGTATGTAATGTATGTGTATTCCTGTAATTTTATTCCATTTATGTCCTTAAAATAAAATAAAATGTTTACAGATTTTCATTTGTTACATTTGATTTATTGTAAGAAATATAATTTAATATATAAATTATTGCCAGAAACCACGGAATGAATGTCATCAATTTTGCAAATAATTGAAAACACAATGAGTATCTTGCGAAAAATACGGAATGATAAAAGATAGATGTATTATTTTAATGTAATTTTGAAAGCATATTTTTTTATACTGCAACGAAACGTAAATAACATTTTTATGAGTAAAAATATGTGCAATTAAAAATTTGTAAATATAATAGTCAATATATATCTGATAATAAAATTAACAAATAACAGAATAAAAATAAAAAAACTACTTCTAAGAATAATATTTTCATAATGTCCAAAAAAATAAACGAAAGTGTGTAACTAGCCTAACCTGACATTAGTTGTTAAAGCAGCTTTAGATACTCTGTGCCGCGACCATAGACTATGCAAAGAACCCAACAACATATGAACATATTCGATATAGTGTCATATTTTACGCTTCGGCTGGTGGTCGTATGTTTGTGCTTTCGTTTATCATCCTATTATTTTTATATTTTATTACCGCTATCACTATGGACGTGAGTGTTTGTAATATTTTGTATGAGTAACAGTTATGAATTATATTATGCTTTAAATATTAAAAAAAAACAGTCCGTGTGATCGACCGTTAAGAAATCTGAAGCCCGGTTTAGTTTCAGAAAAACGGCTGTGATTTGTGAGTGATTATAGTGTGAAATTCGTTACAAATACAATACATGAATGATCTTTCAATTTAACCGCGTTTTATAGATCAGAACCGAGTGTTATTGT
Source organism: Heliconius hermathena (assembly GCA_013403705.1). Classification (NCBI taxonomy): domain Eukaryota; kingdom Metazoa; phylum Arthropoda; class Insecta; order Lepidoptera; family Nymphalidae; genus Heliconius; species Heliconius hermathena. The sequence goes on along the minus strand of JAAIXJ010000001.1, from coordinate 760,931 downwards.
ACTGTTTGATAAGGAGACAGATGGATATTTAATAGGTAAGAATGAAGTTATGCGAAGCATGGCGGATGGAATGCGCCGGTGTATGATGGCGAGCGGCGCCTATTGTTGATACTTGATCGCACGTAACAGTGAGAGCTTACTGGCTATCTGTTTGTTTGTAATTATTGAGTACGCACCACGGAGGCAGCGGAACAGTTAGCCGGACTGGCGACTGGCATGCCGTGCCCGCGGGGTCAACAACACTACGATTTAAAATAATATATCTATCACTTGTTAAAATCACTTTTTATCAGTTCTACGTTATAACTATAAAGAATAATGTTACAATGAAAAGTAATATTGGTTATAATGCTTCTGCTTTGTCAAAGATATTAGTTGTAGTAACAACACTTTTTTTGTATATAAAATTTGTTTTATTTTGAATCAATTACTATATTTTCATAAGTATTTTTAGCTTTTTATATTATATATTTTTAAACATTGCTAAGTTGATAATACCTAATGTGTGAAATGTGTTTTGTTTTTTCTTTGATTTAAGTTTTTGTTAAAATATTTGCTTAATGTATTGATTTTGTTTGCAATTGTTACATCAGTTGCTTACTGCCGGGCTGCCCTCAAGATGATGGTGGAAACCATTCTCGAGTCCTCTCAGGACTTTGGTGAGTCAAATGCTTTGCTTGATATTAAAAAATAATTATTATTTCTACTCTAAATGTAAGAATCTATCATTCACAATATATAAACAAGACATTTAGAACTAGAATATTGATTAATAAAATTGAATTGAATAGAATACTTGATAATAAGTAATAATATCATTATAATTATAATAAATCATAAAATATACTATTATTCTCTTGTCTTTGTTTAATTTTTAAATGATTTTCTTAAAATTTAATGGTGGTCATAAATTTTGCTATTTTGAAATTTAAATATTACTTATATAATCATTATACATAATGAGGGAGAAGTTAATAAAATATTACAGAATGAGGTTTTGAAAATATTAAATTAATGTTCCTAACATTTTGTTTATGTATGTGGAGAAAAAATATTTTTAGTTGCCATTAAAATATTCAAAAATAACTCTTTACTTTACTTCATTACAACTTCTCTAAAGCTCATTCTTAATATTTGAAAACAAAAAAGAATCACTCTGAGCTATAGATATATTGGGGCCATAGGAAGTATTGTGAAGAAGTTGTCTTCAATTTAAATGTTTTTATACAGTATTTTGGGTTTATATATAAGTGAATTCTCGAGAAGCAGCTTAACAACTTTTCCCTTTTTGGTCCATAACATCTTATTATACAAACTTGCTTAGATTGGCAAAATATATGCCCGTATTATGTAGGTTTTTTGTGCCCCATCAGTAAGTTTTTTTGTTAACTTCCCTAATAGTTATGGCCCTGTGATTTTCTTTTTGCCAAGTCTGCCATTTATTAATTTTTTTTGCTACAAATACCAAAAACATGCAGCATACTCATACTTTTGGTCATGGAGAATTCAACAAAATCCTATTACTGTACTAACTTTTTAATCGTAAGAAAAGGAGGTTATCAAATTGACAGATTTTTTTGTTTGTTTTTTTATTTGAAAGCTAGTGTGATTCCATTTTAATTTGGTCCATTTCTGAAAATTGTATCTGTGAGAAAATCACACAAGTCTTAAATTTGCATTAGGTATGGGCACAATAAATGAATGAATAATCCACCAACCAATTCCGATAATTCTTTTTTTACTGGAAAGAAACATTTCAAGGACAAAAAAATTTATTTATTTAACATAAAGTAAAACATACTTTGATTTTGTTTAACAATAATATAATAAAAGAGTTTTTTTACAATTTTGAAGTTGATGGCAATTAAAACAAACAGTAATTTAATATTGTAGTAAGGCTGTTGTAGCATTAGCTTGACACCAACTTCAATATTATAAAATCTTTCTTTAATATTATAAAATTTTTGTTTAACAAAATCAAAGTATAGTTTACTTTATGTTAAATAAATTATTTTTTTACTTTTTACTTTATTTATTTAACTACATTCTTAAACAATGGTTGGGATTTTGTTAAAGTAAGTCTTTCTTGCTTGATGAGGTTACGCCACTTGTAAAGTTGTAACTTTGAAGATGGTGAAAAACCATGTACCTATGTACATGGTTTTTCACCATCTTCAAAGTTACAACATCTTCAAAGTTTCTCTTCTAACCTTTTTTTCCCTAGCCTGTGGTGTCCCATTGTTGGGCAAAGGCCTCTCTCCATTTTTTTCATTCTGGTCTATTTTGTGCTATTGAACACTAGTCAGGCTTGTAATGGTCCAGCTCATCTCGCCATCTCCGATTCGGTCTGCCAATTCTCCTTTTAGAGTTTGGAATCCAGCTGGTAGAAGATTTCGCCCAAGACTCGTTAGGCATGTGGCAGATGTGTCCGGCCCAGTCAAATTCAGCATAGCGGCTTTAATACCCAGAGCTGTGCGCTGAGTGAGCACTGAGAGGATGCACATATCCATCAGTCGTCGTTTATGTCACAGAGCAAGATCTCTTCCCAAATCACCCATAGACCAATAGCTCCTCCAGGCATTTCTCTTTGTCTTTCGACATCTTTGTCTTTCGACATCTTTGTCTTTCGACATCTTTGTCTTGTCGGCACAGCAAGGAAACTATTTGACCCAGGTAGATATATTCTTGGACATATTACATCTCCTCTGAACCTACGGTCACTTTTTGCTGTCTGCTGTTGGTCATCAGCTTGGTCTTTGCCATCATATTCATTTTAAATTACCTCAGGATTTTTTTATTCTTTATTCAACTTGTGCAGATGAGTGTGTTTGTCTCCAAATCATTTACTATGTAGTAGTTAGTCAATTTTAAAACTCCATTCTTATTTTATCTAATAGTTTGGATATATTTATATGCTTTTAGACTGCTTCGTAATTTGTTTTGTGCCTGCTATACTATAGAGGTATATTATATTATGTACCATAAAGCCTCATATTGTTTGGACTCAGGCATGTCTAACGGCTCCCTACCACAATGGAAGCGCGAGCTGTTGCAGCGCCGTGCGGCGCGCGCTCGTCCTCCCGCAGCACCCGCGCCGCCCCCGCCTCCACCCGCCACCGAGGACGACGAGGAGCTGCGCTACGGGCCCGGGATCGTGAAACGCCTCAAGTCCCGATACCTGAGCCTCGCGCTGCGGGAGGCCCCGCGCCGCCGCCCCTCCGTGCTGCGCCGCGCCGCCTCGCTCGAGCACTTGCTGGATGAGCGCCCGCCGCCCGCGCCGCGTCCGCACGCCCGCCCCGCGCGCCCCGCCTCGCTCGCCGCGCCCTCCTACGCCGCGCTCGGGGCCGCGCCCCCGCCGCGCCGGGACTCCGTGAAGCGCGCGCGCTCCGTGGACGCCCTCAGCCGCCTCGACCGCGACGAACCCCCGCAGGCGCCCCTGCAGCCGCCGCCGCAGCCGCCCCCACCGCCGCCCTCGCCGCCGCCGCCCCGCACGGCGCGCCCACCGCGCCGCCCCACGCCGCTGCTGCGCGAGGCCGAGCGCCCGCCGGCCGACGTGGTGCGCTCCACGCTGCGCAAGTTCGAGTCGGCCCCGCCGCGCCGCGCCGCGCCGGCCGCGCGCGTGTCCGCCGTGCTGCGCGGCCTGGAGGGGCTGCCGCGGAGCTCCACGCCGGAGCCGCGCGGCCGCTCGCCCAGCCCCGCCGCCGCCGACCTGTCCGCCATCGACGAGCCCGAGGGCGGCGCGCCGGCCGGCTGCGACAGCAAGGCGGTGTCGCGCGCCGCGCTGGACGGCATCGCGCGCGCCGGCTCGTCGGTGCGTTACTCGTTCGGCGCGGCGGCGCGCGGCTCGCACCTGCCGCCGCTGGCCGCCACCAACGCCGTGCTGCTGGGCCGCGCGCGCCGCGTGGGTGTCATCCGCCCCATGCCCCCCGCGCCCGCCTGCCCCGCGCCTGCCGCCGACGAGACCGACGACAAGATAGAGGAAGCGCTGCGAATCCCATCTCCTGCGCCTCGTGAGGAAATGTCCATCAAAAAAGACCCGCCATCTGCCGTACTGGAGCCCATAGTGCATCCGCCTGAGATTATCCCTATTCCCCAGACAAATGGCAATGCGACGCCCTCAATATCTCCTCGCGAGGTGACCCCCGAGCCGGAGCCGAAGCCCACACACCCGGAACCGCCAAAGAGCTCCGTGCCCAAGTTGGTGAATGGCCACTCGCCGCCCAAGTCCCGCATCGGCGCGGCGGGCATCGAGCGCGCGTGGACGGGCGCGCGCGCTGGGGGCGGGGGCGGGGGTCGTCCGCCGCCGCCCGCCTCCACGTCGGTGGTGTTCAACTTCTCCAACCGCAAGGAGGTGCCCGACTACATCGAGAACGACGGCATCATCCTGCGCGCCAACAGAAGGAATAGGTTCAAGGTCAGTACACTCTTACTTTTACACCTATGTCATAATCATATATGATGATGTTAAATTCTGACTAATTTCATTTTGATCATTTTCTACATATTTAACTTTGCGAGCAGTACAAACAAATAATAACGTCCAAACGTTACTTTAAACGCGACCACGAAGTAAAATTGCGGTAAACAGAGAAAAATACCAAATTACATAAAAGCTAGATACGCGCTCCAAAAATAACAATGGACGACAATTTATCATTCGGCACAAAACAATATGCAAACGAGTGCGGATTGCGCAACGAGGCGACCACGCGCGCGGCGCACCACATCCGACTGCCGTACGTGATACAATAAACATACATTTTACGGGTCAATTTCTCGCTCTCATTTCATTTATAGGTCAATTTCTCTCTCCTGTCTCTCCGATAATACCTTGAAACAAGGATTTCTTGTATCAATACAATCGTTTTCTTATAGTCATCTTGTATTTTTCGGAATTGGCGATGACGAGCCTAACGGTAAATCAGCCAGTGGTAGGACGGCCTCTTTGTAGGACGACTATTGACTATTTTGTGACTTGAAAAACAAAAGTAACTGCTTTTTTTCTATTAGATATATTACGGGTAGTTTAGGGGAACCCGAAGCCCAATAAATATTGGTTAAACCAATAAAGCTTGCGCAATATAAAATATGCAAGTGTTTTGATCAAACGGTGAAAGTGCGGACCGTAAACGGTGAAACGTTTCGGATGCGTACTCGCACCGCGTTATGGCGACGCGACCGTCGAATCGATGCCACTCTCGATTTCCGCGATAGCCTCGAAAGTGCCGCCTTGAATGGTAACGCGATATCGATATTCCGAAAACATGTTATCTGTATTATGCAAGAACTCGATTCTAGATATTTAAGTTGAGGACTAACTAATTTATGAGCTACGCAATAGATCAATCAAAGATGTAATTTTCATAGCAAATACTGCACTCTGTGTAAATATAGGTCCTCTATGACAAAAAAAAGAAGCCAAAGTGAAATGTTTATATGTCCATACGAAATACAATATTAAATCTCCAATTAAGTGTATACTTATTCCTGTTTCCCTGAACTGATTCGATGCATTTAAACAAAGTCTTTTTATAGCCCGACAAACCTATTTTTTTTGTGCTTCAAAAATGAGAAGTCAATAAGAATTTCAATTATAAATTACTGCGAATAATCTTTGTCTTTTGTAAGATATTTTTTCGTCACCGTTACCGTCACCGCCATAGAGCCTCGACGCCATAAAATTTCCCATTAAATAAATAATTAGTGTCCGGTGACCGTGCAACCTCTCTCACGGGCCCGTTGAACCGGAACGTTACGCTCGATCGCAATGTAATTACTACCATCGCCGCTACTGTCTTTGAACTTGACTGTACTCTTGTAGTGTTGGTTCAGTATTACCGGTTCTTTAATAAGTATTTACGATTTGTTTCCGTTTGATTGCTTATGGTTCTGTTGTTGGAGTTTGAGCAAATTCGGCGTTGAGTTCTGTCGAGTCGATGCGGAATTATTGTTTGTCCCAAAATAGTAATCTCTGAGTATCAAAACTAGGACGGTATATTTATAAAATTTTGAAGAATAACAAAAGTAATATGTAATTATTATATATTTTTTTGTTATTATATGAGTTAGGTTGAAATCACAAGATCTCAAAATTATTTTATTGTCCACATTTTATGAGATCGAAGACATTACATATTAAGTCAACTAAAAGATTACATAAATCTACTATAATTATTCTAAACGGAATGGAACGGAACAGGAATTTGTACCTGTAACCATTGTGTGCAACTATGCATGAACCAAATGCACCACGACGGCGTCTTTCAATATGCGTGTCTTATAATACTAAGTACTTCAAATCATCCTCTTAAAAATCTCAACAGAATTGCTATTTAGAGCGGATGTCAGGTGTATCCGAGATCACTTTCTTTGTATTTTTTTACGTCAACCAACTCGTCTTTCTGGTTTTATATTATGGGTCGTACTTTGTCTCTGAGAGCACTTGCAAGAGTTATTACTGTGATGTTCAAGTTTAATTTTGTAGTAATTTTATTCGTAAGTACTTAAATTTGTGTCTGTAGATCTACATTAATAATGTCGTTTTTGTATCCTTTTTATTTTTAATTAAGCAATAATAAGTAACTCTTGTATGTATATGAAAAGTTCTTTAGATCACATTCTTACTCGGTAACACATACATTAAAATTAAAATCAGCTTCACGCTGTATCCCGCACACAGCAGGGAGGCAGAGGAAACCTAGTATGAAGACACTCCGTTTCCCACTTTCTGCCGAATTCTGGAGGCATTGCGTGATGAGTGGCAGAACTCAACGCCGAGCTTAACCTCGATACCAGAGCGAAGAAATGGAAATATAAGTTTAAGTAAATATATGAAATATTTATTTTATGTACTCCTCGAGTGGGGATCGAACCCACAATCAGTCGGTTTTACAGTCACACTTCTTGCCGCTGCGCCACGACTGGCCTATCATACATAAAAAATAATATTTATTCTTTTTTTAGCTTCATATCTCTAATAATACGATATTATTTAACATAATTGATTATAAAACATTCACGTAAAATTACGTAGCATAGCGCAACCGTCCAAGAACGGTTCTAAAGAGGCGCGGGTTCGAATCTCGGTACGTTCAAAATACTCTCTCACCCACCAACACACAAAAGATCCGTTATAAAGTAGAGCAGTAGATCGATATTAATTTCACGCGTGATTCAGCTAAAGTCCTCTAAAGTGATATTGCGATATCATCGATGTATGCAAGAGATTAATGGCACACTGAACGATCATTATTACGCAAATAATTACCACTCGAGACGACGACTGCAGCGCACTCCACTCTCCAATGTCGGTTCAAGGTGACACCACGATTATACACTACGGTATTGATGATGCATTTCATAATGCAGTGTATAAAATTTTACTTCTACACGCCATCCCGACATAGAGGTTTACGAGGCGGTCGTGAGTTCGATTTTCGGAGGAATATATTTATTTCCCTGATTTTAGGTTCATTGACTCTACTCACATTGTCTTCTTAATAAACAAAAAGTAGAGAAAGAATTACTGGTTCGGTCTGTAACACATTTAAGTGTCGCAGAAACAGTCTCTTTACACTAGTTTCCCGCTGCCTGCGCTGCCATATGCGGGATACAGCGTGAAACTAAAAAAAAGTATTCTCCTTGAAACGTTTCATTATGAACGTGATATTCTATACACCAAACAAATTACGCCTTCTCTTCAACTCGTCACACAACCCCTAGTGCTTTAAAAAAATCAATTCTCAAAGTCTACCCCTAGTGTTTTATAGTTATGCTCGTCTGAAGTGACTCACGAGGGCGGACTGTCGATCGCAAGTTGTTAACACGGTTATGGATTTTTACGTGGAAACGACTCATATCCGCTTATACAGCGCAATTATGTATTAATAAATGTTATTTTATTTGAATAAATATCACATTTCCTCATGTATGACATACTTTAATATCATATGTATATATTTAGTAGTACTAAATCTAGTTTGATTTTAGTAGGGAGGAAGTGATAAATTACTCCGCTTTAAGCTTTATTTGTCTATTGACTGTAACATTAAATATTCAATAGTTATCTATGTAACACGCTTTTATTTGGTCGAGCTGTAACAAACTAATAAAATCTAAGAATTTGAATTTCAACCACTTATATTAATTGTATTGTCATGAAACTTAGCATTTATACGTAGTTCAGGTGACAATACAATATTATGGTATCAATGAGCTGGTGTGATGATGAAGCCAGGACATGAATGTTGGAACTCTTCAGAGGTTCCTAGTAAACCATTCGAGTTTGGGCACATGCAATTTATAGCTTTGAGCAAATTCCGTAGCACTTGTATCACTTTAAAAAAAATAAAAAAACACGCTTTTTGTAGAAAAGAACTATTATATAAAACTCTTCCGTTTCTGAGTGCCGAAACTTCGCATCACTGGCATGTATGTGTTAGATTTACACGTATTTTATACAAATTAATATGTCTTATTATTTCTTGAGAAATTCAGAGAGAATTCCCGAAAATCATAAAAAAGATCGATATTTTGCCGTTCGCTTACTAACTTATTGATCATAGATCAATAAAAAGATATTTAAAAGATTAATAATTCATATTTGAATCTTGTGTCAAGTAAACGGTCTCTTTGTTTACAAGCATTACTAAGTCGCTGTGTTAAATTCCTCTGTCCTTCTAACGCACCGTAGAGATTTTCTTTTATATATTAGACAATAAGTGATTTTTAACAGCTTACTAATTATTATACCATAAGTAGAGGTACGGAATTTTCGTATTTACGAAATAGATGCGAATAAATGCGAAAATTACACATAAATGCGAATAAATGCGAAATGTATGGTAATGTTCGTATAATGGATTGTTACGGCCTTATTCATAAAAAACCCTTGTAGAACGTTTAAAACGTTCATTAGTTAAAATGCTCTATAATTTTATGAAATGTTCGATAACATTGCGTATTCATAACAGTTCTATAAACCTATAACTAATATACGGTTTATAAGCTAAAATGTTGCCACTACGATGAAATTGGCAAGTAAGCTTGACAAACATACCGAATTGACCACAGATAATGTGTATATTGTTTTGCCCATCTGTGGCTGCAAGTTCAACCAAATTAAATATAAACGTATTGCTAGAAAGTTTTTCGAAAATTCCTTTTTTCCAAGAACTTCCTCAAAATGAGCTAATTGATGGGTATGCGCACTTTCATAGGTTAATTCTTCGGTCTATTAATATAAATGAAAACCCCAATGTAAAGGACATATTGTTGGCTGTCAAATGCAACTTTCCGTCCTTTGCTGAAGCAGCATTACAGAGTATTTGGAGTCCAACCAACAGCGTGGACGCTGAACGCTTCTTCAGCATATACAATGTCGTCGTAACAGACCGAAGAACGACGTTTAAGGAGTCGAATCTTGAAATTTCTACAATGTTATATTTTAATTAATTAAAATTGTTTAATGTTAAGACTTGTACTTTGAAATTTTGTATTTTGTTAAATTTTACTTTCATATTTAGTAATAAAATTACTAAACAAGTATTTTTGTTTAATAAATACCTAATTTACCCAAATTTTATAATTTCGAAAGTATAAATGCGAAATTTATGCGAAATTTTAAAATTTTGAAAAATATAAATGCGAAATTGGTGATTTTTTTTGCGAAAATTCCGTACCTCTAACCATAAGCAAAAAATATCAAGGCAGCTTCACGCTAATAATAATAATAATAATACCTTTCAAAGAATAGGCTGAGGAAACATAGTGTTCCGACACTGCGTTCCCCACTTTCCGTCCAATTTCTCGTCATTGCGTGTTGAGTGACGGAACTCGCGTTGAGTCCCGTCACCCCCAGCCCTCGCGTTCACAGTAAGACGCTGTGCTGCTGCGTCGCGAAGTCCCTTTTTTTAGCTTCCCGCTGTATTTTCCCGCAATTAGCAGCATAGGCAGAGTGAACCTGGGAAGCTAGTGTTAAGACACTCTGTTCCTAACGGAAGTCTTACACTTCCGTTCCCCATTTTCCACCGAATTCTGGAAGCATTGCGTGTCTAGTGTCAAGAACTCAAAGCCGTACCACGCCTCTTTGGAAAAAAGGAAAGGCTTGGACATGACAGCATTAAATCAGATTTAACTATTCGTATCAATGGATTTGGGTCATCAGCAACGTCTAATTAAACAGATTCACACCTGCTCCGCCATTGCTGTTGCCTATTAGGTAGAGTGAATACCTCAAATGTCGTTTCGCGCCGCGGACCGTTACTCACTGGTCGCTGGTCGGTACCTACTAAATCAGTTAACGTGAACTAACGGCGTTTGATCATTCTTGCTGCCATTGTAATTATGTTTCGAAATATATTTATTTATGTAAGTGATGCTTACATGGGTATGGAACAAGGCCTCAGTGCCTAGGTGGTCGTGGCGCACTGGCAAGGGCGTGCGACTAACCGCGACAGTTGTGGGCTCGATTCCCGTTCAGGGCAATGAAATATGTAATATTTTCATATCTTCAATCTGGTAGCTATGAAAAGCGCGGTATTGAGTTCCGCCACACAACACGCAATGCCTTGAGAGTTCGGCGGACAGAGGAAAGTATCGGAAATGTCTTAAAGGGGTAAATAAAAGAGGTAATGAGACCCGTCGTAGCGCAGCGGCACGCAGTGTGACTGTAAAACCGACTGGTTGTGGGTTCGATCCCCACTCGAGGAGATGAAATATTTACTTAAATTTATATTTTCATTTCTTCGCTCTGGTGTCGAGGCTAAGCGCGGCGTTGAGTTCTGCCACTCAACACGCGACGCCTCTAGAATTTGGCAGAAAGTGGGGAACGGAGTGTCTCAACACTTGGTTTCCTCTGCCTACCCTGCAGTGTGCGGGATACGGCGTGATGCTGATTTTTAAAGGAGGTAATAAATAGATTTAGATTCTAAATCCCGTAATCAGATCAGGTCAATGACACCATGTTGTTGTATTGTCACTGAAGCTATGGATAACTGCCTAGTTTCATGGTGATTCTTTTAATACAGTTGAATCAAATTCTATTTCTTTGTTTTTAATGAAAGACCTAATAAAAAGCATGTTAAAACTCCTTATATTTGGGGTTATTAAAGAATATGCAATCTTAAAAAAAAATAACTTTTAAAAGTTAAACGTAAAATAAGATTTACTATCTATCTAGCTTTTCATGTTAAAAACAAGAACATCTAGATTTAATTTCAAAAAATTACTTGCACTTAATATTTATACCGGAATAGAAAGTGGCACTGCCTTCTTTCATATACGTACCTACAACAATTTAACTGGCTTACATTTAAAATAATATAATTAATTTAGAAAGAAATTATTCCATACATGCAGTATATGAATCTGCTACTGGTGTTACAGTTTAAAAGCCAATAGCCAATAAAAGTAAAGTTTGAAAGCCAATACAATTTACTTGGATGATATGGATGTGACGTTTATTTCTAATGGAAATATAACAAAAAAGAATTGTATTAATTCTTCTCTAATATTTAGTTATCACGTTAGTATTGAAATGGAGATATATATATGTATTAAAAATTCCGCTACTAAACCCCTCAATGTCTCGCAAATTTGGCGATGCGTGGAAAACGGAGTGTCTTAACACTTGCCTCTACCTTTCTTGCTATATGCGGGATATAGCGTGAAGCTACATGATTAGTATTTTATAAGTGATGGGATGTATGTTGCTACTCCACGTCACAGTTTTGACCGTATTCAATGCTCAAATATTTTTTTACTTCGCCAGCTCTAACTGTTGGTCTTAATTTAACAGCTGACCTAGTATAATAAGAAAATCTTCAATTAACCGCCTCGTGAGAAATGTGACCGACGTAATTAGCTACTTTACTAGGTATTTTTTTTTTTTAGTTATTTTGCACAGACCAATAATAATTTATTGTGAGAAGTGAAATGTGTAAATAAATAGCACAGTATTTGTTATGAGGTTGTGTGAAGGTCATATGTTTGTATCTTCACTTGGCTTCTTCTTCTTTCGCGTACGTGCAATTTTTTTTTTTTTTGAAAAAAAAGCTAATAATGAACTGAAGTATGTCAAATTTATATTGAACTTTACCCAACAATGACATTTTTAAAAAAGCTTATTACTAACTAACCTCTGCCGACCCTGCTATATGCGGGATTCAGCGTTAAGCTGAAAAAAAAACATTTTATTTGATTAAAGGCTTTATCTTATCTATTTATTCCATATCTTCATACATTTTATCTTTGGAACTACTGTTTAATCAAAAAGCTGGACTACAATTACTTTAACATGAGGCGCAAGGTGTCTTAAGTGAATCCATCATACGCTATGTCGATGTAAACAAACTTACCATACAACCTTAACTTTCTACCATGTGAACAGCTAAACTCTATACAATAGTCGAAATAAAAAAAACGTGTTCCCAGCCGGTGAGTGAGAGTTTTACATAATTATTACCGAGACAAATCTAACAACGACCGGTTGCATCGAGTCAAGTGGTTCTTGTTCGCGACTTCGATCAGAGAAATCTATGTGTGTGTTTGACGCCTTATGTGGCATGGCGCTCGCGGGCCGCGGCTTCCTCACTTCGTCATATACTTTCTTTGATTATTTACATTTTATATACATTACTTTTTATTTCCTTATTGCTTTTTTTATATATATTTATTTATTTATTTAAGAGGCTCTGGTAACCAGACAAGGCGTGGCGTTGAGTTCCGTCACTCAACACGCAATGCCTCCACAATTCGGCAGAAAGTGAGAAACATGAGTGTTTTAAGCAAAGTTCCCAGGAATACAGCGTAACTCTAAAAAATATTTATTTTTTAATTATGTTTTCTTTCTTTTGTACAGTGAAGTAAAAATATCTTATTATATTTGAAGCGCAATGGGCCCACCTCCGATCAATGCTCTTATACGAGTATCTACTAAGATTATAATGCTGAAAAGTTTGTTTAGTTGAACCCGCTAATCTCAGGAACTACTGGTCCTAACACTGGATACTTTATTAATCGAAAAAGCCTATAATATTATATTATGTTAGTTAGTCCGATATAACCCACTGTAGTTGTGGTCAGAGTAACTTTCATAAGAGTTACTTAAGTTATGTCATGTCATAGCGTGTCATGCACCTTTTAGTTATTCTCCTTTTTGCCACGTGGGCAACAGCAGATGAAAGATTTTTCTCATCTTATCTACGTCTATACATCTTATCATATTTTTTTATTTGGAGCCAGTCGTGGCGCAGGGGCACAGAGTGTGACTGTAAAATCGACTGGTTGTGAGTTCGATCCCCACTCGAGGAGATAAAATATTTACTTACGTTTATATTTTCGTCTCTTCGCTCTGGTGTCGAGGCAAAGCGAGGCGTTGGATTCGGCCACTCAACATGCAATGCCTTTAGAACTCGGCGGAAAGTGGAGAATGGTGTGTCTTAACACTACATTCCCTCTGCCTACCCTGCTATGTGCGGTATACAGCGTGAAGCTGATTTATTTATTTATCATATTATAGTGCAAATAACATAAGTGGATTACCATACTTACGAAAGAAAAGTACGCAGATTCAAATCCCGCTACGTTAATTTTTTTATAAATTTTCTAATCTAAAAATGTAACAATGTACATAACCTAATTTTTGCATATTATGTAAGTACTTGTGTATGTAAAATTCAGTCGAGGATATGCCCATCTTGTTTATTTGTATTTTTATCAGATGTGTTGCATAACGCCCGCGCCGCCTACCAGTGGCCGAGTTCCGAGATGTTGATACAAATGTTATGGTAATAATTAAATCGATTTTTAAAAATATCTTTAATTATTGAAATAATATTCGTAATTAAGTAAAATTTAATACAAATTTGCTTATTTTCTCTCAATACAAGTTAAAAGTTTTAAAATTTTATAAATTGAATTGCAAATCTTTTAAACTTTTTCTTATTTATTATTATTAAGTTTCTCTTTCATAATTCACGGGTTCAAAAGAACCCGGTCCTTTGGAAGGCTTGCGTGGGGACACAGGTCCAACACGTAGAGGCCCCTTAGAGAATATACAAATGTTTTACTGTGACGCAACAGCCGGGATCCATCTCTGGGTAACCACAGGTAATTGCCCAGAGATGGTCGCCGCTTAATGCGCAGGAACTATGGAAAATGTGGAAATCTAAACTAGGACTATGGAATGGAATTTGGATGGACTGGCTACTGGGCCACTAACGAATGAGTGAGACTAACGGACGTCCGCCTTTACAACAGTCTCAAATTGAATGGTTGGCGGACGGTGACTCGCCTCCCACTAGATGGGCCCCCACAAAGCGGCGTAGTGCCTTGGGCGCAACATCGGCGTGATCGGCTAATGGAGTAGAGAGGTGTGCACCGGTTTCACCATCACGAGGAGCTCGTGACCGGGTTTCTCCGCTATTACGCAGATTGAGCACTTCCACCGTTTCAAGCATATAGCTCTTGCGCTCCACTCTGCCGGCCAATAAAGGCAAACCAGAGGCGGGGGATTACATTTCCCCTCCGGAGGACTCAGGTCCGTGGGGTCGCCACTCCCCAACAGCTCGCCACAAGCTGCCCTGCGGGTTTGTTATTAATATTATTGTGGATTTAGTTTTTTTATATGCCAGTCACATTCCTTAAACAATTAAACTGTGCTGAGGAGCACGGTGAAATATTTAATTCCTAATAAGCTATTCAGCTTATTTTTTTTCTTTTTAAGCGACTTCTGTAAGAAAAGGAAGTTATCAATTCTACCGTTTTTTTTTTATGTTTGTTATCTCAGAACTTTTGAGTGGGTTTTACATTATGTAAAATTATTTTTAACTTTTTAGTTCGTTGTTTGAAGTCGGATTTTTTGTTTGTTCAATAATATTTTTTCATGCGTTTGGCTCCTGAATGTTAACGTAGTGGTTGCGTATTTTTTTCTTTTCACGGCCCTTTCAGATAAAGTGCGGCGTTGAATTTTGTCAAGTAACACACAATGACTCCATAATTGAGCAGAGAGTGGAAAGCGGAATGCCTTAATACTCTGTCCACTCTGCTTAACCTGTTATATATAAACAAGAACATACGAATTAAAAATTATAATTAAACATTTGCTTTATATGATTTTTAAATTAAAAATATCTTGTACTTTTTTACATACACGACTGAGATTACATCGATAAGCGTCGTGTCGGTGTGAGCGATCAATCATATGCCCTATACTACCGTTATTTATACGTAACATGATTTAATCATGGAGGCAATGACTCGTTACTGGGCGCTCCAACATGGGGCGATGTGAAAAACTCGCAGGGTTTTTAATTGTAGCGCCTTCATATATCTAATGATAGTTGGGCTTGGGACCGGTTTAGTTTAGGACTATTGAGGACGAAATACAGGGGTATAAAATCAATGTTTATTATATAAAAAAATATTACCAAAATACTTATTTAGAAAACGTATAAAAATTTGAACTTAGCACGACTCGAACCCGCGCCTTCTGGAAATCGGCCAGAAGGTTGATGTGGAAAATTACCATTTGTAAGCTATGATACGGCTAGAGTGCTTGAACGATGCAATGATAAACGGATTTAAATCCATCTAAATACTAACTTTATAGAACATTTAAATATTTCTTTCATACTATGTGTATGAATAACATATTTAATAAACTTTACTTTAGAATTAAGTAATTCACAGTCCTTCATGGCTACACTCGCGCGCGCACTTGACTGATTTTACATCAACCATAAATAATTTATATTGCCCGTGACTTTGTAATACATACGCTTGTAACAGATATTACGACTTAACTTTATGTTTAAAACAAATATTTTAAATGTAATTGATTCTAATGGGTTCGATTCCCATTCGGGGGCACTTTCTATGACTTCTAATACTAATACGTCTCTTAAATAGAGAAAGGAATAGTGTGTCACTCGGTTGTTTTATTGTAATAACCTTAAAAAAGATTAAATAAACCGATTTAATATTTTGATAGAATAATATTGAATGTATGTCATTTCCTATGCGTAAATAAAACGCTATTGCATTAAAATTGTCTATTATCACAAGATAATGCGATTGTGTATGAAAGACAGACAGACGGACAGCCATGTTGTAATATAAAATATTAAATCGTTGTTATTATTGTTGGAACGTTTTGAAAACGCAATGAACAGTGTCGACCCGAGGGATTGTAAGAAAGCCGTATTAGATGCACCCATCAAGGACATAGTGGAATTATGTACTAAACACGCTATGGTTATGGATTCGATCTGTGGGAAATTATTTACATTACCCCAATCAAGTAAAGAAATGAGCGGCGTTAGGTTACGCCATTCAACATGTAATTGGGCGGATATTAGTAAATGGAAAGTCTTAACGCCAGCTTCAATTCACTTTCCGTTTAAAACTGAAAAAAAAAATATCTTGATACATTTCAAAAACAAAGTCGCGCCAAAGGAATGCAAGAAAGCTATCCAGCTATATTATTTATAGTGCATTCGCAACAGTTTCCAAAGAGACCTTACCTTACACTCAGTCACAAAGCACGAGACAGTCACCTTTCTCGGAATGCGATTGACCAAGCGCCGCGTATTGAACAGTCAACACTGCCCATACTGCCCATAGTGTCAGACCTTTACTTACTTAACTTAACTTAACTTTTGTTTCGATCTTTCATATTTTTATTGGAATCAATTATTATTTTTTTGTTAGAAGTCTTGAATTGATTTATTCAACATTTTGTAATAGATATGTTAGTTATGTTACATTAATATGTAATGTGGACATTGGCATATTATCGTATAAATGTTTCAGAAAGTTTTTTTTTTGCAAATATTATATTTTGCACATTATATAAACGTGAGTTTAAATCTTAGGTAAAAAATTAGGATAAAATTTATAATGTAGGTGTTTTCTCCGTTTGGTGCAAATAATTTTTAAGATTATGTTTTTATTACATACCTAGTACCTAGTTGTGGCCGCGATCGGGTTCTTTTTCGTGAACTATAATTATAGTTTCCGTCCGGAATTTCGGAAGAAATTATCTCTTAATACTTGCCTTAGTGATTACCAAAGTGATCTACCAATATTTTTATTTCGTGAATTGCCTGTTCTCAATTAGGAACTGAAGAGTTTTATAGAATTTATTACAAAAAAACAATAGAAGTAGGTAAGGTAGATCGAAAGATTTTGATGTATACATTTCTAACGTAGAAACTAGTCTATAAAGGTACGTAAAGAATAGTATTTATTTGTGTAGGTTTAGCATTTCGGACCAAACCGGCTTGCCTCTCGCCACAGTGCCTGCGCCCGCGCCGGACTTACGCCCGCCATCAAAAACCATTACGTAAATTAAAATGAAAGTTATGTGTAATTATGAAACGCTCTCGAAGAGATCTTCTTTTAAACATTGATTTATAATTATCATTGTTAATTTCTTTTTTTATATATTACATTGTTTAATTTTTTATCTATAAAGGATTTTGATAAAAAATTTGTTTTATCTATTTTTGACTTGTGTTGTTTTTAGATTTGATAGCAATATATTATATCGTGAAGTAAACTATTTAGATCTAAAGATCGAAAAAAAAATAGTTGTCAATTCAAGCTTATTCTTATTCTATTAATAATGATAATATAATTTAGCTTTATTTAATGTGTCCCTACTTACACAAGATATAGCCGTAATAGCAATGAAGCACACAAACAATTACTTCTTTATTAGATCTCTATCAGAGTAAATATAGGTAATAATTAAGCACATGAAAATATGTAAAAATTTCATTTACAAGGAATCTTCATAGAGTATGATTATGTAACAGTAAACAGTAGCGATAAGTAACTAAATTCTGCATAATGTCTCAAAAATTGGAAAGTGCGTGGGGAATGAAATGTCGATTAGGAACACTAGGTTCCCTTTGCCTACTACGCTATATGCTGAATACAGTGTGAAGCTTACAAAAAGCTACAATTTTACCATATAAATATCAGACATCCGAGTTACGTTAATTTATGACCATATAAATGAGTCAGTGCTTCGCCAGTGTATTAGCGATACGTTATCTCGATGATAATGATTGATAAGCAGAAAATATGCCCGATTGATAGCTGTTTCGTAAATTGTGTTTTATTCTTGCCGTTGTAGCCCAGTAGCCACTGACTGATTCAGTGAAGTATTTATGGACGTATTGTTTTTGTATTGGATGTACTGTGGACGGGATTACCCGTATAATATCTAAAAGATATTTATTTCCACGCGCTGGAACAAATTGCGGCGTTGTGTTACAGGAAATGTGTTGAAATTTTTGCGGGAAGTCGAAGACGGATTGTCTTAACACTGGGTTCCCGCTGCTTTTCTATCCCAAATGCGGCGATAAGTGCGAAACTTTTTAATATTATATAACATTCGTTTTAGAAGGCTTCGCTTTCTTATATGCTATATAACTGATCAAACGAAATATACTTATAGATATTGATAAATTTGTATTGAGGCCCTGTTAATTTTATGTTTGTACCCGCTCTTATCGTACACAGTAGATGATACAGTGACCCTGACACGCTCTCAACTAGTTAACCTGTTTGTTAGCAACGGGTTGTTAATCATTGGGTCGTGAGTTCAAATTACATTTCCACTTGGAACATATGATAATTTCTTTTCTCATTGAAAATTGTCCCCAATTTTATGTAAAAGAACTCGTGAAAATTTATTTAGTTATTTTTACCGCGTTACAAATACCACATCAATTACTAATATCGTCGGTTTAGAGTGCAATCCTGCTAAATCCATTTTAAATTTTTTTCTTTATGTACAATTTTATACCATTCGAAATCGTAAAGAAATACAGAATTGACCTTTATTTTTTTTTCATATAATGCATGCAAATCAAGTTTCGAAATTGTAAAAATCTTCTCTAATAATACATACGTACATACATAGGTTTTTAAAATGTTTTTAGTGTCTCATGATAATCTACTTAATAAGCTGTCACGCTTACAGTCTAACGCCCAATATTAATAACCTATCTCCAACGTCAATCTTAGATTGTTTCATATATCTATCCAATCTAGAGATTGGATAGATGTATGAAACAATCTAAGATTGACGTTGGAGATAGGTTATTAATATTGGGCGTAAGCCGACAATATTATAAAACAGTAGAGATTTTTTTTGATTGAATGTGCGATAATATCAGTAAAGTATTTAAGTTAAGTTTGAATTAAAACTACCTTTTTGTGTTGGGTAGTCCTTTTTGTCGAGATAGGCTATAGGCAATAAATATACATAACGTTAATCGTGTCGATATAGCCCACTGTGCCTGCGCCCAGAGTTAAATCGCGCATATCATACGTATATCATATACAACAAGTTATTTTCATTGGGCCGCGCGGGCGATTCCTCAGGTAAAAGCTTGTGCAACATAATTTTTATTACGACACAATAAACGACTTTATTACAAATAAGATTACACTATTATTATATGCTAAATCCCCCGATAAACTATTCAATGTCTAATATTAGCGAAATGGCATTTACTAGCCAATAAACTCAACTATAGACCTCGTTTATCACTACACTGATAACACACGTACGTATGATAACTGATAGCTATGTAGAGGAAGGGTAATAATGTAAATATTATGACTATTGGGGCCCATATGGTCTACAAAACATGGTTTAATAGTTATTAAGCTATCGTTTTGTTTTATTAATATGGCTGGGTTTACTTTTATTGCTTTCTTTTAAATTCTAAATATTGTTATTTTTTTTTTTTCGTTTATTTGGTCGTATCTACTAATATTGTAAAACTGAAAAGTTTGTTTTGTTGAATACGGTCATCTCAGGAACTACTGTTTCGAATTTAGATTCCTTTGTGTGTTTTGATAGTTATCGACTAAGTATATACTATATAGGCTGCGTTTTATTACTTTACAACAAATAGAAGTTAAATAAAAAAGAAAAATGTTGTACGACGAGATAGCTTGAGAGCTTCTGAGAGCTTAATGCACAAGTTAATTATTCCATTTGACCAAGCAGGCGAAGCCGCTGTCAATAATAGTTTGTAATCAAAAAAATATTAGTAAAAAAATTGTAAAAAAACTTTTTTTATTAGCTTTAACGTGTAACCCACACATATTATCTGCCTACCGCAGATGGCACCTGAGAGCGCAGTGTTAAGACGCTCCGTTCCCATTATGATACTACCGTTCCCTACTTTTGATCGAATTCTGAAGACATTGCGTGGTGAGTGGCGGAACTCAACGCCTTAGCTTCTATGCGTTCCTTAATAATATGTTGAAATTTTAATATTTTTCTACTTGTAACATATGATGTGTGTGGTGCGGGCGCGGAGGCTGGTGTCAGTGACGCGGCCGGTTCCGCTCTGATTTGCTCGCTGCCTCACCGCCACCGCTCGCGCTCGAATGTTGCTAGCGTTTTGCTCCTGAACTCGTAACTACTGAACGGTGACGTCTTGTTCTGCTTTGTCTTGTTATCCTTGTATTGATTTATGTGTTAAATATTAATTTGTTAATAAAAATTTAAAAAATCAGCTTCAAGCTGTACCCCGCACACAGCAGGTTAGGCAGAGGGAACGTGGTGTTAACACACTCCGTTCCCTACTTTCCGCCGAATTCTGGACGCATTGCACTCAACGCTACGCTTTGCTTCGACACCAAAGCAAGGAAATTAAAGTATGAATTTAAATAAATATTTCGTTTCCTCGAGTGGGGATCGAACCTACAATCAGTCGTGCTTATAGCACTGTTGTCTCATAATGCCTTTTAATAGATAGATTTTTTGAAATGTAAATCATAAAAACCTAGTAGAAAAAAAAACTAAAAGAATGAACCGAAATGTTTTTTTTAAATAATAAAATTGTTATTTAAAATATACAATCGAAAAAATTGAGATGTCGAATATATAATAGTTACGCGTCAGAGAGCAGAGGGCACGTCGCTGTTGCGTTGAGCGATGTCACGTTGATGGCTGACATGGTAACAGCTAAGTAATTAATGACGTGGTTAAACATTGCTAGTTCACCCATAAATTTAGTAAAATAGAACATTACTTAAAAAGTTATATTTTTTTATCAGCTTCACGCTGTATCCCGCACACAGCAGGGCAGGCAGATGGCATCTAGTGTAAGACACTCCGTTCCCCACTTTATGCCGAATTCTGGAGGAATTGCGTGTTAAGTTGGAGAACTCAACGCCGCGCTTTGCCTCGACACCAGAGCCAAGAAATGGAAATATAAAGAAAATATTTCATCTTCTCGAGTGGGGATCGAACCCACCACCAGTCGGTTTTACAGTCACACTTTGTGCCGCTGCTCCACGACTGGCCTCAGTCCAAAAAGTCACATTCAAAGAATAAATACAAATATGCGTTACTGCTCATTTTAATAACGAAATTGGAATTAAATCTGAGGGCGTTGTGGCGGTGGTCGTGGGCTCGACTCCCGTTTGGAGGAATGATTACATTTTACATTTATTTTCATACCCTTACTCTGATAGACAGAGTGCAATTTTGAGTTTCGCCATTCGGCATAGTTGCGAAAATTCGGTGAAAAATTAAGTGAGGAACGGCTCAACACTCCCATTCTACCCTCATTTGCGGCATAAAGCATAAACATGCTTTTTTGAATAATTTATTAAAAAAAATAAAATGTTAATTTTTAATAGACTCGAGATATGCCTGTATATTTTTATAACAGTATCTAAAGTGAGTCTTCAGATCAAATGAATATTTAAACTGTCTTCTATGATTCATTCGATACTTTATTCTCCATACAAAAAAAAACTTATATAAGAACATATCCAGCGTGTGACAAAGCGGCCCCCGCATAACAAATTCCATATACATTTGTAAACCTTGACAGTAGCCAGCTCAAAGTAATACAGCCACGTCTGGAATACTTCAAGAGATTTATAGGCAAAATTACTTATTTTCGTTCGTTCGTAAATCGTAAGCTGTCCGGTGTACGACAGTTGTAGCGGGTATTATTTAATTAAAACGATTTGATGTAAAGCCGAGATCTGACATAGTTGTATCGTCTACGACAGTGAGATGTGGGTTCAATTCCAATTTAGGGGAAGTTAAAATAAAAAACGTATTATTTTTTTGTACGCTGCATAAAAAAGCAGCTTCATACTTTTTTATGCCTAACAAAATTGGTAGGGGGAATCCTAGTATTAAGACACTTTTTCTCCGCTTTCCGCCTAACTTTGGAAACATTATACGTTGAGAGGCGGAACTCGACGCCGCACTTTGTCAACCTGAAGCTTGAAAATGAACTAAATTAAATCTTATCATTCCCCAGAGTTGAACCCACAACTATTGCTTTTACAGGCTGACTCTTGTCTCACCACGACGCTCGTATTCATATTGCCCTAAATCTTTTTTTATTACCTACATAAATGCCGCAGAATATGGTACATAGTACATACAACTCTGCGGGGAACCGTCGGCAAATATTAACCTAAATAATAAGTGCAAAACAGTCGGTTCGCGGTCAACTAATCCACTGAGTCACGCCGAGGGGCTGTCATTTAATTTCCTGTTCGAATTATGAAGCTCTACAAAATACATTTATTGGTAAAACATACAGTATGTTAAAATAATATTTGTTTCGTTTCTTTCAATTTTTTTTTGTAGTCTTTCGTTTACTTCTTTTAGGAATTTATTAATGGACATATAATAATAGTTTATATATAAATCTTGACATTTGTGGTTTAATGTCGTTCTTGAAGAGAAGTAGGTGTTAGGTTTGATTAGATGAAATGACATCATATCCCACCAATCTCCAGACTTATCTTTAGAAATAAAAAGAAAAAACATAAAATAAGAAGAATTTTATAAGTAAAAAGTACCACGTAGAGATTTAATTACTTAAATAATTCGGTTATTAATAGAGTCCGTCGTGGCACAGTGGATAAAAAAGATAGTTGTGGAACGAACGGTTGTGTGGAAATTAATAATTTAATATTTTCATTTCCTCGCTCTGATAACAAGACAAAGCGCGGGGTTGAGTTTCGCCACGGAAATACTCGAAAATTCGGTAGTGCGTGGTCAACAGAATGTCTTAACACTAGGTTTCTTCTGCGTACTCCACTTTATGCGGGATACATCGTAAGGCTATAAATAATAATTAATCGGCTCTCGGTGTGTAACGTTTTGATCTATATCAATAGGATTATTATAGCCAATTCTATAGTAATTTAAATTATTTTTTTAAAACTTATTAATATTGCTTTTTTAATTATACACGCAACTCATAAACGTCAATTAAAAAGTTTGAAGGATCTTGATTGCTGGCGCTTAATTTACACCCTTAATTTTGAATTAATTTTGCCTCCACCAACTGCTTATACTGTTTACAGTGTGTGATAATGTCAAGAATAAGTTACATGCTCAGTTTTGATTACATTTACTAGGTTATATGAGGCCAGTTGTGGCGCAGGGGCACAATGTGTTACTGTAAACGCGACTGGTTATGCGTTCAATTTCCACTCGAGGAAATTAAATATTTATTTAAATTTATATTTCCATTTTTTCGCTCTAATATCGAGGTAAAGCGCGGCGTAGAGTTTCGCCAAAAAGTGGTGGAAAATACTAACCCTGCCATATGCCGAGAAAAGCATGAAACATTAGTCTTTCCACTCGTCTACTTTCCATCTACCCGAGGAACATCAGGTTTCCAAAAATGTATAATACTAAATGCACGCGAATAATCCGGTTAAAGAATTTCATTTGAAATGTGATATAATCGCGAAAATCATAGATCTTTATACAAAACTTCTTACGTATACATATCTTCGTATTTATGACTTAAGTGTCAATTGATTGTGTATTCACTTTCAAATTATGATTTGTGATATGTGTATCACGTACGCGCTTTCCTCCAGCACGTACTCGTAGCTACACATCTGTAGGCGTAGAAAGTAAAGAACAGAGTAAATATTCACTGTAACTGTATGGCTTGTTGATGATATAGTTGGTACGTGTCTAGCTAACACTATTTGCTCATATACTAGTGGATTGCTTTACGCTTTATGCGGGATACCGCATATAGCCGGGTAGAGGGAACCCAGTGTTAAGACACATCATTCCCCAGTTTCCGCTTAACTTTTGGGATATTGTGTTATAGGGTGGCTAAAATTTTTGTCTTGTTACTAATTTAATATTGCCTTTTCGTCGCTCGGGTAACGCAGCAAAAGCGCGTTGTTTTATGTTACTCAACACCCAATGTCTCCAAGATTTGGTGGAAAGTAGGGAAGAGTCTTAACACTAAGTTGCTAAGATATGATACGTGTGGGGTACAGCGTGATACTAAGAAAATTAAGTATTATAAATGAGTAAAAATAGTGAGGATTCACCAATATCGCTTAAAAATAATTATGCCAAAGTATCATTGATAATATATCTTTTTACAAGGATGTAAAAAATATATATTTAATTAAAAAAAAACAATACCAATATATATTATATTGGTTTACTCGTGCTAATGCGTGTTCAAATCACACTATATTTTTTATGAAATTTAAATATTCATATGAATATATTACATTCATGGCGTTGAGTTCTACCACTCAACACGCAATGCCTCCAGAATTCTGCGGAAAGTGGGGAACGGAGTGTCTTAACACTAGGTTCCCTCAGCCAACCCTGCTGATACAGAGCGAAGCTGATTTATATTACGTTCGTAGTACTTATGCGAGTTATAAATTAGATTTTTCCGCAAGTCTACCCACGCAGTGCGCGATTATTGTCATATTATTTTATTTATTATGCTTTATTTTATGACTTTATTAAGGTCGCCACGCTGACATCTTTCCGCGAACAAATTTTAGGAAAACCTGTTAAATTTAAACAGTAGAAGTAAGTACATACTTATAGACTCCTCTAGGAAAAGTATTAACGCCTTGCTTTTCTGGTAATAATTCGAAGTAAGCAGAAAACTTTCAAGTACCTTACATATTTTTCACCTAGTATACGATTTTTTTAAGTATATTTTTTTGTTTTTTTGCGCTATACCCTAAATTGCTAAGAGTGGGATGCTTTATCCCGCCTTAGCAGGTTAGGCAAAGGGAACCTACTAGTGTTAAGACACTCCGCTCCCAACTTTCCGCCGGATGAGTTTTGTGTGTTGAGTGGCGGAACTCAACATAGCGTTTGAATATAATTTGTATACTTTTGAACCAAATAGTTGACTCATACGAATAAAACGATTTTTTAATAAAAAAAAATATATGAATTTAACGCTTGAAACGAGCAAAAAATCTGCAGCACAACTTTTTGCATATTTTAATTTTTAAAAAACATTCATAATTAACTTTAAGGATTTTTGTATTAGCATAATAATTTTAAACAGAAATTGAACCTTAGACTTTCGTTTATCACGACCAAATATCAGATAATAATTTTAAGCGTGAAAAATTATCTCATTTCATAAATAAGGAACTTAATTTGGCAAATTGGCCTTGCAATTTCCTGATCTGACGCTAAGTTTTGTCTTGAAGGTTAATATTGTATAATTGAGTCAAAACCAATGGAATCGATAAAAACCGGCTTCACGCTCATTTTGAGATGCATCGTTATACGTACGAACAAAGGAATGTAAATGGACCTTTCTTGCCATGTTATTGAATTCTACGGTAGTATTTTATTTAACTTTTGTATAGGTAGGTACCTATTCGTATTTATAAATTGTGTGTAAAATTTTCAAACAATATGTAGAGGTAGGTATATTTTTGTAAAGTTAATTTATGTTGAATATGAGTAGGTAGGTACACGCTACCTCTATATTTATTTTTTATTTATGAAACAACGCTTTTCAAATTTGCAAGTCAAAATTATATGTCGCGTGACTGTACGCAACGGTTGCGGGTTCGAGTTCTACCCGGCCGAATAAATGATATTGATTTTCTCGCTCCGGTAAAAAATAAAGCGCTGCGTTGAGTTCTGTTGCAATGTTTCGAAAATTGGACAGAAAGTGAGGAAAAGAGCGTCTAACACTATAATAATAGAAAAATCTTAATACTAGATCAAAAGCCAGCAAACAAGAAACAACTTCCAGTAACAAAGTAACAGCCAGTCCACTGTTTTACATAATCAAAGAAGTTAGAAACTTGTGTTTCTAACATCAAACTTGGACTCGTACTTCAAACAAGGTCCGCCTAAATGGAAATATGTGAATGGAAGTGAGAAATGTTATGTAGAGGCCGTCGTGGGTCAGCAGCACAGCGTCTCTGTAAACGCGACAATTGTAAGTTCTACTCTTGGGGAAATGTATTTATTTCCTTGCTCTGGTAAAAAGGTACACCGCGGCGTTGAGCATCGTTACTCAACAAGCAACGTTTCGAAAAAAAGACGGTACGTGGGGAACGGATTGTCTTGAGATCTTTAGGTTCCCTACGATTTGTGGAAAACAACGTTAAGCTGAATTGTACATATTGTACAGGTCAGAAATCACATGCACACAATATTATTTACAGTGGACGTAGCCGCCGGATGTTAGTCACCGTCGCCGATAGCGCTGTTTACAATAATATCCCTCGTATTTTCCTCGACACATTGGTGCTATCAAAATGTTTTACTTCAGGCAGTTTTTATTATTATGGTTTAAGTATTGTTTTGCCTTTGATTTGTTTAAAGTGTGATAGGTACGGAAGAAGACAGTTTCAATAAACGGATATATATAATACGAATCGCACGGATGGTAAATAATTTATTCCATTTAGGTACGCTTCATATAGGCATGCCAGATTTCAGGCTTATCATTTCCGGGACATTTCTGGGGCCACGAACAGAATCAGAGTTTTAGTTTCCGATCCAAAAACTACCTAAGATTGTGGCTGATATTTTTTTTTTGGTAAAATATATATTTTTTAATTACGGAAGCTGCTTAAATGTAATTTCATTTTTTTAAATACCTATTAAATATAAAAATTTGATTGAATATCAATATCGAAAATAAAAAATATTTAAAACAGAAATTGAACTTCTTTATCAGGCTACCTGATGTTGATATATATTAAATATTGAGCTTATTAATTAAACTTTGTTAAAAAATAAACATCCTGTACGACGACGTACTTTAAGGTTACTACCTACAAAATTCATATAAAAAAATTAAAAAATACCATAAAAGCATTTAAATGAAGAAATCATTACAAAAATTCAATCATATAGTGGAGCAAAACAGGAAATATATATCTACTTATATACAATATACTTACAATACTACTCTGCACTATATCATTGAGATAAATAAATTAAATTAGCTTCACGGTATATCCCGCACACAGCAGGGGAGGCAGAGGGAACCTAGTGTTAAGACACTTCGTTCCCCACTTTCTGCCGTATTCTGGAGGCATTACGTGTTGAGTGGCAGAACTCAACGCCGCGCTTAACCTCGACACCAGAGCGAAGTAATAGAAATATATATTTAAGTAAATATTTCATCTCCTCGAGTGGGGATCGAACCCACAACCAGTCGGTTTTACAGACACACTTCATGCCGCTGCGCCACGACTGGCCTCGAATATCATTGAGATGAAGAAATATTAGATTGATATCATCGATAAAGATGATCGATACCCCCGGGCACGACGCACTGCGTCCGGTCCTTGTTTATGCTCAATAATTAATAAAGATTTTTTTTTTACTTTCGCCGTTTCAAACCAATACTCTCCTTTGTAATCGAATATAGCGTTTGAATGGTCGTCGTATTGGTTCAATTGTGTGTCGTTTTTACTGTATTTTTTATTGTTTTTATTTATTTTTGGAGAGTATTTTATAAACCTTATAATACTATTGAAGTATAAAATATTACCTAATATAAATTAGGTTATACCTAGATTCCTAGGTATAAACCTAGGAACAGGATATGTACATGTTGTAAACCAGTTAAGGAAACTTTTAGGTGATGCTTCAAATTTCACTTGCTGATTTGTTGCGATTGATTCATTACATTGATGAAATCACTTGTAGTTTATATTCGTGTCTAAAAAAATCAGCTTCACGCTGTATGCCGCAAACAGTAGGATAGACTGACGAAACCTAGTGTGAATTTGGCATTGCGTGGCTGAACTCAACGCCGCGCTTTGCCTCTACACCAGAGCGAAGAAATTAAATATTACTAAAATAATTATTATTTCCCTCGAATGGGGATCAAACCCACAACCGTTGCGTTTCAGTCACACTCTTGTACCCTGCGCCACGACTGGTCTCACATTGACATTTATGCCCTGCTATAGGACTGCGTTGGGTAAAAATTCGATAGGTAAGAGTGATAAAAATACAAACCATCCCCTGCATCGCTTAATATTGAAGTTCATATGCTTCGGAGCATTTGTAATGTTTGCACAAATCACATTAAAGAAGTGTATATTTTAACAAAATGTATATTTAAATATAATCAACGTTTAGGTACATACATGTGTGCAATAAGTACTCATAAACTTTATATGCAGTTTTGCTTTGTTTGAAATGATTATATTAAATAGTATTGAGGCCATCGTGGCGCTCTGGGTACTACAGTCTCACTGTAAACAAGTGAGTTATAAATCCCCACTCGGGGGAACGATTATATTTAAATTGTATTCATTTCTCCGTTCCGACAATTAAAAGCGCGGCGTTAAAGGAATTAGTTTCCTTTACGCATACATAACACGTAGGCAAAAGGGGACCTGGGAACCTAGTGATAAGACATACCGTTCTCATTGGGAAGTCATTGCGATTTGGCGGAATTCAATGCCGCTCTTTGACTCGTTAACAGAGCGAAGAAATGAATAGAATAAATATTTCATTTCCTCAAGTGGGAATCGATCCAATTACCTATCGCGTTTACATTCACACGCTTGTGCTTTTGTGCGACGATTGACCCCAACACATAAAATGTTGTATCCAATATAGATAAAAGGCCTAGAGCAAAATGTCTCAACACTATGCTCTCTCCGCCTAGACTGCTGTATCAAAGTGTTCCTTAGTAACCCGAACATCTCCGCATAACGTTAGCATATATATACCTACACGGTACAGTGAGAAACCGTACAACGTGCATTCTTTACAGGATTACGTAATTGTATTATGCGTGTGCGCTCGGGTCAATGTTAGGGTACGTGGGTTCTTGAGGAAAATATTTTAATTGGAGGATTTAGATATAAAAAAAGAAATTAATTAAAAATAAGTTGATCTCGCCCAATAATCGATCTTTTTTTGTAATTAACTTTAAGGTGTCAATTTTTGTAAAAAATCTTATCACTCAAACCCTAAAAATTGAGTATAATATTGTTATTCCAATCTCAGTAGAATTTAGACTTGGTGCATTATGCTGCGCGATAGTTTAATTAGCTAGAGCGCTTAAATCAACGTAAGTCAGCCTAAGAGACAAAATCTCTAATTTTTTACAATATTTTTTTTACATACACTTATTATAAACAATTATTATATTATATGCGGCCAGTCGTGGCACAGCGGCACGAGGTGTGACTGTAAAACCGACTGGTTGTGGGTTCGATCCCCACTCGAGGAGATGAAATATTTACTTAAATTTATATTTCCATTTCTTCGCTCCGGTGTCGAGATTAAGCGCGGCGTTGAGTTCTGCCACTCAACACGCAATGCCTCCAGAATTTGGCAGAAAGTGGAAACTGAGTGTCTTTAACACTAGGTTCCCTCTGCCTACCCTGCTGTGTGCGGGATACAGCGTGAAGCTGATTTATTTATTTTATTATATTATAATGTATTGTGTATAATACTAGATTCCAATGGATGTCATAACAATAAACATTCAGAAAATTTGAAGATACATCTTATGTTTTAATTTTTATAGAATTTTAATGTCTATATCCTCTATAATATGACGAAATAAAACTTATAAACAAATAATTACCTCAAGAACAAGGTTAAATTATATATACAGACATAAATAAGTTGATAAGAAAAATAAATACACAAACGAACAATGAAACCACGTGTCAGTAATTAGGTCAAACATTACTAAAATATTTAGAAGGCACCCAATCACTTGCAACACAGTTCCATGTTAATATAAAAGTTGGTCAACGATAGTTTCTCATATGTTTACTTAACAAGTCATTAACTTGAGATAATGATGAAAATATGTTAATGATATGCTCTACTAAACCTACTAAAAATAATTTAAGAGCTAAACAAACCGATGTGTCTGTCTACATAAAGCGCAGCGTTAAATTCCGGCATCCATCCAACATGCATTATCTCTAAGTTAATAGAAAGTGGACCACGGAGTGTCTTAACATTAGGTCCACTCTCCTTAACCACACAAGTGTAAAATGCGAGAAATTAAGGATACGGCAGTAGATCTTATCTATGGCAGACAAAGTGCGGCGTTGACTACCATACATAACATTTTTAGAACTTGTAGATAGAGAAGACAGAAATAGGCACTATTTTCTAGATTCTCTGCCTACTGGCGTTAAATGAGAGAATAATTAAAAAATAATAATACAGATAAATAATTTTATTCAATTCTAGCTTTATGTAACGTATCTGTAATAATAATAGCACATTGCGTGCGCTATGATATATGTATTGTAATTTTACGCGACAAATGCGTATAACGTTTCAGCGGTTAGAGGCTTTGGGAAAGGACGGCGGCTATATGCCTTTATTAATTTACCATTACGTAAAATGTATTATTATTTGTGTAATGTTAATGCATACTTATTTTAGTGCTCTTCTAATTTCTCTTTTAGTAGGTAGATCGAAATGGAATTATAAATTAACATAGTCCGTCTAAAATCACGCATTTTTTATAAAAATATGGGATAGTAACTTGTCTTTTTAGCTTTACGGTGTATCCCGCGCACGCAGTATCAGCAGAGCTTGTGTTAAGACACTCCGTTCCCATTAAGACACTCATCTTCCCCACTATCCGCCAATATCTCGAAACAGTGCGTGTCAAATCGCAACGCCTCGTTACCAGAGTAAACAAATATTGAATATTTCATTCCCGCAATCGCAGCATGCTTGTGCTGTTGGGCCACGAAAATCAAAACCATTTTTTTTATTATATTCAAAGCAATAGTAGTAGCAGTAGTCATTATATATATATTTTTTTATCAAAATAATTTAGAATATTATGGATTTTTTTATAGATTATATGTCATAGATTTGATACTGCATTGATATTAATAAGCTGGTCATTGGTACCCACTGTCCAGTGGTGGTGGTAGCGACCGTGACATTTGCACAGTTACTCGTTTTATATGCCACCTTAATATAACCGAAAGCTCATAACTAGTTGATCAGATATAATATATTTCTGTAACTATTAAGTGTTAATTTGTATTTGTCACACACAGAGACGACGGTTAGCGTTTAAGTGATATTAAATTGGGACCTTTGTTTTTTCAATTTTCAAAAGCATCTCTTGTATTCGAGAAATGTTGCAAATCTAAACATATTGCATATGTATTACAGTACCTACCCTACACCTAGGTTATGAAGAATTTGTTTTCTTGTTTAAACGCTAAGATCTCTGGAACTACTGGTCGGATTTTCTTCTTTTTTTGTTTTGAAAAAACAATAATTAGGAACGTCATTGTATTACTTTAACCGCGTGCGCTGCCGAAATAGTTAAATATATAAAAGTAGCTAGTTACATTGTACTACAAAAACATTGGATTTATTTATTAATCTATCTTTTATAAATAAGTAAGGCACAATAAGGTATATAAAATAAATCACAATTAGGCTTATGAATATTGAAACTTACAAGCAAAAGTTATTCCATCATCAAGGAAATTTTATAAAGACAAACTTTGTCTTTTACAGTATTTAATTTGGACGTACACTTTTTGAGAAAATGTAAAATTAAAATAATTTAACGCTCTGTTTACGAACGCAAGCCTAGGCCCGAGTTCCGCAGGGGACGCCCTTGCCGCTGATGACATCGTCTCAAGCAGCCACGCACTTTCTCATAATTATGAAAAATGATTGAATGTATAAATTATATAATTATTCTGTTGTTGAGAGTAAAAGAATTATAGGTGGTATGCGGGCGAAGCCGCGAATGGGCCGCTAGTTATAAACATAGTCATCGACACGTCACATCCGCGTCAAGACAACAACAAAGTGAAATAATTTTAAAAATAAAACGATAATAAATATCACTGTCTTTTACATTTTTTATACATATAATATTATTTAAGTATTAAATCCGAACTCGTATACATTTAAATATAAATCATTATGACAGAGGATAATGCGTCATATAATATTATCAAGCCTACTTTACCGATACCTCCGCTGTAAATAGACAAGGAAGCTCTACATGCGTAAATTACGTGTTTTTAAGTAATTTTATCTTTGCTTGTTTCGCTTCCCTTCCGCATTTTTATGGACAAGGTGACAAAAAGGGTGAGTAAGTCTATCACTTCTTTATTTTTCTCTTATTTTTTACCTACACATTGATACATTCTTATCGTCTGATGTATCTCTGATGCAGTTACAATCGATAAGATTTATGTGATATACAGTAAATAATATAGCCTTTCTCGATAAACAAACCATTATTACGTTTTACAGTCCACTCAAACCAAGTTGGGGACTCCTTAATGCTATATGAATTTTCTATAATATTTATAAATATTTAGTAGCCTTTAGGTACTTATTTAAGCATGCCAATGAACTCTCATAAAACAGCAAAGCAAAACGATAGCATTGTCAGCATTTAATGTCATTTTGATACAATGTACATTGACTTTAATGTTATACAAAAAATATAGATAAATAATATTTTGAATTATTAATAGAATAGTTTAGTTTTTTTTTAATATAATAGTTATACACTGTTATTAAATACTAAAGTAGACAATACCTGTAAAATAGTAATTGGAAGACTAATTGAGACTTGCCGCAGGGGCATAAGCGCGCGACTGAAAACGTGACAGATTGTGAGTTTGATTTCCACTCGAAGAAATAAAATATTCAATATTTTCTTTTCTCGCTTTAATAACTAGATAAGAACCGTTGAATTCCGCCACTCCACATGGAATGCCGCCAGATCTCAGTGGAATGTGGGAAGTAATCACCTTAAGACCGTCCACAACCACGAAATTAAGGTGTTACCAACAATACTTACTTTTAAGTTATAAATATAAGAAAAATAACAATATAAATTGATTACATAAACCTATTATAACGAACCTACTATCTGCGGTTTATGAATCAGGCCAGTAATGCTATTTAATACAATATTACATACTTCAGAGTTACATACTCTTGACGATAATTGTACTTTTTGTTGTCTAAATGGTGTGTACAGAATATTAGGCCGTTTTTATTTTCATAGTCCGTATTATTTATTATAACTTGTCTGAGTCACTGTGACGTTTTTACAATATAATCATAGTTACATATAATATAGGGTAATAACTAATGTTATAAAGGTAATATATAATTACCTATGACTATACGATATAATTGTTGATATGTTTCCAGTAAGAATTTTATTCCGTTACGAAATGTTTATGTTTCGCGGAGAACACAGTGATCTATCGCTAGATTATTCTTTGCCTTCAATGCAGGAGATGGGTTTTTTTTTGTATTGTCATTTTTTACCATACACATAGCAGGTTAGACAGGGGAAACCTGGGAACTTAGTGTTAGGTCATTCCCCATTAAGACACTTCCGTTCCCCACTTTTCGCTGAATTCTCGAAGCATTGTGTATTGAGTGGTAGAAGTCAACGCCAAAGCCCATATGAAAATATTAAATATTTCATTCCCCGGTGTGGAAATCGAACTCACAGTCGTAGCGTTTTCAGAAACACGCTTGTGCTCCTGCTCACGATGATCTTAAATATTTATATTATAAAATAATTAAGCTTTTATAAGTTACTTAGGTTCTTTAGCTAGTAATGTCTGTATAAAAAATGCAATGATTAATACTACATATTTAAAAAACTGACAAATGATAGGTTCAACATGAATTAACCGCCGCAACATCGCCGGAATTTACGACTTCTTGCCTTCTTGTACTGTGTGTTATTTAGTCCTACTGCTCCCTCTTACTTAAAGGATAAATTTGAATTTATTAGTGCACCAGGAAATTTGGTTAGACCGTTACGCAACCTAACGTTGCGTCTTCCTGTACACAAGTCAAAATTTTTTGACCAATCTTTTACAGTGCAAGCTATAAAATTGTGGAACAGTTTGCCCTATAATATTCGTCAGGCAAAATCATTACTGACATTTAAAAAAGCTGTACGTCATCACTTTGTGACTACTTCATGAATTATCACTGTTTACATTGGATCTGTTTTATGTATGTATTATGTGTGTATATATTTATATGTATGTATTATATATATTTTACTGTATGTATGTATGTATATTGTTTATTAGTCTATGTATTGTATTATATTAGAAATATCTATATATCAGTATATTGTTTTGTTTATATCTAAATTCATTTATTTTTTATTAATATACTTTTTAACTACGTCCACCACCCACCTTCTTAATATTATAACAGTTTCTTTTCGCCCTAAAGGTTGTCTGGAAGAGATGGCTACTTAGCCATAAGGCCACCTTTTTGTACATTTATTTTCTTTTCTGTTTTTTTTTTGTGTATTTTATATAAGTGGTGTACAAATAAAGAAATAAATAAATAAATAAATAATTAAAAACTAAGGATAATTTATCTAATTACCGTACAAAGCAAAAAATCTTATTATATCCAAAAATACTACTTTTAAGTATTTTTTAGATCACCTTTATTATACAAAATTCAATTTTCCGTAGAAACTAGAGCTCCAACTACAAATAAGTATAAACTCGATTAAGAGAAGTTCAAAGAAGATAGTTTATAAACTGAATGTTCCGCCCCGGGGGAAATTTAAATCTTGAAATTTAATCTCTTGACAGATAGCAACAGTGCAGCGGTGTATTCTACGGAGTACGGTGTTGTGACTGATTAATATAATACGTTATATTTATGTAAAACAAATGTTATTTTCACATTCGCTTTTGAGTCGCGACTTCGCTCTCTCGTAGATGTTACATTCTACGTATCCGATGTAAAATTTATATAATAACATTTCTCAAAAAAAAAAAGGTTATTCTTGTCTTTCATTTTAACCAATAGTTCCTGAGGTTAGCACGTCTAACCAAAAATACTCTTCAGCTTTATTTCAGAAGTACTATACGAGTACTTCTGAAACTTGCAAAAGCATGTACACTTAATGCAATGGTTGCTAGCTGAAGTTCCACTGAGAAAGTATTAATTTTATTTATTATCTTCGTTTCTCCGCTTTGATCAAACACAGCAATTGCCTTTTGCCGTCCATCACGGAAGCTCAATGTCAGCCGCGTCAACTAATGACTCATTTGTTTAAGTCTACTCCATTAAAACACGGGAGATATGATAACATTAGGCAAAATTCCTTATCTTCATAATCTCTATACTTAAATAATTTACTTATGTTTTTAATAACATATGTAAATATAACTTCAAATTATTATAATCAAAGAAAAAAGCGGAAAATATAGACTGTTTGAGTCAAGCAGAGAGCGACGTTGAGTTTCGTCACTCAACACCCAATGCAGAATTAGAAGCTATTAGAAGCTATATATAAATTATAATTTAATTTCAATTTAACCAATTACATTAAGCAAGCTCGTTTTGCGATGTCCAACAGGATGTAATCTTCGGATGTTCACAGTAAGCACGTTCACTCTAAGCCGAAACCGACACTAATAAAATATATGCAGACAGACAGACATACCTACATTCATAAGTTGTACATCCGGTTGACATTTACAAATATAAACATTAAAGTATTTGGTTATTAATTGGAACGATTTTAATTTGTAACGGAATGTGCTAATCACTGATTGATCGATCGCATTTGATATATTCAAGAAAATCCTTGATTTTTATGTATTTTGATAATTTTTATCTGTTACAAATAGGCGAAGTGAGTAGTGACAATTTCTCCTTTTTTTTAAACTCAAAAAGTTTATTACAGTTTTATCACCATACTAAAATACAAAATAAAATAATAAAAACAACACAAAAAAAAAATCAAAACGGTATTTTTCAGTCCTTTTATAAATAATATAGCTACACTACTAAAGCCACACTTTGTCTAAGTCCATAGATTTATCTAAAATATTTTAGATACTGTAATTCATTAATTATTTTAGAAATCAAAGACAGTTTTAAAATATTTTTTATCTGTCCTGTCTCTTTTTTATCTTTATTATAATTGTGTAATTTCATTCTCTTAATGGGATTCGGATATATGTTTTTCTTCGGAAAATTTCTTGGCATTTTAGGAAGAGGTTCTTGATGCCTTACGACTTGTGTGAAGTGTAGGCTGAAGCGCCTCTTTTAAAATGTCTATTCATGTTTACCTCCAATGTCCAATTTCTTCTTTACCTAACAAAAAATCTTGTTATCATGTAAACAAATTATAATCAGATTTATCTAATTTTAAAGTCCGGCTGTAAACGCCACGGTTGTGGGTTCGATTCACACTCGAGGGATTGAATTGTTTTCATTTAAGCGCTCCGGTGAGATAAAAGGCTCCATTGTGTTCCGCCACTCAACACTCAATGTCTCGAAAATTGAGTGGTGCGTTAAGAACAGTGTCTTTACACTACTCTCTTTTCTCTGGTTACCCTGTTATATGTAGAATACACTCTAAAGCTAAAAATAAAAAAATAACTTAAGTTACTTGATGAAGTTACATTAATTCATAATTTTATATGTCACTAATGGCTAATGTATATTCTCATAATGATGCCACTTGAGACACATCTCATAAGCTTGAGTAATGAGGACCCTTCGTCTCCCCGCGAATAGTCGAGTAAACTTGCACGAATGCTAGTGTACTAACATTTTGAAACTCCCTGCCCGCACGGATCAAGCATGCAACTGCAAATGCGACTGGTTGTGGTTTCGATTCCCATTCGTGGAAATGAAATATTTATTATTTATGAAATATTTATCATTTCGTGAACTGAGGTGTCTTAATGGGAAGGGAGTGTCCTAACACTAGGTTCCCAGGTTCACTTACCTACCCTGTATATCCGAGATACAGCATGAAGCTGAAAAAAAATTATATTATTCAGCTTCACACTGTATCCAGCACACAGTAGGGTAAGCGGAGGGAGTCTAGTGTTAAGGCACTCCGTTCACTAAATATATTGATTATCACCATTTTTTTTATTTTTCGGCTACAAAGTGCGGTATTGGGATCCGCATGTTAATACACAATGGTTAAAAAATCCGATGGAATATTAAAACCAAAATGCACTGATCACTAACTCACTCCTCTGCTTATCCTATTATGAGACATACAGACATGTCCGAATCTGTTAATAAAACATACTACTAAACTAAAATAAACTTTTAGTTAGAAATACGTATATATTACACCATCTACCGCTACTTACATGTTCATGAAACTTAATAAAAAAAAATCAAAAATGCTCTATTGTTAATATGCTACATGCAATATATTACATACTTTTTCCAACATTCATTCAAACAAGTCTATTAATGGCTTAAACGATCATTTGTAGAACTTAATTAATTATTTATTATCATGTTTCCAAAAGTGAATTCCAATCGTCGAAACCGCATCTAATGACATCGGCAGTTGGTATAATTTGTTGTATTCTATACTTATTGTGGCTAGATATCTAAATTAAGATAGACAATGAATTTGTGTTTATTGGCGTATTGATAACATTCTCACTTATCTATATTGATTGTTTTCACACACTTTCGTCGATAATTATTCAAAATTTTCGTCAAAATATTGCAATTTTAGATGTTTTTGTCATATTAATACCTTACGGAAATATATAGTTATTCGCTTTTGAGATATTACGAACTAAAAGTAGAAAACTTATCGGACAGAACAAAATATACAATCCCATGAACCATACACCAATTGTATTTGAACCCCACGTCTATCCTGTTGTCCACTTACGTCACAATTCAAGACAGTTGATCGTTTCCTTCGCAAATATAAGTAATCTACGAAAATTCCAATAAATCTTATCATTAATACGTTTTTATAATCAAAATAACAAGGATTATCGTTTCGCTAAACCGCGATAGTCTATCGCTCGAATAAGCCGAGCCAAGGAGGGCTGTGAGACCGACGTGTCCGATACTATTGCGAAATGCTCTGACAAAACAAACCATACATAATGGACAATGGACCTATCTTTCTCATTAAGGTCAGTTTTCTTTGAATTTTAACTAAATTACATTAAAGATTGTATCGGAATACTTTTTGAGTATCACCAGATTTTGCTAATTTCTATAAATCTAAATTTACTAGTTACTAAGTTTTTTTTGTTATATTCTAGGCACGCTTTCACAATCTATTTTGCTTGTGTCACGTATCATTTCTGCCCATTTAGAAGTTCTTCTATTGTACTTGAGCTATTTGTATAGATATTAGTCTATCTTATCGTTATCGAAGTTTCTTTTTGAATTATATTGATTATTTTATAATCGTTCGACCTTGAAATAATTAGTGGTACAAATTCTATAATTTATCAGAAAAACATGTAAGAATCTATAAGAAAGAGCAGAGTATTTTGTCACTATTTTTTCTGTCTAATCTATATATGTACCTATGTATTCATAAACGTAAATATATGTATATATCAAAAACCAATAATAGATGCAACAACTGTATGCAAATAGTGTTCTTGTCACATTGAAAAACAAAGGAGTATCATGGTAAAATCAGTTTTACCGACTTTAAAAAAGAGTGTAAAAAAGAAAAAGTTTCACACGTCAGGAATAACACGAATTTATATTATGCTAACTCAACCTTTTGATAAATCGAGTTCGTTGGGTCGTATGGAATTGAATAATTTCACTACAAGGAATTGACTCAATAAAACCCTAACATAGTTACGAAAGGTGCGAACATTCAGTTATGATTTCACGATATTACGATTTGTATCTTCAAATCTGTTTATCAAGAAACTACCTTTTGCCTGCGGCTTCGCCCGCGCGGTCGAACGCAAAATAACTGACACATTATTCACTGACGCATTCTGAGTGCGAGATGGCTCTGACCGCAGTTACAAAGGGTTACATCGAAACCATTAACGTGATAATGTCAAAAGCTTTCCTGGATATATCGACTATTGGCTTCACGCTGTATCCGGCATGTAGCGGGGTAGGCACAGGAAGCCTAGTGTTAAAACACTCCGATCCCCGCATTCGCCGAATTCTAAAGGCTTCGCTTTCGCGGCAGGTTTTCGTTCTTTAGTGGCAGAACTCAACGCCACGCTTGCCAAGCGATTACTCGATTACCCTTGGAAGACATAAAAATATTAAATATTCGATTTATCTACAGTGGAAATCGAACCCACAACCTTTTGCGCTTATAGTCACACGCTTGTGCCACGACTGTTCCCAAAAATAGACTATCCTACACAAAAATCTTTTTCAATTCGAACAATGCAGTTCCTTTTTGTTTTTGAAGTTTTGCGTCTTTACTCTATCTTCTTTATTGAGCACTAATCTATAGATAATCTGATTCTCCATATGGCATACATAAGCAAGTAATTGAACAATACTGTTAGTATCTCTATCACAAATCTTTTAAATTGTTAATAATTGGATGGCCAAGAATTTTTATAATTAGGTGCTCTCCTGTGTTATGTTTATTCCCGACTGCTAAGGAAGGGTTATGTTTTTCGCGCGTAGCTTATATGTATGTATGTAATATTCTATATTACCTCATATCTCCAAAACCGCTGTACGGATTTACATAATTGCGGTATCGTTAGATTCGTCTTAGCAGCCCAAGTGGTCTTAGATACGTGACGTTAAAAAAAAATCATAACGGCTGTTGGACGCCGTTGGAATAATGAAAAAAAATTGATTTCGAATACCATAATATGGGTATCAAATTCAAGAGCTCAATACGAGGATTTCAAAAAGGTATATCATGATTATCATTACCATAATGAATCCTAACAAAAAAGTGAAAAATAAAAAAATAAATCAGCTTCACGCTGTATCCCGCAGACAGCAGGGTAGGCAGAGGGAACCTAGTGTTAAGACACTCCGTTCCTCACTTTCTGCCGAATTCTGGAGACATTGCCTGTTGAGTGGCACACCTCAAGAAGAAAAATACAAAAATATTTATAAAAACAAAAACCCCGACTGCATAAAACTAAAAAGAAAATAAACAAGCCCAATAGTTTATTAGGATTAATCCTAATAAATATTTTTTTATTTTCAGTTATTTTACCAAAATTTACTTTTAATCATGCTTAAAAGTAGCTTATTTTTATCGCCATTGCCTTTTAATAAAATAACGTTTATCTACATGATCTTTATAATATTCAAATTAGTAACGCTTAGTTGGTTCACCATATTGTCACAAGAGACTATTGTTTTTCAATCTAGAGATTAAAACTTTTAAACGCAAGTGTAACTTTTATATGCTATAAAGAATATGACTTTGATTGTAAATCAAAGAACATTTATAGACTTTTAAGTAATGCATGGAATTCTAAACAGCTAAACTAAGCTGCTGGTAGCAGCTGCGTCCTAAAGATATTTTAGATCTGGTCGCATAGTTTGAGCAAAATGATTATGCAGAAATTCTACATGCCAATACGAATGAAGGAAGTTCCTTTATTTTATCTCTCTAATAAGGCAGTTTACATATTTTATTCGTTTAAAGAACTGATAGAAAAAATATTTGTAATTAATTTACTTATATAGAGATATTTTCTTAGGAGTGGCCTGAACCTTAGCTTTGAACAGATAGATATGTTCGTGTAAATGTTGTTTTTTTTCTTTCGGGGCAAATTTTGTTCTTACTAAAAATTTCTGGGGTGGGCACGGACCACCCGGCTCCCCCCTATCTACGCCCATGTTTTAATTGTTCTGTTGCATTTGTCTTTTGCATCTAGATTGCATACTCTGTATCATCTATCATCATTATCCAATATGCAATTCAACACCTGTTATTATTCTATAGTGATATTATTTTTATTACGGTAAACGTCTTAAATATTATTCAGTATTTAACTTGATTATTATCTATTAATCACCAAATTGATTTAGTCTAGTTATACTCTTTTTTTTATTTGTACTATTCTTAACTATATCATGGCAATAAGGAACGAAAATTTTAGAAAATAGTCTATACAATAATTACTGTGATAATTTCTAGAAGTTAAATATACTTTTTTAACGCATCTCTTTTTTTTCTAGACGTGACGTGATGCCGATAAAAATCGAGAAAGTAAGAGTATAATCAACGGTCGATTGTTTGATTGTGTCGCCGGAACTCGACGTCTCGTTACGTTCTCTCGCCCATTAAACTTGAAACACGTCAAAACTAACCTTCGCAAAAACGAATACCATTCGAGATAACATTCTCATACAAAGTGCAAAAAATTTTACAATGCCTCTGTTTACAAAATAAGAAGTTACTGTTTTGCTTTTTTCAGTATTATCATTTTTTATTACTTTTATGAATTCCAGACTAGGCGGAGAAAACTTAGTGTTAAGATACATTGTGTATTAAATGCGGAACTCAACGCCGCGCTTTGTATAACCGGAGCAGGAATGAAATTGCATCGATTACATTACAATGGTCGATGTATAAAAATTGTACTTTTTTATATTACAATTATTACTTTTTCGTTCTAATGAACAACTTGGTTGATTTTTTTTATTGTTAAATATTTTTTCTGAATATTTCGTATTATTATATACAATAATATATTACTGAAATGTTGAAACTACAACAAATGAAGTCGGTCAGTTTTTGCCATAAAACTCTGTAATCGATTTCCTTTAGTTAATATTGTGTTA
Organism: Heliconius hermathena; assembly: GCA_013403705.1. Classification (NCBI taxonomy): domain Eukaryota; kingdom Metazoa; phylum Arthropoda; class Insecta; order Lepidoptera; family Nymphalidae; genus Heliconius; species Heliconius hermathena. The sequence continues at coordinate 719,068 of JAAIXJ010000001.1, read as the reverse complement.
CAACACATTTACTTTATATTATTATCTCCATCTTTCTGCCTTTTAGGTTAGGTATTCAGGACCTGAGAGCGATGAGTTACTTCTTGTCCCACTTTTCGGTCATTAACGTACATAACATTCTAGATGTGGATAATGGAATGTCTTAACATTAGGTTCCCCCTGCCTACCCTGCTATATGGGAGATGCAACTGAAACTATTATATTAAAACACACTAGTTAGCCGATTTTATGATCATAAACGGGAACGCATAAATAGATTCCCCGTGGTTAACTTTGAACTCACAACCGTCACATTTATTCAGCATGTTACGTATATATTGTATACGATGTGATCGATGATAAGCAATATTCCATCGTTCAGCTTCATTAATTGGCGGAACGATTCTTTATCGATCTCATGTAAGAGCCATGCGTCGGCGCGATGACGTACTATGTGTTGTTTTAATACACGTGTGGTCATTTATTTGCTTACTTTAATACTCAATTTTTGTTATTTTTGCAAATTGTAGGTTTTTTAGTAGTTTTTTTAATTGCGTGATGACATGTGGCCATACAAAAAGTATCTGAGTACTAATAATACACAGAAATCGTAGTTTAGAGTCTTAATTCTAGATTTCCTCCGCCTAAACCGCCAATATGACCCGAGAAAAACAATCACTTGTTGGAATTACTGCAAACTTAATATTTATAATGTGTAAAAGCTGAAATTATCGATTATATTTTATTACTTGTTAATAACACATATAAGTTAATAATAATATTTGAAAACATTATATATTTTCAAAGGATTATACTATAAAAATTTGATGACTTACAATATTCAGAATATCGATATCGTATGGCTTTCCGGAATGTTGCTCGCTACAAGAATTATGTGAATATTTGGAATGACTGTTTTTCGATTTAATTAAAATTGTAATTCTAAAGCAAAATTAAAATTATTATGAAGCTTTATTACAACGATGTCACGGTTTCGATATCTTTATCGTAATATTTTCGGAAAATAAACATATTTCAAAATATATTGCCAATCTAATTTAGTTTCGCCATTCAACAATAAACTAATACTTCTAACTACAAGGATGAACAGAGTGTCGGAACACTAAATTCTATTTACTTTAATGACAGCGAAATGCAAATGCACAAAATAGACAGCAAAGTAAGTCGACACATGTCCGTGTGAGCGTGTGACATTTTTCCCTTGAACCTCGGGACCGGATTCCGCGCCGGTCCCCTCCCCGCGTGCTCTGGGGGCGAGCCCAGCTTCAGGAAATACGATATGAAACTAAGCAATAAAAAGAATTGTATAAAAATACTTTAGTTTTATAATATCTGTGATTTCAAGATTCAGAAATTGGTTAAGTATTTTGATTTCTAAAAATCTAATTTAAAATATTTTGCGTAGAACGAGCGAGATAAAATTACCGCCGATTCGGATGGCAGTGCTTAGAAGAGCCGAAAGCTCAATAGTTTATCTTTTACGTATGAAAAAATGTATCATATAAGCTCAAAATGTGTTTAGAAAAGATACAAATATTTTTTTACCTGATATTATTATTTTTACCGTCTAATATAAGACTCTGAAATTCGATATACTTTTAATGATTGAAGGATATAAATGTAAAGATGGTAAAATTTACTACGAGCTCGAAACGTACTAAGTCATAGAAACGGAGAGAATAAAAAAAATAAAGAAACGGAGAAAAACTAGATATTAATCGTCTTCCTATCTTATGGAATCACTAATTGTCATTTATTCTCATCCATATCTGCTAGATTTCCACCGAAGCCGTTAAACTAGCGATAAATACATATAAAGAGAGACCACATTCTGACAGTCTCGTTAAGAAACGACTCCCGTTTTGTATAGTAGCAATGCCGGTTGGTTCTACTTGGTACTTAAACAGCCATTAATGATATTTATCTGGTGATTAGATACTTTTTGTTTGATGACAATTGTAAACTATGAGAAAATTAATAATGTTATGTCTTTAGGGAACCTGGGAACTTAGTGTTCAGACTCTCCGCGCCGTTGTGCACTTTGTGAAGAAATAAAAATATTAAATAATGCATTTTCTGCAATGGTAATCGAACCCACAACCTGTCGCGTTTACTGTCACACTGACCGGACTGGCGTCAAATTTATTAATAATGTACGCTGTTAAACAACTTACTAATGATTATGCACATTATCTCGATTGACATGTAAGAGCTGGCTACTGTTCAACGGTAATATACAATTTAAAATGTAAATACTGTAATAGCATAATTAAGAACATATTTGTATGTAGCTACACATAGGTCACACACATAGGTCGTGGGTTCAATTTAGATGTGCCTACAATATATTTCGTAAGACTAATTGTAGTTTCGTCCCTCAAAATGCAGTTTCCAAAATAAATTGAAAGTATACAACGAAGTTTCTTAAAATGACGCTCTTTCTTTGCCTTTTACTGTTACTTTTTTTAACAAAAGTTTAATAATTATTATAATAATATGTATTTTTCTTTCATTAAATTCAATTACTCCTTTCAATTCCAGGCTGGTGAAGCAGGTATCGTGGTGCTTCGACCAGAGGCTCTAGCAGCAGAATCAGAATCGGAGGAGGAGGACACGCGGCCGCCGTCACCACTCAGCGTGCGGTTTGTGAATGATAACATTCTCATCAATGGCAAGTCCTCGATGGCCGCCAGACCCACCAAAGCTACGAAAGATCGAGCAGCCAAGGTGAATAATAAAATATATATTTATATTAGTTTTTGACCGTATCGTAGGATAATTGATAGACTGGAATGGGCAGATTGTGTTGAGTTCCTCCACTCGAACACAAGAGTGTCTTAACACTTAAGTCAACTATCTTCTATGCTGGACAGCGCGAAGCTAAAAGAATTTGAATATTATGTCTGCTCTAAGCTGGTGATGCGGTGACATTGGGTTCCGTCCCTCAACATATTGACTTAGAAAAAATATTGCAAGAAGTTAGTAAAATTCTTTTTTACGGAGTTCCATTTGTACGGAGTTACGGCTATTTAAACAAATGTCTTTATTTTCTTTTGTCACCACCCTTATCAACCTTATTTATCTTCTAAAATAGGCACAAGCCTTGTTCGACCGCAGTAATACTGCCTACGGTGATACATGCTGGTCTAAAAATAGTGATTCTACCTATTTTTGAAGTCCCATTGTCTGTTTAAATATGACCATATCACGTGCCATAGTTTTCATTTCTCCAAGTTTTGGTACTTAATTCAAGTACTTGTATTGGTTACATTAAGTTGTGCCCCTGTTGCGCAATCCTTATCTCGTTTTATAAATGAACTACCTTACAGTCCCTGAGGGCCACTTGCGATTAAAATGTATACAACGTTTCCTTAATAAACATTGGTGATAACGATAACATATTATGATTGCTCTTATATACAACAGATAAATGAATATTTATATTTTTCATATTTATTTACTATTTCTTATTTTTTTAAAAATATATTTATTCAGTTTTTAAACCTTTTTTTTGGTTAACTTAGTTCAGGTGTAAGTAGTTACTATATGCCTTGCTCTACAAAAATATGAATAGTGTGAAATATATTACATCAGTTTTTGATATACATTTTTTTTTCATTAAATACCTTATAGAACTAACTACGGGTTATATAAGAGAGTACTTTAAAGTTGTCGGTTCACTGACAAAGGTGAGAATGAACTGCTATTAACTGTTGGTGTTTTAATATGCATTACTATAATAAAAAAAATATATGTTTTATGATTATATAAGTATGTGTGGACGCGCTTAAGATTTATTCCAAATCGAGTTATCAATATTCATTTTTATTTTGTCCTCACGTATCTCTCCAAAAAATAGTGTGAAAATTTAGCATCTGCTGTAAGTAAAATGTAACTGTGCCGTCGTAGGCCTTGGGGCACAAGCGCGACGGTTGTGGGTTCGATCCCTACTCGCGCGGCATTGAGTTCCGCCAATGTTTCCATTCGGCGCAAACTGAAGAATAGAGGTATCTTAATAAAAAACTGAGTGGCACTTGATCCCTCTGCCTACCCTGCTATGTGTGGAATACGACGATAGTGTCTAGAACAGACACAAGTCAATAAGAACATAGTGATGAATCACTTTTTACCAATTTACAATTCAGTATTGTTATAAATATTCTCAATGTCTTAGTCATTTCTTATTAATAGTCTCAATAAGATCCCTTGACAATCTGAACAATCGTAAATGTTTTACAATCTAAGTGTGTAACACTACCTGCAAGGCCGGTGTACACTGAGAGCACATGTCGCGGAGTGGTGACCCGCGACCGACCGGCCACCATACAATACCGTGTGAACTTTTTGTTATGTATTAAATACCGTATTGTATGTAATATATGTTAACGATTGGATATATTTTGCGATATGTGAAAGATTTATATTGCATATTAGCGGCCTATTGTTATATTATAGCCAAATTATTCAAAATCTTTTTTAATTATACATAATATTTTAATGTTATTCTGACGTATATGCTATAATATATAATATTACTGTAAAGTTTGATCTAAATGTGTTCAGTGATTTTTGAGTGAAAGTGGAACAATCATCCATCCTTAGACTTTAGACTATGCCAAGAAAACTTTGTATTAGACACTATATTTTCTGGTTTTGCCCCAAAAGTGTTATTAGATTGAGGAAATTATTAAAACATACAATCATTCCTTATGTACATTTTCTTTTAGTATGAGGCCAGTCGTGGCGCAGAGGCACAAAGTGTGACTGTAAAAGCGACTAGTTGTGGGTTCGATGCCCACTCGAGAAAATGAAATATTTATTTAAATTGATGTTTCAATTTCTTCCCTCTGGTGTGGAGGCAAAGTGCGACGTTGATCCCGCCATTCAACACGCAACGCCTCCAGAATTCAACGTAGTCCGGAGTGTCTTAACACTAAGTTCTCTCTGCCTACCCGGATGTGTGCGGGATGCTGATTTAATTTAATGTGATAAATAAGCTACACTTATCATAAATATTTGTAAGATACTAAACTAATACTGGTCAATTTTTTTATGTAAAATTAGATGTCTCAAACAATTTTGTCACAGTTTCAAAGACTGTATACTTGATAGTGTTACATGTAATTCTTATCAGTATTCAATAGTTACTCTTATCAGTGCCTAAGTTAAAGTACTATACAACTTTCATTAATATATTTTTTTTGTACTATCGTTTTTCATAATATTGTTGTAAAACCATTTCTATGTATCTTATATTATGACAAATAATAAAAATACAACTCAATTTATTTCAGCTAAAGCTCCAGTTCGACGATTCCCTAACGCGTACATTCGAGTATCCATCGGAAATTTCGCTATGTGAAGACGGATCCCCTATTCAAGCCAATACCAATACAAATTCCTTTACCAATACAAATTCCAATACAAATACCAATACCAATTCCAATACCACTACCAATGTGAATATGAACACAACGCCCACCGAAACCAATGGAGATGTGCCACTCGCCCAGCCCGCGCTACTGGCACCGCTAGCTGCTAATACACATATTGGTAAGAATTGCTATTTTTTTATAGTAATTATGTTTTTCTTTATAATGATCGCATTTTAATTATGTTTTTTATGTGGAATTTACGGTTTCTTCTACATAAGGTGATATGGTAGACTGGTAGGTGTTAAATGATATTGTTTGATGGGGTGTTAATTATGATGAACAAGGGAAAGCAAACAAAAGAAGAATTATACTTATTTAGAAAACGTATAAAAATTTAGACGTAGCGGGACTCGAACCTCTGCCTCCTGGAAACCGACCAGGAGGTGCGCGCGACCAGAAGTCCCGCTACGTTCAAATTTTTATACGTTTTCTAAATAAGTATTTTCCTTTCCTAAGTGTGGAATAACACTTTAAAAATGTAAAAAAAAGGAAGAATGCCTTTTGTTCACGAAACTAGCGAGTTCAATTTTCTTGTCTAACAATTTTTTTAACGAATGACTATAATATATCTATATCAATTAAATTAAGTTTCAACTTTCATAAATTAAATTATTAAGTCGTGTGAGTTACAAATACTTATGCTTATTATATTCTCTTATATTCATTGAGAAATAAATATAAGCAATTTCTTGTATTTTTTGACACGTGTTTATTTTCTACGTTCAGTTACTTTGGCCTTAACAAAAACAAATCAGATAAACGTGTTTTTAAAGTATATATTTAATACGCACCTGCTGAAACTGCTGGAGTTGAAATTAAGCGTCGAGTTAGGTATGATATAGTATAGGGTGACATTAAAACTTATATTCGCACTTTATGTCAAGACACTCCGTTTTATGTTTTGTTTAGTAGCATAACTCAATGCCGCGAGAGATAATTTTCAAACCAAATGGGAATCGAACCAACAACCAACGCCATGGCCGTAGAATAAGTTGGAGCCAGGTGGTCCGTTCCTACCCCAGAATAGTCTTGTGTCCACCCCAGAAATTTTCCTATGTAGGAAAATTGAACAGGTATGTACCTGTTCAAAGCCAGCCCGAGAAAATATCTATAGATACGCCCATGACCATCACTTTTACAATCATTGAAATTAGGTAACAATTATAATTGACAAGGTATTCTCACATTGGTGCCGCGAGTGCGCCGAACTCTCCACTCTCGTCTCTCCGTCCCGACACACCCTCCGCCGCCGCCTCCGCCTCCGCGGCGACTGCAGGAGACTTTTGTTTGACAGAACACGGTGAATTTACTATACTGTACTAGGAAGTGCTAATTATTATTATTAGGTAGTAGTAACTACTTATATGTTATAATACTATTTAAGAGTTCAACGTTAGTAGTTCGGCTAGAATTGGTTCACATATTTTATTTATAATCACAATTACTTTGACTACGACTAGATTAGAACCTGTTTGTTTTTTTTTATTTGTTTTTGTAATTGGCAAGCCAGCTCTGAGTCGAACCTTGGAAAATTATTTTTTTAATTTTGTAAATTAAAATTTCAATTTTCTAAATTTTAACTGGTTAAATGGTGTCCATCCAGCAGAATCAAAAAGTAACTGAAGGTACTTTCAACTTATTTCAATAACTTTAAACTTACTTTAATAACTTTTTTTAATATACTGCTAAACTTAACCACGCTCTTCTTGTTTACCACTCCTAACACTCCTCTGATCTCTTCAAAGACATTCTTATATGCCATTTAAATCTTATTTGTGTTCCTACCGTCAAAGTGTGGGGGTCAGTCGTGGCGCGGGGGCACGTGATTCCGTAGCGTGTGATTGTAAAAGCGACAGATTGTGGGGTCAAATCCTACTCGAGGAAATTAAATATTTTCATTTGCTTTGGTGTCGAGGTATAGCGCGGCGTTGAGTTCCACTACTCATAATACGCAATGATGATCCTCCAGAATATGACAGAAAATGGGGAACGGAAGTATTTTATTTTAAGAGCAACTGTTGAGTTTCTTGCCGGCTCTTCTCAGCAGAACTGCCTGCGACTGCGACGATTTAAAAGTGCTTATAAAAGTTTATTTGAATAAAGAATATTTTGAATTTGAATTTTGAATTGAATGAGGACGAAGTGTCTTAACACTATGTTCCCAGGTAGTCCTCCCTGCCACCCTACTATGTGCGGGATAAAACGTAAGCGCCAAAAATACATCAAAATAATGTTGATTTATTCCAACCACTAGCAATAAAAAAAATGTAAATAAATTATTAACAATAATTGTATAATTGTAATATTAATTTACCTTATCACTCATAATATATGAGTAAATAATAGTGGCCTCGATGCGAGTAGCGGCGTTTTATCAGCGGCCCTCGTTGTAATAACAATCTGTCAATTGTTATTTATATACGTTATTATATACGTTATTATATTCAAAAAGTGCGAGACGCGCCAAGTGATAGTGTGATCTATTTAATTGTTATTGTCTATGTAATATATTGAATAAACTAGATTGAAGCATAAATTGAAATTAAAATGAATCAGGACTACAAATAAGTTTCCACCGTTTCAATGTATATGGTGCGGCACGGAGTTCCCGTTAGCTTTCGCAGATGAAAACCGACTTAAAAATCAGTTAGGTCATTCAAGAACAACATAACCTATTCATATCATCAACTTCATATTGTAAACGTCAGTTGAAAATGTCAAAATTTGAACTAAGCGTCATTTGCGGGAAATTTTCGCTTGCTCCTTTAATTTAAAAAAAACTGCTGCTGAGACGTATTGATTGCTCGTAGAAGCATATGGTGAAGCTGCTTTGAGTGAGAGAACGTGTCGTGAGTGGTTTCAAAAGTTTAAAAACGGTGATTCCAACGTAGAAGACAAAATTGCAGTGGGAAGGCCACAAAATTACGAGGATGGAGAATTGGAGCAATTATTGGAGGAAGATTCATCTCAAACACAAAAGGAACTTGCTCTTACATTATAAATCACTCAACATGCAGTCTCACATCGTTTAATCATCATCATTAGGAATTATTTATAAACAAGGAAATTGGGTTCCGTACGAATTAAAGCCTAGAGATATAAACGCCGATTATGCTTAAGTGAAGTATGCTAGCTAGACATAAAAAAGGATTTTTACATCGTATAGTGACTTGTGATGAGAAATGGTAACATTATGACAATCTAAAAAGAAGAAATCATGGAGATTACCTGGCCACTCGTCAATATCGACAGCAAAACCGAATATTAACGGAAAAAAAACTCATGCTGTGTAATTGGTGGGATCAGCTGGGTGTAGTGTATTAAGAGTTGCTTAACCAGAGCGAAACAATTATTGACTGAGCCGGGCTCTGAAGGAAAACCGCTCTCAATACTATTCTAGATACGACAAAATGATTCTCCTGCATGACAATGCTCGTCCACATGTAATAGCGGTTCCCATTGAAAAGTGTTAAAAACCACTTGATTTGGAAATGTTACCGCATCCACATATTCACCGAACATTTCACAACATAATATGAAGACAGCAAAAATTGAGTTGATTGGTGGATGAGGCTATCCAAAAGATAAGGAGTTCTTCAAATGTGGGAGAGATGGGAAAAAGTGGTCGCAAGTGATGGACAATAATTTGAATAAACTTAAACCACTGTTCTGTTATAATAAATATTTAATTTATGATAAAAACGGCGGAAATTTATTTGTACTCCTATTAGCTTCACGCATTGTAGGTTAACCTAACACATGTTAACTCCGTTCCCTTTATTAAGACATTGCGTGTAGGCAAAGGGAACCTCGTGTTAACACGCCGAATTCTAGAGAAGTGGAACTCAACTCCGCGCTTTACCTAAAAAAGCCAGCTAAAGCGCCAAGAAATGAAAATATAAGTATAAATAAATATTTAATTTCCTGAAATTGGGATCGAACCCACAGCCGTGCGTTACGGTTGCGCTCAGTTGTAGCTACATTTTTGAACCGTGGCTCTACATATCGGGTAACGATGTTGATTAATCCATTATATTATCACTTGTTTTTATAATTATCTATGTTGTCTTTATATTTAAAAAGTATTATATATACTTTCTGCTTTAAAAGACTGTATTTATTAAAGCATACAAACACATATTTTTAATGTTTATTGCTCTACATTAATATTATTGTATTTAATTACGTAGAACAAAAATAAATTACATAATAATATGAATTTACTATCTTAATATATTGAAATTATTAAGTATCTTGAGGCCGTCGTGACGCAGGGCACAAACTTTCAACAGAAAACGGGACGGTTGTGGGTTCGATTCCTATTCGAGGGAACAAAATATTCCGCCACTCAACACGCCTCCAGAATTTGGTGGAAAGTGGGGAACGGAGGTGTTTAAATGAGAACGGAGTGTCTTAACACTAGATTCTCAAGTTAATCTTTCCTACCCTGCTATGTGGGGAATACTAACTACTAACCGCTCATAGGTTATCTCTTACACTACTTATTACATAATATTTACAAACAAAAGTACAATATATTATTATATAGTATTTATATAGCCGATAAGAGTAACCTATTTAAACTTGATTTCTATTAAATGTTTATTAAATTAATTTCATACATTTTAGTCGTGGTGCAGTCGAGTTGGAGTTAGTGGATTCAAATCCTTATACCCGTGTTTAGAAATACATTTTTTCCTTTTTTTATTGATATTTTTTTTTCTTTTTATTTATAATATTTCTATGCTTATTAAGTGCTCTGCTACGTAAAAGTTTTTTTTCCATGTATAAGCTATATAACTATTATATTTTAAAATTATTTGTTTTTGCTAAAGAATAATTTGAATAAGATTATCAAATTACATTATTATATTGGTTTAAAAGTAGAAAGCTAGTTGTTCAGTGATTCAGTCTCTTTTTCTCAAGATTTATGGTAGTCTATTTTAAGTGAAACAAAAGATTAATATTTAACATTTGAACTGTTTTTTTATAAGCCAAATGAACCTTATAACAATATAACAAAAAATATATTCATTACACGTTACAATGTAATTATATTATATACGCTCCACTATGTAGATGCGAGTACACAAAATGAGTATTTTAAAAGAATTTTAGTATTACCTACTTTTTAATTAGGTACAGTACGTTCGACGAGTCGCGGCTGTCCTGTTGCCACGTCTCGTCGACCGTACTGTACTTACTTTAAACATCGTATACAGTGTCGGCGTCGCTGGGGCGCTACACGCCGAGCAAGACGTGCGCGGACTCGTTCCAGCTCGGCCTCACGCGGCGACGCGCGGACGAGGCGGGCGGGGGCCGCAGCAACCACGGTGGGTCGACGGTTTCTTCTATTTGTGAATTATTTAACGTCGATCAATGTAGACTTGGTACCCACCTTGTTTATTTATTATAATACTCAATTAAATTTTTACCTTTTGGACTTTATGTTGACATTTAACAAATACAAACTGGCTGCGAAATGACGAGGGAAATAGTACCAGTAGACACTAATAAATAATAAATATAACATTCCAGATTCCGAAGAGGAGGAGGGCGGCGACGTGCGGCCGTGCGCAGCCGCCGACGCGCCGTCGTGGAGCGCCTCGCGCAGCGCCGCCACCGACCTGCTGTTCTAGTGTTCCGAGTGGTGTTAAAGACACTCATCTAAACAAACCTATTAAAAAAAGGAAAAAAATTAACGCGAAAAATTATATAGACGTTATAATCATTGAATAAAAAACATTATTTGAGAGAGATGTCTAAATAAAACTCACAATTCACTTTACAGTTCATATCAAAATTTGGGTTATTCAATCGAAATTTGTAATGGATTTCACATATATTTTGGTATTTAGCGAGTTCAAATAGTGATCTAAAAATTATGTAGTTCATTCATTTGTGTCGTATTGTTTATTGTTATTTATATTTTAATTAATAACTCAATTCGTACATTTCATTCCTTTCATTCGACAATGATGTATCTTTTTTTTTCGATGAAATTTCGATTTTTAAATGTGATTAAGTTTATACATATGGCTCTTTGTAATTTATTGCATATATTTGTAAATTAGTTATAAACTACTTTATTCAATTATTGCTTATTAATATGATTTTCCATTATACATACTAAATAAGAAATTAAATTTGATGTATAATGTAATGGAAATATGATGTAAACAAAAAAAACCATGCAGATTCGATTCTTGCTCTTGTCTTTTGTAATTTTATATTATAATATAATATATATGGCTTTAGTATAAGAATGTAATGTCATCATGCAATAATAATTTAGTATTGTTTTTTCTTAAAAGTAAAAATGTGACTTTTATATTAATATAATGAAACCTTTTTGATTATTAAAAAGCAAACGAATTTCCTTTAAAATCCATGTTTTACCTGTTTAAGGTTATCCATTAGTAACAATTTTTACATACTAAAATGGAATAAAATAGAATTATTACATCCTAAGATGTGATTAAAATAAAGTATAAATATTAACATCCGTATACAAATATATATTTAAACGTATTATGTAAAATTAAAAAAAAATAAAATTATTATTGCATAGAGACAATTAAATATAAAATATTAAAAGCGAGTATATAAAAATTCTAGTCGCTTACAATAGACTATTTTAAAAGAATGAAAAAACTAGTAAACAAAAAAAAACCAAAACACTGCAATGAAATTACAATATTTGATACAATAATTAATTCTAATTATATTAATTAATCGCATTCTCTGTAATGTTATTGTAATTTTAGAATATTTTTTTATATTTATAAGGAGGACATGTTATTACCATGACAGTATAAATCAGGAATGTTACGGAGTTCCGTAACCTGTAAATAATATCTGTAAACGTAACCAAATGCTATATAAAAGTTCCGGAGAATATAGGATGTAGGTGAAGTTTAAATGAGATTTATGTTTTTGTTATTGTCTACACTGACGCTTAGTACAAAGTAGCGATAAGTACGAAACACTTTTGTCACTATAAAAAATAAACAAGAAATATAACAAACTATCAATCAACAAAATATCATTATATTATTAATATATCATTATATTATTGATAGTTTGTTATATTGCATTAATTTCATAAATTTTTCAAAAGTCTAACATCCGTAACTGAAATTATCCAAAAATAACAAATTATTTAATATCCTTAACCATATTGTATTTATATCCGTATCCTTATCCAGATCTGCAGTGCTATATCCGTAACATTCCTGGTATAAATAGAGTGTTTTTAAACTCTTACTTAGTTTTACTGCGGTCTTCCATACAAAATGTCGATTCATTCGATTTTTTTAAAGAACTTAGATTTGTATCGATTCTTACGTAAAATCATTGTTTAATTTTTTCTTATATGACAAAGTTCTGGTAACAATAATTATTGCTATCTTTTTAATCAAAATACCATATTTTTGTAATAATATTAAAATTTATATTGTCTTATTCATTATATTAAACAATAAATTGTATGATAGTTAATTAGTGGTTGCTTGAGATTAATTTTAATACACTTTATGATTAATACAATTTATTAAAATCACTTTTAATACTAATATTAAAAAAAATGCATGCATTATGCATATGTTTTCTCTTTTATCCTGTTTTAATGTGAGAAATGTAGAAGAATCTAGTTACGAGTCACTCACCCCATTTCTTATCGAACATTTCTTAACACTATATTCACTCCACATACACTCCCTCCTAAATGCGAGATGTAGGATGAAACTAAAAAAAGTTATAAAAACGGGGAAAGAAACACAAAATTCTTGATCATCTATTCCAATAACATATATCCAAAATTTATATCTCAAGTGGCCACACATCTAATTATGTATGTTAGTATAGAAGCAACATAATGCCAAAACTATGTAAGTTAAGCTCCGCTCAAGTAAGCAAGTCATATCTAAGTACTTAACGAGTTAATTAGCTTGACTGATTAGATTATACAATGTTACTGTGTTTGGGACAATTTTACATTCGGACTATTTTGTGATTGTATTTTTGATTACGCTGACAACACTGTGAAAGAAATGTGATTTTGTTTATAGTATTATAAAGTCATAAATAATTGATAATTGTAACAAAAAATCAATTTTTAACTGTCCCTCTACATATGTTATACATAGTGGAATTTGTAATGATTTTTTTTATTTTAGAAACATGAATTTTGTAATAAAAATGTAAAATATGATAATCGTATGATATATTATACATAATTATATTTCAGTGAACAGTGTTGTCAGTGCGTCTATCATTCCATAACTCATTCCTAAAACGTTTATATGAGAAAATTTTGCCAGTTTACATGTTTTTTATACAATACAAATATACATATATAGTGATATATTATATTATGACGTGATCCGTCTTAGATTAGGTCCGTGTCTTTGTAATCGCTAGTTTATATGCATATAATGTGATTGTAATGTTTATATTGCCTTATAGTTTTTAGTGTTGGGATAGTGTTGCCAGGTGCTTACCGATTTATAGGTGCGTCCATTTTTGTTCTTAGCTTATTTAATTAAAAAAATAAATAAATTTGACATGTCTCGTTCACAATATTGTAAATGTTTTAGTAGTTTTTTTATACTTTTATATTTATTTGTATTGCAATTTGATTTGGATATTCAACCTGGTGGCACAGCATTTATTAAGTTAGTCTTAGTCAGTACAGTAGTGAGTGCGGAGTGGAGCCGGTCCTAGTGGATTTTTTTTTATTTTTTTTTTATAGGAAAGACAAGGCAAACGAGTGTCATATTATTATTGTTACGGCGACACGACGCTTACACTTGCCAATGCCTAGGTATACGCGTTAGTTACACATTTATTTTAGTTATTTTAGTTTTATATTATACATGCTATGTGCTGGAAGTTAGAATTATTATTTAGGTTGCGATACAAAGTGGAAAAAAAACTTTTTGGTGAATTTTCATAGCTTAGAGTTTGTGAAGCTCTTAAATACTCAAGGGTGTTTTAGCTGCAAGCAAAGACGATGGACGGTCAATGTGCGAGCTTGACTGTGTATGCTGATGCTGAAACGGCAATAAAATGTACACATATACAGATGATTGTTTTAATGTCTTTACCTATCCTTGCTTTTCTTTTTGATTTTTTAGTAATGATAAAATAAATACAAAAAATGATTTTATTATGTACAATAAGTATGGTCTTGACGCAGCGACACACCGCCTGACTGAAAGCGCGACAGTTGCTAGTTCTATTACCACTCGGCGCAATTAATTATTTTCATTTCAACACTCTGGTTGGCGTTGGCCAAACGTGGCGTTGAGCTCCGCTATTCAACACGCAATATTTCGAAAATTGGACGGTGCTTGGGATACAACATGAAGGTATAAAAACAACACCATGCATAAATATTAAAATATTATTGATGACGAAAGACTAAATTTTCATTGTAACGTGATATTTTGAATATAATAAATATTTTTTTTATATAAATATTACAAAGAACACATTTTATTAAAAATGATTTAATAAAATGTGTTTTAATAAACTTTCGCTCTTATCTTGCAAGCCATTACTTAAGATTTGAACCAATGACCTCCATTTATAATATGCAATAGGCATTATGTGCATGCTTGCGTTAAATAAAATAAATAACAATAATAATCTGCTTAAATAGGATAATAGTATTATGTTTACGTAATTGCATTAAACAATCCAATTTGCTTGATTTGCCCCCAGTCATTGGTCAGTTGAAGCGAGAGCAATTTTACTTTATTAATAGGCAGTAAGTAATATAATTTACGGAAGAATATGACTTAATTTGAATATGAGGCCAGCCTTGGCGTAGAAGCAATGTGGCGTAGAAGCAAATTGTAAATACGACTGGTTGTGGGTTCGATCCTGACTCGAGGAAATAAAATATTTATTTAAATGTATATTTTCATTTCTTCGCTCTGGTGTCAAGATAAAGCGCGGCGTTGAGTTACGCTACTCAACACGCAATGCTTATAAAATTCGGTGGAAAGTGGGGAAAGGAGTTTGTTAACACTCTTCCTCCTCCTCTTTGCATACCCTCCTGTGTGTGTGTGAAGCTGATTTAATTTAGTTTAATTTTGAATTTAATTTGAATATGTTTTTTGTCATAAGTAATATTTCTAATTGTATATATTGCTAATTTATATAATGGTCTAGTTCACCCTAGTCCCTTACGCCTGCGCCCTGCAGCGCTTGCATGTGGGTCAATCCAATTCGAATTCGAATATGCGCGCTAGTAACCGGTGACCGCAGGCCGCCTAGTGCCGCCTAGTGCTGCCACTACCCAATCACTACTTTACGTTAAGGTACGGTCTCCTTGAAGCAGCCTGACTTTTAAACGTTTTGAGCATCAAAGTATGAGAAAATTACTCTGAAACACAATGTGACTGATCATTTTAAGATTAAATATTTAATATATCATTATTTAATTTTATAGTAAAGGCTGGATATGCCATAATAATATAATCTTATAAAAATTTTTGTCGCTCCAGAGACATCTAGCCTTAACTGTCTATGCCCCATCAGCTGAGTTTTGTGAATCCAGAGAGAATACTCTACATTATGCAGTTTTTTACATTTTATTCGATTGTTTTCAAAAAAATTTGTACTGAACGCTAGCGGTCGACGCGCTGACAATATTGTTGTCCGTCTGGTTTGCTAATAGCATTGCCGATGAAAATTTTCCACGAGAACACGACTTACGTTCTGTCATTTGTGTAGTGTGACATAACATGTTTACAGAAACTGTCGCTGTAATAACTTCACGAAAATCAACCTGTATGGATCGCTAAAATGTGAATTGGTGAAGGTCACCGTCACGTCATACGTCGCTGCCAAAGCCAATTGCGATTTGCGTATTTTTCCGCGTCGCGCTGAGACTCGAGCCGCGAGCCGCGAGCCCTGCAGCAGTGAGTGAGCGTCGCGCCCCTTTACGTAACGAGCCTACGACAACTAGAGCATAATACATTACCACCACTTAAGATAATCTCCGCTCGCAAGACAAGAAAAACAAAATGATGTCTACAATATGTGCGAGGGCCGCGCTCCGCGCCCGCTCCATGGAGCGCTGCGCGTCGAGCGTCGTCGAGCTGCCCAAGTTTCAGGACTTCGGCATCTACAACGAACCTGTGCTGGGGTACCGCGCCGGCAGCCAGGAGCGTGCCGAACTGATGGACGAGCTAAAGCGCACCTCCGCCGTCACCGAGGAGGTGCCTATCGTTATCGGGAATGAGAACATCAAAGAAGGTCCGCCGCAGTACCAGGTGATGCCGCACGACCACGGCCGCAAGCTCGCCAAGTACTACTATGCCAGCGAGAAGACTATACAGAAAGCGATCCAGGTGTCAAGCGAGGCACAACGCCGCTGGGACCGCACCCCTCTGGATGAACGTATCCGCATCTGGCAGCGCGCGGCGGACCTTATGGCCGGCGAGCACCGCCAGCGGCTCAACGCCGCTACCATGCTGGGACAGTCCAAGACCGTCGTGCAGGCTGAGATAGACGCCGCCGCTGAACTCATTGACTTCTTTCGCTTCAACGTCTTCTTTTTGAAGGAGAATGCTAAATATCAGCCAATCTCCGAAAACCCCTCCGTCACACGAAATTCGCTCAGGTTTAGAGGTCTGGATGGCTTCATAGCTGCTGTTAGCCCTTTCAACTTCACAGCTATTGGAGGTAATTTGGCATACACCCCAGCTCTGATGGGTAATGGAGTGGTGTGGAAGCCTTCTGACACTGCTGTCCTATCAAATTGGCGTATTTTTAACATTATGAGGGAGGCAGGTCTACCTGACGGAATTGTTAATTTTGTGCCAGCAGATGGCCCTACATTTGGTCGCACTATCACTAAATCCCCGAACTTGTCAGGTATTAATTTCACTGGATCTGTGCCTACTTTTAACTGGCTCTGGAATGAGGTTGGTAAAAACCTTGATATGTACAAGAACTACCCCCGGCTCATTGGCGAGTGCGGTGGCAAGAATTACCACTTCATCCACCCATCAGCTGAGGTACAATCAGTTGTAACATCTACAATTCGCTCTGCTTTTGAATATTGTGGACAGAAGTGCTCCGCATGCTCAAGAATATATGTTCCTAAGTCTCTATATGAGCCAATTAAAGCTGGTCTTTTGGAGGAGCGTGCTAAACTAAAATTTGGGGACCCCACTGACTTCAAGGTGTTTGCTGCAGCAGTTATTGATGACAAGGCCTTCAACAGGATCACAGGATACATTAAAAATGCCAAAAATAATCCAAAAAATAAAATCCTAGGAGGGGCTGAGTTTGATGGTAGCAAGGGCTACTTTGTCCAGCCCACTATCATAGAGACTTCAGACCCTCATGACAAACTTATGATTGAAGAGATCTTTGGACCTGTCCTCACTATGTATGTATATGAGGACCGTGATGTCAACAAAGCTTTGTCCCTTGTGGGCTCCTCTACTAAGTTTGCATTGACCGGAGCAGTGTTTGCTTCAGATCAAAAGTTCCTAGAACACGCTCTGGAGGAACTAAAAATGACAGCTGGTAATTTCTATATTAATGACAAGTCAACAGGATCTGTAGTGGGACAACAACCATTTGGAGGTGGTCGCATGTCCGGCACCAATGACAAGGCCGGAGGACCCAATTATGTAATGCGCTGGACCACACCTCAATCTATCAAGGAGACATTTGTCCCCCTCCGAGATGTTGACTACCCATACATGAGAGAATAAACTAATGGAGGGCTGATTGAGCTGATAATTGATAAATAACCAGTACAATAAATAAATTAGTATCATGTTACATAAAGCTTTCCAATATAGGGTTATTTAATGAATTAGTGTGAACATTACAATAATGTTTGTCACAAAGACTGCCACTCGAGTCATATTTTATTATAAACAAGTTGTATTTAACATTCATATCAGGCAGTGGCTAGAGATCGTTGAAAGTAATTAATAATAGTAATGTAGTAAATAGTTTACTGTTTTACCTCCGACTGGCAGCAGGAGAGTGTAGATGTGCAGCCCACCAGGGTGATATTTATTGCAAATATTTGTTCATTATTTAATATATCACTGTAGTTGCTCGGTCGACTTCGACGTACTACTGACCCTTATCTCTTTATTGTGTATTTGCTTTCTTATCAGTCCGTTCCTCGCGCTACATATTTATCTGATATCTCGCCCTCGTCTGCTCTCTGTATTTATTTACTGCATTTATGTTTTTTACATAAAAATAATTAAATAGAGTCTCTGCAAGATGTACTTGTTATCGTTTTTTGTTAAGTTCTGGACAAATATCTATGCCGCGGCGTTATTGCCGATATCGGCAATGGAATTAGAAGCTTCAGTTTCATTTAAATTATTATAATTGTTTGAAAATTATGATTTAAAAATTATATTTAACGATGCTGTTAATTATTGTTTTTATTAGTAAAAGTAAGCCAATAAATTTTACTGCTCATAAAAGTTTTTTATTTCAAATTCCTATAATGTAAAATATAATATGTACATATGAGTAATATATGTATGTGTTATTATATGGAAAA
Source organism: Heliconius hermathena (assembly GCA_013403705.1). Classification (NCBI taxonomy): domain Eukaryota; kingdom Metazoa; phylum Arthropoda; class Insecta; order Lepidoptera; family Nymphalidae; genus Heliconius; species Heliconius hermathena. Next base: position 700,075 of record JAAIXJ010000001.1, on the reverse strand, counting down.
TTGTATTTCTTACTGCATTTACTTAATTTATTAAATATATTTTTTAACGATGTTTAAGCCAACTTAAGATCGTTCTTAGTGTAAATATTAAAATATTTACTTTTATTACATACTTGATATTATTCAGGGGCGAGCTACACTCGCCCCTCCCAGCCCAGTGACGCTGTCAAGGCCAATCCAGATCAACAGCATTAAGTGCATTCGAAAAAAAACTTGATACTACATGTTATGTATACATAACGACCATTTTTGCCTTTCTTGGGTGACTTTCGTGTTTTTTTAGAGAGACGTTTTTATTTTTAGGATATCTTTAATTTTTCTTCACGTCTGAACGACTTTATTATGTATACTGTTTCGAGAGGCACAATGAGTGACTGTCAAACCGACTGGTTGTGGGTTCGATCCCCATTCGAGGAGATGAAATATTTATTTAAATTTACATTTCCATTTCTTCGCTCTGGTGTCGAGGCAAAGGGCGGTGTTGAGTTCTGCCACTTAACACGCAATTCCTCCAGAATTCAGCAGAAAGTGGGGAACAGAGTGTCTTATACAGCGTGAAATTGAAATAAATAAATGAAATAATTCTTCAGTATTGAACAAGGTCGTAAAATCTATTAAAATTCTCACACGGAGGTAAAGATTTCAGTAAACAATGTACGGAGAACATTTGTATATTTATTAAATGCATCTTTTCCTTATCCTTGTGTGAGGGTTGTAAAGTTGTAGACTGAAATGTTAAAGTTTGATTTGGAATTTTCTGTCTTTATAATACTAATTCATTGTCTTTTTTAATAAGATCATAAAAGCGGCGAAGTACTTGTAATATATTTTAATTATGTTGTAGATAGGTACTTTAACTCATAATTATAGTAATATATTTTTATTATCTAAAATATAACGAGAGACTCAATTTAAACAATACATGTCTAAATGTAGCGTCACGATTTTTGCAAGGAATAATAAATGAGCGACATAAAAAGTTGCTATTGTGGCTCGCGAAATTTGTCATGGATATATCGACAGACACACATACTATACAGCAGATTTTAAATATGTGATTTTAATATTAATTATTAGTGAATTAGCACGTTATTAGCGTTACACTACATGGCCCGCTAAGCCAAATTTCAAATCCGATTATATATGTATTACGTAAATTATATTAATACTGGTAAGTATTTTAATTTAAAATTTATGTGATAATATAATTGAGTTCAGGTAATTAAAGTAAATGTTTTTAATAAGTAGCTGAGCTGAAATATTTATAAATGTATATATATAATTTATTTTTATTAGGCTTAAATTAAATCGTTAAAATGAATTATTAATCTATTACCTGTGTGTGTGTGCTTGTCTCAAACGTCATTTGAATTTGACGTTGCTTTATTGATGGATCTCTACTGCATCGAAATGTGAAGTTCTTTCTAGAATAAAATGTTGCTTTTCTTTATTTAAACCAAATTCTTCATCAACATACTTGAATTACGTTAAATAAACATCTAGCCTTTTCAGTTCAATAGTCATGACTAATGTATTCGGCTTGATAGTGTCGGGGCGACTTGTGAGTAATAATAGTCAATGTTTACGATTAGCATTTGTTGAATAATAAGTTTTATGAATGAGAATGTTTGTCATTTCAGGTGCAGACAGACTTTACGCCGGTTTCTGAGACTAGTCTGATCACGACGATACTAGACGTGGACTCTATTAACCACGCGGTGGTGTTTTTAACGGGCACGACGCCGCTGCCGGTGGGCACGGTGGCGGTGGTCTACTGGAGCTGGCCCGACCCCAACGCGCCGCCGAACTGGCAACCCTTAGGACATATATCAAACGCTAAGCCCTCTGCCATATTTAAGATCTCTAATTTAAAGAAATTACATGAATTATCTAGTAAGTTGCTTAGTAAACTTTGTAAAAAATGGATAAGAAATTTTAAAAAATGTATTTTTAATGGTATCATAATTTTGTTGTAGGTGAAAATAAATTTATGAGTGCCTTTGGCCAACAACAAATTTGTAACAATGCTCAAATCGGAATTTCTATAGAACCGGAGGCAAATGTTCAACTTTTACCTAATTCTGAAGTAAGTATCACTAATTTTAGAAATGACTTATTTAATGTAATTTTTTCCTTATATGAAATATAAACATATCTAATAAAATCATCTTCTTTCAGGCACAACAAGTAAATTCATATGTGACATTTGCCCAAAAAATGTTAGAGAACTTAGTTAATTTTGTAGCATCATTCTCTGTAACACAGGATCAGATGACTCCTACTCCAGGAGTGTCGTACATTCCTCTGAACACTCTCCACACATGGTACCAGAACTTTGAGAGACGGTTGCAACAAAATCCCAATTTCTGGAAGAACTAGTGTGGGACTTTCATGAACTTTTATATCACCAAGCAATTAAATCATAATTTTTTTAGCAGAGTATGGCAGAGGGTACCTTGTGTTGAGACACTCTGTTCCCCTTACACCATCCATGTTTTGAGGTATAGTGTGTTAAGTGTTGGTACTCCACATCACTTATTTTGTTACCAGAGCAAGAAAATGAAAATAATTAATTTCTCTTGGTGGGAGAGTTTGTGATCAAATATTGAATACATATTACAATGAAGTAAGCAGCTTGTCCTACACTAAATATATTAAAGCTGTTGCACTCAGTTTATGTAAATGAGTATGAGTTTGAATCCCAGTGAACTTTTGAATGACTAATGTCATTGAGCAAAAATCTTAATTATTGTACTAATGTTTGTGAACCTAATGAAGAAGATCTCTAAAGTGAAGTGCTTAAAACATAATATAGCTTAAGGAAGTTGCATTAATGCAAGTTTTATCTTTGAATTCAGTTAAGAATAATATAATAGCTTATTTACAATATAAATATTGCATACATACAGTATTATTATTTGTTAGAACCTTTTAAGATCCACTAACGCCAAATGAACTGTAAAAAAACCATAAATTATGTCGCACATTAAGACAGAGAGAGAGAGAGAGAGGGAATTGAAGGAGGAGTTGATTTTGTGAAATCATAGTAATTAATATAATAATATTATAATTTTTAGGTGTAAAATTGCTAAATATATGACATCACAATTATTTACCTAGTTGTGATGTCTTACAAACATGGCTTGAAAAAGAATGGGTGAGGAGTTAAGAACGGTGAAATATATTTGATGTAATTTATGGATGGCCCCTAATGTAAATTAGTTTCAATTTATTTTATAGTCCGACATAACCGGTATTGCATATGGGAAGCACGCGCGGTAGAATTGCGCAGAACGCGTATTTTGATATCTGCACATAGACGCCCTCTCACGCTGCACCGATTCCCCGCGAGGGCTCGCGGGGAATCGGTGCGGCGTGTGGCGGGGCGGTCACACCACTACGGTACAGTCGAGCGCAACGCTGTTAGTTCAATACTATGAAATATTAATATATTATTATATGATAGCGTCATATATACAAAATAGCGCAGTAAAGCATATTTATCTAGTAATATTATTATATAATAATTAGTGTGTTAGATTAAGCAACATGCAAAATCAAGTTATGGATAAGCAAATTTAAAATTTTAATAAAGTACTGAATTGTAATTATTATAATGGGGCCACATCCAAGTCTTCATCAATCCAAATTCAATAAAAAAGTAAAATTGAAAAAGTACCTTTAATATGGTTTTACATAAAATAATAAAAATAATAAAACATGCAAAAAAATTGTAAAAAATAAAATTTAAATAAATAAAATGTTAAATATAAAAGCAAAAATTAAAAGGAATGGCGTTCAGCTACAGTGTTCATTTACAAAAATTATTAGCAGTAAAATGAAAATAAAATCAAAATAGGTAAAAATTAAGACTAAACTTTGCTTGAATTATTAAAAAAAATACATATAGTTACTACAGATACATAAAATATTTAAAAAAACTAAGCAAATATCCACAAGAAGGAAGATCTATTACGACAGATGCGACAAATATAGATCCGTCACTCACTTCTTAGAAAGATTAAGGTGACGGCCACGGATGGTGTACAGATAAATATTTAAAAATACAACGAGTCGCCATAGTATATACCGATTCAGGTGCTGCTTTTGTACTAAATACACTATTAATATTTAAAGCTGAAATGACACTGTTGAGTATCATAAAAATATGTATTAATAGCGAAAATTAAAAATAGTTTTGTACCCAATGGATACCGAATCACGTCTACAGTTCAGTAGTAGTTGTAGACAATGTTCTGGATCTTTCGTTGCACGAGAAAGAAATGTCATCGAGGCCTTAATCATATTGGAATGGCGTTGACGGTATATATATATATATATATATATATATATATATATATATATATATATATATATATATATAGCGTGTGAGCTCGATTGTACTTATAAGGATGTGTGGGTACGAATTTTCTGTAAGGACGTAGCGGTCACACTGACGCACCGTAACACTATTGGCAAAGGGATACCAGACTTTAATTTTTTGTACCTCAAAACAGATTTTTATAATTACCCAATATTTTTTTTAATATAATCTTTAACAAGTTTAAATATTGCCAGATAATTCTTTATCCATATTGTATAGTACTGTGTATTACGCATACTGAATATTTATGTCGTACTTAGGTGTATATAATATATACATAAATATCATGTTTTATTAGTTATATAAGCAGAAGTTTAGTTTAGTGTAGTTTGAAATGACTCCTGTTCATTACTTAAAAAAAAATACTTTTCAGTCTAGTCTCGATTATATTCTCGACAACGATGTATGGAACTGCTGATTTTTTTTCAATATTTATATATCCTCATAAAATGTTCGTTTTGTATACATATAGAACATAAAGATGATCAGATATTTTAATTATCATTCAATTATGATTTGCTGAGCGTGGGGTAAAACAACATAACAGGGTAACACTGATCGAACGTTTTCTGCGCAATTTTACGCGAGTACCTCCGATTATCAATAAGAATTTAGACAGGCTATACATATTGTATGTTTTATAGATATGCTCCAACAAAATGTAATTTAAAATTTTGTTGCCATGTTACAGTAAGATCGAGGAGTTGTGACCCACTCTGAAGTTAGCTAAATATTTGATTGTACAATTTTTTCTTATTTATTTCCCGAGTGACCAATGCGAAAAAGCTCAGAAAGCCTAACTTCAAGGCGGCCACGTTACATCGACTATACTGTATATGATTTATTTTATAGGAAAGACTGCTAGAATATATATTTATTAAAATTAAATTAAATAATCAGCTTCACGCTGTATCCCGCACACAGCAGGGTAGGTAGAAGGAACCTAGTGTTAAGACACTCAGTTTCCCACTTTCTGCCGAATTCTGGAGGCATTGCGTGTTGAGTGGCAGAACTCAACGCCGCAAGTATAATTTTAAGTAAATATTTCATCTCCTCGAGTGGGGATCGAACCCACAATCAGTCAGTTTTACAGTCACACCTCGTGCCGCTGCGCCACGACTGGCCTCACCAGTCATCGCCACCACCTATATATTTATATAATACATTTTAGATTTTACAACCATTGTGTTTAAATGGAATTTTCAATAAAACTGCGGTATCAGTGTCAATATGTATTACAGAAATATTGAGGTAACAACACCTGAGTGAACACATTCCCAAGGCACTAATGTTAGATTAATCACATTTTTTTAGGCTTCCCTAATCTAAATTAGTTTCAATTTACTGTATCCCGCATATAGCGGGGTAGGTGTGGAAAATACACACGACGGCGTGTATTTTTAGAAGCTTTTGTTATATTCTGCTTTAATAATTATATAAAATAACAATATTATATTTTACTGGAATCGGCTAACCCTTTATTTAACTGTTTATATAATTAAAACTACACTATAATTCTACACACATCGAGGTTACTTTACGCGACATTAAAAGATTAAATTCTTGAAAAAAAAACTGAAGTGTTTCATTACACATTAAATCAATATGATCCCGCAACTTTAATTACTAATAGCCCTAAAATGTCTTTTATAGCAATAAATATAATTATATTTCAATACAAATAGACTTTTATATATAATATGGCAAGTATATAAATAATCTTTGGCGTCAAACAAAAGTTAGCCGATTCCAAATTCAGCAGGACTACGTAATTACAACCACTATTACAAAATGGAAAAAATATTTCACAATAATTTTAAAAAGTATAATATATAAATATAACTCAATATATAAAGTACGCAAATCAGTTAGGAGGCTATTCATAAATGACGTCACACATAAAAGTTTGAAAAGTTAGTAGACAATTCGGTCCCAAATTTCGTGATATTTTATTTCTAAACAATATACAAACATCGTTTTGTTTTATTTTAATAATTTCTAGGTGTAAATTTGCTAAATATATGATGTCACATTAAGAAATGTGACCAGCTGTAACAAGGACAAGGGGAAGTTCAAAAATCATATAATTCGATGGAGTGACGCAATTAATGTATGGCAACTTTTTTTGAAAAAAAAAATGTTCAAAAATGAATGTACCTTAGCAACCAGTTGCTCTTGAAACATTATATTTGTACTAAATAACTTAAATAGGCTGAGATCTGCTTTATAACTAATTAACAATGACGTCAAGTTCGAAATTTAAAATAAAATTACAAGAAAATTATTAAAATTAAACTATTGTAAAACCCACTCTGGGTACATTCGTTTAATTTTTAGGACAACACATGTTGAATGGCGAAACTTAACGCTCACTTTATCTATTAGAGCGGAAATGAGGAAATGAGGGTAATGTATATTAAATATAATCATTCCCCCAAGTGGGAAACGAACCCATAACCGTCACGGTTATAGTCACATGCTGTCCCACAGCGCCACTATAGCAATGAAACGAATAAATTACCAACACACAATAGTTAAATGTAAATCTCTAAAAACGGACTTAAATTTATGTAATTTCAAAATACAATGTAAAATTTCAGTAAAAAATAATTTAACCGTAGCGTTTGGCGCTCCGTACTGTCTGACTACTCCGCTAGGGATAAAGCATGAAGCTAGTAGTAGTAGTAATTTAATTTTAAGTATTAAGTTATTTTTCGTTCAAATATAAAAAAATTGTGAACCTTAATTATAAATTTAATAAATAGAAACTGTAACTAAGCTTGGTAGTGTACAGTTAAGCACAAGTTGCCTTTTTACTGAAATATGACTGATATTGACAAAAAATAATCCGTTTTTAGGGTTCCGTACACAAAGGGTAAAACGGGACCCTATTACTAAGACTGCTATCTGTTTGTCTGTCCGTCTATTACCAAGCTCTCATGAACCTTAATAGTTAGACAGATGAAACTTCCACATATGATGTATTTATGTTGCTGCTATAAAAACAAACACTAAAAATGAATATTTACTATAGTGGAGTGCGAGCCTTATAGTGATAATGGTACGGAACCCTACGTCCGCGAGACATACTCGCACTTGGCCAGTTTTTTAAATAAACAAAATTACACATTATCACCGGTCAAATATTTAAAAGATAAAACTTAGAATAATTAAACGTTAAATTAATATTAAAAAGTCAGTAACACAAAAGTTTACTTTAACGAAATTACAAGGCATTTAGGGGCGGGTCTTAACGCTGCATTTAATGCTGCCCCAAGTAGAAATCGAATCCACAACTATCAAAGAGTTACAGTCAAACTGCATCTTACGGTCTCGAAAAGTCTATATATTACTGACATTTTATTATCTTATAAATTATTAAAGGTAACATGCTTCTCTAAAAATAGTTTGAGTTAAAAATAACTTAAATTAAAGTTTAATTGGTGCTTCTTATAACACTGTTAATATTTATAGTATCAATATAACAGCAGTTTTAATTTACTGTACGCGGGAGCACCGGTAGTTCCCATTACGGTTGTTTATTTTAATATATAATAATAAGCAGAATTATATATTTTTTTATTTTTTTACAGCAGAACCTAACGCCGCGTTATATCTAAAAAACTTAAAAAATAATATTTCATTCAGTAAAGAACATAAGGAATTTCATGCAATATATTTAAAAAGCCTCACATTTCATTTAATTAAAGTTTAACTTTATGTTTGTTTTTACAATATTTGGGCTATAGGAGTCACACATAATAACCATCTTCATCTTCATTTCGCTAAAGACCACAAATATGTAATTTTATACTCGTGTTAATTACATACTAAGAAAAAAAATATTTGGAAGCATACAAACATTTTAACATAGCAGAATTTGAACCCACACTTTATGTTGGCCGTCCGAGCTCTCTAGTAATTAGGAAATAAGTTCGAGTTGCGTCGAAACTCTTACATAGTAAGACATACAGTTTCTTTAATGTAATTTTCATTATAAAATTACATATTATATCTTATTATTATCGTTATATGTAGAGGTATGTTTGTAAAAACAGAATATTTCCCTAAAGTTAGTCTCAAAAGAGATTTAAACGGTCACAGCCACACTCGGCCTATCATAAGTATATACAGTTACATACAATATTTATTCAAAAATTCTTAAATGTTTCATAAACTATACAAATTCTTGTTTTCTTTGTTATTGCTGTAATTTTTGTTTGGTACATGGTCAACTATTATTTGAACACATTTACTAAGTTTTTATATTGTTATTTAATGAATTACAAGCATTTGATAAAAACTGTTTTTTTTTGTCTGTTTCTTTTACATAACCTTTACTTTTGTATCTTGTGTACTGTACCAGAAAAGTTGTTTAATTATAATGTAGCCTTCTCAGACTCTAAGTGACTTCGAAAATTACAAAAAAATAATTGATCAAAAATCACCATGTTGTCGTGGAATAGGCTTTATACGGTCAGTTTTTATAAAATCACGATTTGCTTTATTAGCTAGGATACTTTCATTGTAAGAAAGGTGGGTCATTACTATAATAATAATATCCCAAAAGGGATATAAGATAAATAAAATGTGTAAAAACACATTTTATTTATCTTTAACATTTGCTGTTTACCTCAAAATGTTATCAAGTGATATTTAAATCACATTACATTCTATAACAAATACAATGTTATCCCACTTTTCGGGATCACTGAGGGTCTACTGGAGGTACCGCGGTTGATGTGGGTCATTACCCATTTATTTGTTCTACATGGCGTCACTGCAGGTTCACTGGTACGTACTTGTATGTCTGCTTGGGGATTGACGAGCATTCATTGTAGGTCCACATGAGCGTCGACGTGGGGTAATCGTAGGTACACCTGGGAGTTGACGTGAGGGTAATTGCGGGTCTGCTTAAGGTGTGACGTGGGGTCACTATCAGTTTGCTTGTTCAAAATGGGGTCACTGAAGGTCCCCTTGGGATTCAGCTAAAAAGGGGTGTTGGAGCGCGTCGTGCGCGGAGAGGCGCGTGCGGGGGTCGGGGTCGAGGAGGCGCGCCGCGAGCGCGAACGCCGAGTCGGGGAACCCCGCGATCGTCACTCCTGGGTTAATTGTGTCCGCCTGAAAATAAGTTACATTAAAAAATAATAAATCATGAAGTAATAGTAGTTGACTTGTTGATTATTTTTTTTTTTATGAAAACATCCTGTAGATTGATAGATATACAGTATGTAGATTGATAGATATACAGTATGTAGATTGATAGATATACAGTATGTAGATTGATAGATATACAGGATGTTTTCATTAAAAAAATGTATTTTGTTGTATATATTGCCATAAAGTTTAACCATAAATTTAGTATAACTTTTAGTAAATTTTTTTGAGACAGCGTGTTGAGTGGGCCAAATCAACGCGCCGTAACGCGCAATTGTAAATAATACTAACTTAAACTTCACTTGGCCTAGCCAACTGCTATATCACCGTAAGATTTTAGTCTAAATTAAAAAAACCCAAATATTTAAATACTTAACCTAATTATTTACTTACCTATTTCAAATCATATTTATCTAAAATTTGCAAAAAGTAAAAAAAAATATCATGTCTGAATAAACTTGAGTACCAGTTAGTTACTATTATACTTAATGATAAACTGTTATATATAAAAGTAAAAATTTAATCTGCTTCGCGCTGTATCCCGCACACAACATCGTGCTAAGACACCCTGATTCCGTCGTGAAGAGAAACCATTGTGGCCCAGAGGCACAATGGTGTGACTGCAACGCGACGGTTGTGGGTTCGATCCCCACTCAAGGGAATGAATTACTGTTTATTAATATTTTAATTTTTTCGCTCTGACCCGGCATTGAGTTAAGCCACTATATGGTTTGAAGAATTTGGCAGAAAGAGGGGAACGGAAGTGTCTTAATGGAGAATGGAGTGTCTAAACGCTAGGTTCCCAGCAAAAAATATTTATATTATATAAATACTAAATTAAAAAAAATATTTAATATAGATAGCCAGCACAGCACAGTGGGATAATGCCTGACTGCACACTTTGATGGTTGTAGATTTGAACACCGCTCGAGGCAATTAATTATTTTCACTTCTCTGACAAGATAGCGGCGCGGCGTTGACTATGTATTGATTTTAGATTCCCTCCACTGACCTTGCTGTATGAAATATAAGTTTAAATATATACTTACAGGCACAGTCTCATCTCTACAAAGACAATTATTCAACGGCAGTCTACAATGTACACACTGTGAAGAGGCTCGGCCTGCAGCAGTAGGCAGAGGAGCTCCGCGGAGACGAGCCACTAGCTTCCTGAGGCAGATGCCACGACGGTGCGACGATGTTACTAGCCTGCGACCTGCCATAACATTATATATATATATATATATATATATATATATATATATATATTAAATTATGTATTTTAAAATGTTAAACCCCAACAAGCCAATAAAGAAGAAATCGTAAGAAAAGCACAGAGTTTATAAAAGCACGTGGAGATAGTGACAAGCAAGCGAGTACCATGCGGTTCGCGTCGGATATTGCTGGCGATTGACTTGACCTCTGCGTGTGCGCATGCCGCGTTTCAATAAAGTGGCAATAGGGATAACAATGATCTAGTGTCGAAATTGCATATGGCGTTGTATATTATAAATAATTATATATTTATGTAATGTGTAAGCCGTAACGTTTTTGCTTAAGATTGGCTCTTAAAAAATACGTGTGATTAACTTACATCTATTTAATAAGAAATAAGCATATTTTTAAAAAATATTCTATTATAATATTTTATTTTAGTAGTGAAAATACGTGCTTAACATAGTATTTGTTCAATGATAAATAATAATAATGAAAGAATATAGGACAAAATTTACAATATATATTGTATTGTAAATTTTAACCTCGATATTAGACGGAAAGAGACGCACGGTGCTTACCCAGAGCGGCGGCGACGCGGCGCAGCGGGTCGGTGCCGAGCAGGTCGGCCAGCTCGGCCAGCGCCGCCACGTCGTCGGCGGCGCGCAGCAGCGGGTAGCGCCGCGCCAGCGCGCTGGCCAGCACCACGCCCGCCGCCCACGTGTCCACGGCCGTGCCCTGCCGCGGGCTCTTCAGCAGCACCTCGGGCGGCCGGAAGCCCTGCGTGCCGGCGCGGGGCGCGCGCGCCGCCGCCCGCGCNACACGCCCGCCGCGCCCGCGCACGCGCACGCGCCCGCGCCCGCCCCGCGCGCACTGTGCGCGGGCGGGGGGGGCGTCTGGAATGGAGGCATTGCGTGTTGAGAACTCAAAGCCGCGCGTTACCTCGACACCAGAGCGAACAAATATAAATATATAATAAATAAATATTTTATCTACCTAGAGTGGCGAACCCACAACCAGTCGCGTTTACAGTCACACTTTGCCCTTGCGCCACGCCACCACTGGCCTCTTATGTCGTTTTTGTTTATTTTTTATTACTACTTAAAAAAAGCTTAGTTTTAAATAGAAAATATAATGCGAAGCGACTGTACATAAGAGAATTCCATTTAAAACACAAAACACAACAAACTAAAATATTAATAATAATAATTAAAATTCTCATCCAACTGATTTCAATATCCTATATACAATTATTATTTCAATATAATTATACTCTATGTATCTAAAAAGTTTAACAATTTCACAATAAAAATTGCTTTTTTAATATAACGTAGGATTTTTATAATAAGTTCTTTGATTTATACATTTTGGAACCCCGACGTTTCGAACACTTTGTAGTAGTCGTGGTCACGAGTAGATAGTGATTATGCAAAATGTATAATTTTAAATATACCCAATTAATCCGGTTAAAATAGTTTCATTTAAAATAGGATTTTTACATTAAAAATACGATATTACTCTAGTATCAGATTTGTCATTTAAAGACCGTGCGCCATTATTATTATTATATTTTTAATGTTTTTCTAAACTTAAGAAAGTAAAGTACTTTTTTAGAAAACATATATAAGATGCTCACTAAGCATATAAGAATTTTGACATAGCTTGATGAGAACATATGGTTTAGTGGTCAGAGCGCTTTGACGATTTCCAAGAGACGAGGGTTTAAATCATTATGTTTTTGAAATTATTATGTTTTGTAAAAAACCATTATACCTCATTATTCAAGTTATGAAAATATTATACCTTAGGAACATTCTGTCTAGGTATCTGCACTTTGTGCGGGCGGCGCGGCGCGCAGGGGGGGTGTGACGTCACCGCGTGTGACGTCACGGCGAGCGGCGCAGGCGCGGGGACTCGCGCGCCCAGGGATAGATCTAGGGCCACGCGTTTAGCACCTGGGGAACTGTCCTCCTGGAAAATTATTAAGTTTTTATTGAATTTGATTTCTAAGTAGAAACAAAGTTTTTATTAATTTGTGTATACACACATACAAACCGCAAAATTTCTTTAATTATGCTGTTTTTATGTGTGTATACATAAACATTTCATAATTATATTGTGTTATAAAAAGTAATATATAAAAAATTATTTTTAACTTCACGCATCTTTTTCCCATCTCTATGGCATATCCCTTTCACCTCGTCCACCTCATACTTCTTATATGACATTCCTCCAGCAGGAGCAGCAGCAGTAAAGATGTTTTATGATTATTTTATTATATTGGACAGTTGTAGCGCAGTGGCACAAAGTGTGACTGTGAAACCGACTGGTTGTGGGTTCGATCCCCTCTCAAGAAGGTGAAATATTTATTTAAATTTTTATTTCCATTTCTTCGCTCTGGTATCGAGGCAAAGCACGGCGAGTTCTGCTACTCAACACGCAATGTTTCCAGAATTCGGCAGAAAGTGGGGAACGGAGTGTCTTAACACAAGGTTCTTTCTGCATACCCTGCTGTGTGCAGGATATAGCGTGAAGCTGGTTTGATTTATTTATTATATTGAATAATAATTTATTTATTATTTATTTATTTATTATATTTAATCCCCGGGTTACGGTAGGCCGCCAACATCAACTGACTGAGCTCAGTGACGTGCTATTGGAGAGACCTATGTCCAGTAGTGGACTAGGACAGGCTGATGATGATGATGAATTTTTCAAATTTTAAAACACAAGTAAACCTGGACCAAATTATATAGAAATCAAACAGTTACATCAAAATTTTAGAAACAGGATTTCTTTGTTAACATTTTGTCTCATGGAAAAATAAATAGAGTATGGCAAGCAATATTAACAACTAAAGTATTATCTACCTCATCTCGTGGTCGCTTGGCGGGTAGCGTGGTCCGATGGGCAGGCGGCGGCGCCGGTTCTTCGCACACTCGCTGTGCCAGACCAAAGTCCACTAATAAGTACCTGATTAAATAATATGTAGAAAATAAATATCGACAAACATATATAAATTTGTCTTAATGTAAGAGTAAGTCGGAAAAAGCCAAAAAGTATTCTGATGAATAACAACAGTAACAATAATTCTAGACCAGATACAAAAAAGTATCCATTATGATATTTATCAAAAACAAATACTTGAAGAATTTTACCTTTTTAATTAGTTATATTGACTTTGTTCTAATAAGTTTAGTAATCTTACTTTAAAATAAGCTAAATTATTAAAAAATAAATCAGCTTTACACTGTATGTCGCATACAGCATGGTGAGAACATAGTGTTAAAATGCTCCATTCCTCAGGCAGAGAGAACATAGTGTTAAAATGCTCCATTCCTCACTTTCCGCCGAATTCTGAAGGCACTGTGTGTTGAGAAGAATACACTGTGTGGGTATCGAACTTGCAACCAGTGGCGTTTACAGTCACACTTTGTGCCCCTGCACCACGAATGGCCAAATTATTTGCCATCTTATTTGTAAACTAAATGCATAATAATAACGCATAAAAAATATTACCAACTGATTGTTTAAGTATAGAAGTTCAAAAGCATAATGTAAATTATATAAAAAAGTCTACATAATAAACAATATAGTCAATCAAAGAACTAACCTTTTATTATCCCTATCATATAAAAAGTTACTAGGCTTGACATCTCTATGTATTACACCAAAAGAGTGGACATGTTTGAGAGCCACCATCAGTGCCCGCATGTACTGACGAACCTCCTCCGCATCCATGTCACCTATATATTCCTGAAACATTAAGACCACTCCTCATTCTACTACACTCATTTATATCTTCACTCATATCTTTAACCAAATGGAAATTACTTTGTAATTTTCAGTGTAGTTGGAAAACAATAAGTATATATATATATATATATATATATATATATATATATATATATATATGGAAATTTATTGCTATCCTCTACTAATTTCGTATTTTTAGTACATATGCAAAATGTACATAATACATAAATGTACATAACGAAAAAAACAAAAAAAATTAACATGTTAATACTTTAATAAGCCAACAATATGACACATTCAGAGTGTGGGAGCAGGAACAGTGGGCTGTATTGGTATGATTGTCTTCCTAGATAGATGGACAATCCAATTTAAATTTTTTTTTACAATTTGATCCAGTATTTAAAGATATTAGCGCATTATACCAAACTAATCTTCAGTTTGATAATTAATTAAATATAAACAACATTATAATGGAGTCAAGCAAAGAAAAGAGTATCATGTCAATATGAGGGAGATACAATAAAAAAAAATATATAAATGTGTATCATCCATTTGAAAAATGGTAATTTTAAAATAAATTTACACCTAAATATGTGCAAGCCTATATTAAGAAATTTGTATATAAAATATTTAATTAATAATACATAAAAATAGACACTACATGACATATTATAAATATAAATGATATGATGATAAAATATTTTTGAAATTAAGCAAATCATTGTTTGTAACATGATGATATAGTATTGATTATAATTTGCAAGTAATAAAATATGGTCATATTTATAATTTTGATGTCAATTATATTTAATATTTTTTTATTAATTTTGCAGAAAGAAATTTTTTAGTGATGTTAAAAAAATTACATGTTTAAATTACTATTTTCAGGGGGAATGATCTTTGGGAAAAATATTCCTAAAGAAATGCTTATAATAAAAGTTACATTTTAGCAAGCATACAAGAATTTCATAGTCATTTTTTTTAGTTTGAAAGAATATATGGCTTAATTACCTAGAGCATTGGGAGAGCTCCCAAGTTTATGTCCCACAACATTCAAATCTTCATATTTCTATATGTTTTCATTAGTATGTGAATAATATTTATATACATTGAAATATATGTTATAATTGAAAAAATAAATTAGTAAAGAATATTAAAATTATAAGACAATTTACATTTTGATTTTAGTATTCAGAACATAAAAAAATTTAAACTGTGGTCAATAATTGTATTTATAATTCATTGTAAGTAAACCTTACACTATGACTTACAGAAAATTTCCTATGAGGTATATAAGGCATCACAAACACAATAGTATCAAGATGTCGTAGACACAGCTCCACTCCTATCACATTGTGCTTTCCTCTGTATTTAAACAACAACAAATATTTTTATATGGCAGACTAACTGAGAATAGTCAATAATATATTGGAATATACACTTTTTTCTTTATAAATTAATAACAAGTAGTCAACATAATATAAAAGATTTTGCATGTCACCATTTGACATACTTACCCCATCTCTTGAAGACATCTCAGTTCATGCTCTATTCGTGCAGGATGTGCTGTAGGTACCAAATGTTTTATTGCGAACCAAGGTTTTTCGGGTTCTTTAAGTCCCGCGTGTTGTTTCAATGACCCTAAATAAACTGAACTGAATGTGCCTTCACCTATCTTTCGATGAACGTCGAAAATTTTGTCCAATTTTGGTAATTTGTGCAATAATTCATTGATATGTTGCTCTGTAAAATAAAAATTGCATTGAAATAAATGTTCAAAACTAACCTTCAAAGGCAAATTGTCATGAAATTGAACCATTAGGTAAATAATTTTTCACTTACTTTCCACGTCGTCTTTATAACATATCGAGTCATCGTTTTTCTTTTTGTTGACTTCATTGCCCTTGTTTCTGCGTGTTTCCAAATTCTGTATAGTATCTTTCTGTATTTTATGCACTTTAGCCTCTATTATTCTTATTCTGGACATAACTTGAATAATAATCTAGCACAGTTTCATGATTTTAAAACTAACATTAAATAAAAAACAAAGGGGTTTGCGAAATAAGTGTGAAATAAGCAAAATAAACTTAAAAGTGAATAGGTAGGACAACAACGTTGACGTCACTGTCATGGACAACTCGCAGCCACTTTCTACTTTCTCTACTCGCGGGTTGACTCATGCTATTTCGCTTTCTTTGTATTATATTTAAATTTAATCTGTGGCAATCACCTGTAGTTGACATTGTCAGTTAAAAATGTCATTTATGACGTTTTAGATTTAGAATTATTTGGTTGTGTGATCGGACTTTGCGTGTGATTTGTTCTCCTATATTTTTAGTTATATTACTTGTGTGTTTATTTATTAGAATTAGTCATTGTAATTAACATTACAATATACATCTATTACAATTGTAGTTATACGCTGCAGTATTTTATCACGATAAAGTAAAAATATTCACAATGCTCTCCAGACAAGTAAAATATACACTTAACTACTGCATGAAATCAGTAAGTGAGATATGTTATAGCTGTAAGTTATAATTTCTGAGAATATAAATCAAAACAGTATAAGCAGTTGAAATCATAACCTTAAAAAATTGAAAACAATGTTAGTTTAACAAAGATTTAATAAATGTATTATTAGTTTCAGGCAAGGTATGTGACAAAAGCACCTAAACCGGAGATACCCAAGAATCCTCTAAATAATGTATATTCGGCCAATGAACAAACCAGTAATGGCATTGTATATGATAGAAAGCCATTTAAAGTGGAACTTAAAGCAGGCAAAACATATAGCTGGTGTCTTTGTGGTCGTTCTAAGTCACAACCATTGTGTGATGGAACACATAGGGATGTATATTTGAAGATTACACAGAGGTGAAACTAAAAAATGTATACATTGCTTTAAAAAACTTTTCCATTTGCTCTTCAAGTCTAGTACATAAAGCAGGGTAGGCAAAGAGATATGGTGGTATTTAGTTTTTTTGAGTCAGGTGAACCCATAAACAGTCATATATGTGATACTGTGCCATGATAGCATCAAACCATTTCCACTTTCTTTAATTATATAAGAAGGCAGTGAGAACCTAGTACCAATTTTCTCTTTTTCCCCATTTTCCACCTTGATTCAAGATATTGTGTGTTGAGTGATATAACTCAATGCCAAGCTTTGTTGTGAGATAAAAATAATTAGTTTTACTAAATGTAGATTGAACCTACAACCATCACAAATACAGTATAATTGATCATCTAAATTGTTCTTTTGCTTTATTTACAGACCCATCAGATTCCAAGTCGAAAAAACAAAGGAGTATTGGCTATGTAACTGTAAACAAACAAAAAATAGGCCATTTTGTGATGGTACCCACAAACAGAAAGAGATACAGGAAGCAACTACTATTAGAGTTTAATTAAATACTTGAATTTGTAGGTAGAAATAGGAAATAAGTAGATTTATTATACATTAATATTAGTTCCGTAAAATGCACATCATTGGTATCTGCTGTTATTTAATACAAAAAAATTATAAATAAATTTTATAAATCTTAGTTGCAGAATGTTTCATTTTACAGTAATTGCTATTCCAATATATGTATTATAAAAGTAAATATTTTCATACTTAACTTCATGCTTTATCCCTAGCCCTAGGGTAGTCAGAGATAACTCTTTCGCCTCGTCCACTGTCATCATTTGGGGGTTAAAGTTGTCCGCGTCCGTAGGCGAAGCCCATTATGGGTTTCATGACTCTAGATACCCTACACGTGACCCCTGGGCAGTGCTAAATGGACAACATTCTTTCCGGTGGCAGGCTTCGGCCGTGGCTGGTTACCACCCTACAAGCTAAATCGTGCCGCCAAACGGGATCACCGTGTTCCGGTACGCAGCTAGTAGTAGCCCAAGTGGAGGTTGGGTCTGTGCAGTTGCATCTTGATAGTAAGCGGTTTGGAGCAGCTGATTGTTGCGGCACCGGGTGTCTGGCTCTGGAGGCTAGCGGGATCCGAAGCACGGTGCACCGCTGGCCGACCGTAGGCAGTTGGGGGCCCAAGTAGCGGGAAAGCCACCCGTGAAAGGCTGCCCCGCCACCTGACGAAAAATCCCGGGTTGTTCCACCTTGCCGGTTGGCGACCGGATGGGAGGACCAGGTGAACATCCCCGGGGGGGTTCGGGCGTCCCCGCGGTCTCCAAGCCAGCCTCTTCTGTTTGTGGTCGCAATCAGCTCACTCCTCTGGCTAAACGAGTCAAGATGCCTCGCACAACTGCCTTCCTCCTGCCTATTCACTTCTTCCCTCTTCTTAAATTAAAAAATATGAAGCACAAAAACAGAAACAAGGTTAAACAGCGGTTGCACGTCCTCCCATTGAAAGTGCACCTCACCAATATTCGAGGCTTGCACTCAAATATCAACGCCGTCCACTACCACCTTGAGACCGAAAGACCGCATCTTCTGTTCTTAACTGAGACGCAGATCAAATGTCCAGCTGATGCTTCGTACCTCAACTACCCTGGCTACTCCTTGGAACATAGGTTCGAACAACGAGCAGGGGTCTGCGTGTACGTTCGGGATGATATCTGCACCAAGCGTCTCAAAAACCTTGAGATACCAGGTTTATCTGTACTTTGGGTGTTAGTCGATACTGGAGCTGCACAAAATGTGTATGCTGGTGTCTACCGTTCGCACAGCGGAGATCCGGAGACAACCAGGCTCTTTGGTCATCTCAGCGAAGCCGCTGATGAAGCTCAGCAGAGGTACCCAGCCGCACAGTTATTCGTTCTGGGGGACTTTAATGCTCACCACAAAGAGTGGCTGTTCCCATACCTGACGACTGACCACGCTGGACGAGAGGCGCGCAAATTNCGAGAGATATGGCGAGGCCCTTGCCGTGTCTCTAGATATCTCTAAAGCTTTTGACAGGGTCTGGCATGCAAGCCTTATAAGTAAGCTTCCCGCATACGGACTTCCGGCTGACCTTTGCAAATGGATATCAGACTTCTTGAGTGAGCGATCGATACAAGTGGTCCTAGATGGCCGCGTATCTGAAAAACAGGCTATAAATGCCGGAGTTCCTCAAGGTTCTGTTCTGTCCGCAACCCTATTCCTGCTGCACATCAACGATATGTTAACACCCGGTATCGTTGGGTACGCTGATGACAGCACGGTTGTTGACAAATATTTGTCCAATGCAAAGGCCAGCCGGAACGAAATCCAGTCTTGTCGAGAGTCTATGATCGATCGTCTGAACTTGGCACTTCGGGGCGTCTCCGAATGGGGCGATGCCAATCTTGTCAGGTTTAACGCTACCAAAACTCAGGCGTGTTTATTCTCTGCAAAGCGGAGCCCCTTCGATCTTGCTCCGACTTTCCGAGATGTACCCGTGCCGATAGCTGACCATCTTGAGCTTCTTGGCATAAACCTTACGTCAGATTTGAACTTTGGACGTTACATCGAGTCTTTGGCTACAACTGCAGCTAAAAAACTAGGTGTCCTCTCAAAGGTTAGGCAGTATTTCACTTCGGGACAGCTTCTCCAACTTTACCAAGCTCAAGTCCGATCGTGCATGGAGTACTGCTGCCACCTTTGGGACGGATCTGCCAAATATCAACTAGCGACCTTAGACTCGATCGAAAATCGCGCCAAGAAGATCATTGGCGACACAGCGATTGTTGAGGCAAATCTGCAAAGCCTTGAACATCGTCGAAAAGTAGCCTGCCTATCGATATTTTATAGGATACATTTCGGAGAGTGTGCAGCAGCGCTGCATGACTTAGTACCCTCTTCTCCTTTCCATCTACGGGGCACTAGACGTAGGCAGGGATTTCACCCATATGTCGTCGATATACCACCTTTTCGCACGCAGCGCTTCGCCTCCACTTTCTTAATGCGAACTGCTAAAGAGTGGAACTCCCTGCCTGCTGAACTGTTCCCCGACAAGTATAACTTGGCCCTTTTCAAGGCAAGAGTGAATAGGCATCATCTAGGTAAGCATGCTCCACCATCGTTCGCATCGTCACTTACCACCAGGTGAGATAGCGGACAAATGTTTGCCTATCTACAGTAAAAAAAAAAAAAAAAATCAACCTCTTCATACATCCCCTCTGGGGGGTCCTCATGCTTTTTACATGAACTTCCTCCAGTATCTTTAATTCTGTGTTTCTGAGGTCAACTGAGGTCTCCCCTGTCTCTCTTACCACTCACTTTTCCATCATAAATCTTTTTTGCCATTCTTTTATCACTCATTCGACATGCCCATACCAGCCGAGCATGTTTTTCTTCATTCTCACTGTGATATCCTCATTAGCACCTGCCTTCCTGTGTATCTCTTCATTGCGAATTCGATCAGGTAAGCTGACTCCGCATATCCTACGAAGAGATCGCATCTTCACGCTATTAGATGACTAGCGCTAATAATCGCTATTAGATGAATTCTTTCATTCTTCTTCTGTAATACCCACGTTTTGCTGCCGTATAGGAGCGGCAAGTTGGCCTCAGAGAAACTGGGGGTCATCAACAGAGCGAGACATTACTTCACGCCAAAACACCGATTGGCCCTGTATAGGGCCAGGTTCGGCCTCATATGGAGTACTGTTCTCATCTCTGGGGTGCACCTGGCACCCCAGTATCAGCTTGACCTATTTGCATACAACGTAGAGCCGTTGGAATCGTTGAGGACCCAATGATCTGTGCAGGGCTTGACACATTGGCTTTGCGTAGAGATGTATCCTCGCTATGCATTCTCTACCGCATTTATCATGGGGAGTGTTCTGGAGAACTGTTTGACCTGTTACCTGCCGCCGAAATTTCTAACCACATAGTACGTCACAAGCTTAAGTATCATCCACACTACGTGGATACGTGGCAATCCACGGTTTCGTAGGAACTTCCTTCCACGCGCCACTCAACTTTCCAGGTCGATATGAACTGGGTACCTTCAAAAAGCGCATCTATTTCCACCTTAAAGGTCGGTAACGCACCTGTAACTCCTCTGGTTTTGCACGGGGTGGGCGGCGGTGATCACTTACCACCAGGTGACACGTACGCTCGTTTGGAATCATTTTCAAAAAAATAAACTGATCTTGCATTCCGTTCTTTCTTTATCTCTTTCAAAAACCAGCACATTTCAACAACATACAACGAACATTCATAGTTATGTATATTCTAAATTTCTGCCCAATATGGAAAATGATTATAATTTATTAAATGATGATGATTTATTAATAAAAATAATGCTTTCAAAATGATTATAGCTTCTACTTATTGTATCGAACTTAGTGCTGCATTTTAATATTCGTAATAAAATAAAGACGTTTTCTCTGTCCCTTATTTCTATTAACTCTGAATTTCATAATTATGGTTTAAAGTTACAGATATTTAGTTCTTTAAAAGGATTTATGTAGTTAATAGTTAAAAATAAATCGAACAATGACAAATTAGTATTACAATACAAGCTTCCCAAACTGTTATTCGGAATAATAGGTTTAAAATTTGTAAGACTTACAACTTCATAGTTCTTTTTTTTTATTATAATTTTTTTTGTTATTAATCAATGGATTGTATTTTCTTTTTTTATTTATTCAAGTATTATTTTATTATTTTCGTATTATTGCCAGTTAAGAAAAAATAATAAATTATATTCAAAAGCGGTTTCTCGACGCAAATCATCGCATTTGGCATTTTGACACTTAGCAGATCGCTTAGAGTTTGTGCGTACGTCTTCGCGAACGTAGCGTAGTCATAATAAAAGTAATTAAATATATTAAAATATGAGCGAAAAAATGAAACTATTCACCAGGGAAGAGTTGAAAAGCCACAATTCACGCGACGACGCCTTTATTATTATTGATAATTCAGTATACGATGTCAGCAATTTTTTGGATGAGGTAAGTACTAACTATTAAGTTACACGCGTCATTCCCCCTAAATTGGTGAAAAGATTATACTATTTATCGAAAATCAATTAAGTTCTACACACATTTATTTTTGTTACATTTTTATTTTTAATGTACAAATTTATGTTACTTTCTAGTATTATTAGGATAAAGATACACTGATTATGTATAAAATTAAAGCAAACTAAATTGTTGTCGAAATTGGATCATTATTTGCATTTCTAGCATTTTTCTTGCGTTAAATAAAGTTAGAAAATTATTGAAAGTTAACTTTTTACATTTAATTTTTTAAAATTATGTTTACATATGATTGTAAAAAAAATGTGATCCTTAGGATGATAAAGCATTTTTTAACACACTTGAATTTTTAAGTTATATAAAGTATAGATTTTAGATAAAGATATTTATAATAATCATCATTGTGTTTATCTAAAGTTAATTGGTGGTTATACTAAGGTTAGTTTTGAACTTTAAAAAGGTTGAAGATATTATTTTTACTTACTTATTATTACTTAACAATTATTTTTCTTACAGTATACTTGATTTTTAAATCTGAACTTACGATAGGATAAAGCATGAAGCTAAAACATAAATATCTCAACTACTGTCTGTAAAAGACATAGTTTTAGATTTTATATCATTCATCTAAAGTTTCAAGAAAATATTTTATTATGTAAATGAAATTTATTTGTACTAAAAAAACTCAAGATAATTAAAATATAATTAATCACTTAAAATTGTATGAAATGTGCCTTATTATAAAATAGTTGTGGGACAAACCCATATGATTAACTACATGAAAACTAAATAATTTTGTGGTCTGACGTAAATAGAACCTTTAATCAAACTCTAGCAAAGCATGGTTATGAGTTCAACCACTCAAGAGTTCAGTATTCAGTAGAAAGTGGGGAATGGAGGTGTCTTAATGGGAACCGAGCGTCTTAACATTAGGTTCCTAAGTTCCCTCTACTTATCTTATTTTATTTATTGATTTATTTATTCATTATTTTTTTTACAAAACCAATAAAGAGTTACATTAAGACATTCAACCGGAGGAGAATAAAAAGTTATAAACAGTATTTTTTTTTACAAGAAAATAGCTTGAATTTTGAGAATTTAAACGGAATACTGGGTTTAACTGTTGCATAAAGTTTGTCTCTTTTTATATATGTATACATGTGTTATTAAACAGTAGTATTGGAAATATTTCTTTTTTACCCTAAATTGTAATAATTTATGGTAATATATTGAGTTAAATGACTTATAGTATAAATCTAAATATTATTTCTTTTCGATAAGTTTATTATGATCGGGCTAACTGTAGCAAATCTTAGCTATATTGCAGAATATAAAATTTATTAATAATCATATTAATAAATTTCATATAACAATCAGTTAATCAGTAATAACAGTTATTTCCTTGAACTATTTATATATTGAAAATTACTTTATCAACTTGAAAATATAGATGCTGCTTATGTACATAAAAAAGCATTAGTTTTCAAATATAAATTAGAATATTGATTAACTTTTAAGCAAAAAATATAGTAAAATATGTTTTAATTATACAAACACAACTATGTAAAACTAATACTGCATTATTAATATCATTATTTTCAAAGTAGTCATTAGTATAATTACTAATATTAAAATATTAAAATTAAAGTATTAATGTTATAGTATTTTTATTAATGTCCATAATAACTATTAATTACATAATCTTTATAGTTTGTTGAAGCTTACTTTTTTTAGTTAAATATATTTTTCTCTCATTTACAACAAGAAATAAGAGGAAGTTCAGTTGTGGTGTAGGAGAACAAGTGTGCAACTGTAAAAGCGTTAGATTGTGATAGCGAAAGAAGTGCGATGTTCCACCACTCAACACTTTTCTTTTTGGTTATTGAATTAAATAAACACATAACACTAACTTTTTTATTTATGAACAGGTTGAAATAAAACAAACACTAAATGTTGAGGGAAATTTTTCAAACTAAAACAGTGAAAAGAGTATTTAAATAAGTTAAGTCTCTTCTGAGATTAACGTGTACAAAGGCACAGAGAAACATACAAACCGACGACAGACAAAAAAATATTTTTGCGTTCTATTACATTGATAAATACTCCCAATAAAAGACTGAGAAAATCTCTTATTTCTGTCATCTGTACGTGGAAGCTATGTGATAATATATGTATGTGGTTAAATACAAATTTATCATACTAAATGATCAAAGTTCAATAGTCAAATAATTTAATTATGGGTAAAACGTGGGAGCGTTTCAATAAAACCCGGGAAGCAATGGAATGCGAAATGAAGTGAGAATCATCATCCCCCTTCCCCACATTCAGGGAGTGTTATCGGGAAATGCCAACACGCTCGCTACGTACCACTTTATTAAAGAGTGCTGGCGTTGTTATATGGCAACCATATTGTCTTTCTATTTTTCTATATTCTAAATTACTTAGTTTTATACATAAAATACGGAACGCAACTTAGTAATTTTGATAATTGTACTAGTGTTGTGGACTCAAATACTGTATAAATTTTGGTTTCTTATTTAAATATAATATATATCTACAAAGTTACATTCATATATATTTACATAAGTAATTAATATTTTTTATCAAAATAATAGTTTAAAATTTTAATGAACAATTTAAAAAAAAAACAATTTAAATATTTTTAAAAATAAAAAATGCTCGTATTTTTTTTTGTTTATTTTTATATTTGTTTTTGTATCTAGAATAAAGGGTAGTGTAGGGTTAATTTTGTGTAACTAGAATCTCGTAAAATTATCTATGAACTGTACAAATATTTTTAAATTAAACAGACAGATAGACAACAT
This sequence comes from Heliconius hermathena, assembly GCA_013403705.1. NCBI lineage: Eukaryota > Metazoa > Arthropoda > Insecta > Lepidoptera > Nymphalidae > Heliconius > Heliconius hermathena. The sequence continues at coordinate 674,836 of JAAIXJ010000001.1, read as the reverse complement.
GTAGACAACGTTTTAGGACATACATAATATTTTTTGTTACCTTCACTTCATGTATTCTTCATAGCATGGTAGGCAGAGAGAACCTGGGAACCTAATGTTAAGAAACTCCGTCCCCCATTTTCCGCCGAAGTCTGTAGGCATTGCGTGTTGAGTGACGGAATTCAACGCCACGCTTTTGCATCGTTACCAGAGCCGTGTAAAGAAAATATTTTCTCGAATGGGAATTAAACCCACAACGTGTCGCGTTAAAAGCCGCACGCTTGTGCGCATGACTTGCTTCATAATTATCTTCGACTTTCAATTAAGTTAGTAATTTAGATTTTGATGTAACGTAATATTCAATGATATTTATCAGTATCCTAAATATAGCTTATCAGTTGATATTTTTTTTATCAAATTCTATCTTTCTTACGTAAGTTTACAGTCGACAACTGACAATTTGCTTTTTTGTTCAAGATAACACGTCAATAATGCACATTAATAATAATAGCTGAACCGAAATAAATAATCAATAATTTTATCTAATTTTAATATTTTAAATCATTCTGTGGACAAAAATCATTACGACATATTTGAGCTGTCATTGCCTAAAATGTGAGGCTGTCGTGGCGCAGTGACACGTTTGATTGTAAACGTCACACGTCGCTTGTGGCTGGTTCGGTTCCCACTCCGGGGAATTAATTATTTATAATTTCATTTCTTTGCTCTCATAACAAAACACGATCAGAAAGTGGGAAACAGAACCACATTATGCCATTCACAGTCCAAGGCTTCAGTTCTCTCTACAGTTAAGAGGGCTTCAATAACAACTACTAAATTTGCTCGATCGACGAGTCGAGCCTAAGTTCGAATCCCGTAAAACTTATAAAAATTTGAACGGAGCGGGACTTGAACCTCTTGGAAACCGTCCAAAAAGAGGCTCGGGTTCAAATCCCGCCACGTTAAAATTTTTATACGTTTTCTAAAAAGTATTATTCTTTCCCAAACCTGGAATAACATTTAAAAATGTCAAAAATGATTTGTTATATTTTATTTTTTTTTTAAAACAGAATTTGTGTGCCCAACGGCCTCGACATAACTTAAGACGGCACTGCACTTCTTGAAATTCACATTTAATTTTTATTTTTTAAAGCTTCACTTTAACCCGCACCCAAGTACGGAAGATAATATTTTATTTCCTCGAGTGGGAACTGAACCCACAACCTATCGATATTTGTGCGCTTGTGCACCTGCCGCCACGACTGGCTTAATTTTTTTTTAGAACAAATACATATTTTCCTAACACTGACTAGATTAGGCCGTGTTATTTTAAAATATTGCTGAAGTCTCTATACTCCACTTCATTTTTAGTGATTTTTAAATGTAAATACATGTTTCTATACCTAAGTTTATATTTTAAATAATTAAAAACGTACTGAATTATAATTACACTTAATGAAAATAAGATAACTTTTTGTATTGGCCAACAAATTCTTCACATTAGGCTTTTTATAATTTTAACATTATAATACCTTTTGTTTGGAAGTTCATTGTTTCTCTTTATGAGAAACACCTATTGTTTGTTAATTATAATAATTTTATAGTATCTTTTGAAATGTAAGAAATCGTCTGAACTCAATAAATGTTCGTCTATAGTTTCTTTAAAAAATACCAAAATATTTTGAAATCTATGTCGTTAAATATTTTACGGAAATTTTAACAGAATTAAGGATTTATGTCATGTTTAATAAACCCTATAACATAATAATCCAATTTAAAATGAATTCGTGATTAAGGTTGATCCAGGCTGATCTTTTCTTATCTTTATAATTTAAACTGAAAAAGTCGAATTATAAGGTAAATTTGCAGAAATATTGCGTTTATTATTAGATTGTCTTGGTGCAGTGTGCAGTGAGATAGCGTCTGAACGTTACCGCGATGTTTGCGAGTTCAATCCCCAGTCTGGGGAATTTTTATATTTAATTTATTTTTAGTTCCTCTAGTAGATCAACAGTACTGTTGAATTCCGCCACTTACCACGCAATGTCTCGAAAATTTCGCGTAAATAAATAAATCAGCTTCACGCTGTATCTCGCACACTGCAGGGTAGGCAGAGGGAACCTAGTGATAAGACACTCCGTTCCCCACTTTCTGCCGAATGCTGGAGGCATTGCGTGTTGAGTAGCAGAACTCAACGCCGTGCTTAACCTCGACACCAGAGCGAAGAAATGGAAATATAAATTTAAATAAATATTTCATCTCTTCGAGTGGGGATCGAACCCACAACAGTCGGTTTTACAGTCACACATCGCTAAAATTTCGCGTAAATTGGGCATTATAGATAATATCACATTTGTTTTAAATATGAGAGCAATCTTTATTTTTTTATTATTGTATTTCTTTTTGCGTTAACTTTTTATAAAATTACACATTGTATATGCAATTTTATAAAATTAGAAAATATAATTTCATTTATATCCATAAATTTAAATCATAATTATATTAACTAATATTTATAATATGATCCTAATTAATCACAGAATAATAAAGGTTGTTTTTGTTACTGAACAACGTTTATAACATTAAAAATTTTACAATTTTCCTGTAGTAGAATTTATTGCAATTTTACCGACGGCGTTCGATCGTGAAATACATTTTTTTTTCTTTGCTTAACTACTTTGAGTCTTCCAGTTTAAAAAATATATATTTAAGAACAGAGGAATCAAATAGTATTAGAATCTAAAAATTTTTCGAGATTTGTGTCTATTCAACCGGTAACCAGTTTTACAGGTAGTCTCTTTATATAAAAAAAAAAATCAGCTTCACACTGTATCCCGCACACAGCAGGATTGGCAGAGGTAACCTAGTGTTAAGACCCTTCGTTCTTTACTTTCCGCCGAATTCTGGAGGCATTGCGTGTTAAGTGGCGGAACTCAACGCCGCGTTTTATCCCGACACCAGAGCGAAGAATTGGAAATATAAATTTTAATAAATATTTCATCTCCTCGAGTGGAGATCGAACCCACAACCAGTCGGTTTTACAGTCACACTTCGTGCCGCTGCGCTACGACTGGCCTCTAATTCTATAATAACTTAATATTATAGTAAATTTGAATGGATTACATAAGTTTTATAAACCGTAAACCGTTAAGTCGTTCTATATTCACAGTACTATCAGCGAATTACTTTCATAAAACCATTGATATTTTTATTTTTTTAATTAATACAGTAACGCCATCATTCAATAAAACAACCTTTTTTTATTTGTTTATCTTTTATCTCTTGCCTTCGCAAAAAGGGTATACGTAAATAAATAAACAATGAATATAAATATGCGTATGTACTATTATATAATTATTCTTATTGAATATAATGTGTTATCTTGAGTTAAAGCTAATTTATATAATATAATATAAGTACCTTATAAGTATTTATTTATAAAAATACTTATTTAGAAAACGTATAAAAATTTGACCTTATAAGTATCTCATAAAACATAATTCTCACGATCTGATACTTAAAGGTTCTTGTACTTACATCATTTTATTACAGGCCTTTTTAATTACTTATAGTTGTGTATATGATGTGTGTGTGTATGTTTTTGTTTTATCTCATTTGGATAGTAAAACGCGATATCCTTTTCCGCCGTCCAATACGTAATGACAAAAATATATAAACTTCTGGCTTTCCTGATATTACTTTGTCAAATTTCCATTATATTTTAATAACTTAAAAATGACTTCTAAACATAAAAGTCGGATGTGCTTATTTATCGAAATGACACTCGAATTATCGTTTATATCAATTCATGACAGCGTTCTCGTGAGATAATCATTTAGTTGAGATATTATGTCTCACCGCTTTGCTAGCTACGTCGTAATTCTATACGCTTGTTACAACTTATTTATGTTGTTAGCATCTCTGTAGGGAGATTTTTACAAATTTCCGCTACCCAAAGATAATTACTTAGAATTATCATTTGGGTAGAGAAAATTATATTTATTAAATATTTTTTACATTTTAAAGAGTTTTTCCACACTGAAGAAAGAAAGACACTTTTTAGAAAACGTATAAAAATTTGAACGCAGCGGGGCCGTATGAAATAACACTTTTAAATGTAAAAAATATAAATTTAATTATTCAAGCCTCATTAGGCCAAGCAACTGTTAGTCAATTACAAAAAAATCTTAAAGTTATTGAATTGGTTAAAAATATAAAAATAAGATTTTATTTTAATCTCCAGATTTAAACGGAGATATTAAATATATATTTTTTATCTATTAATTATATTACATTAATATATAAAATGATGAAGTCTCAAAAGAATAATCTTTACAATTTAGTAGCAACAGTTCGTTTAAATATTATCACTTCGTCGTCCGCGCTTATATTGTAACATGGAAGAGACAAAGGTCGCGAATAAAAAGATATCGCGGCTGCATTAACTTGAGGTAGTATATTAACATTACTAGACGATTATGTAACAATTTATATATTATATTAAAATAAACCTACGTTAAAAAGAACCGACTTCAAGAACTAAAAAGCATAAAATAACTTAAAGACTAATGTTTAATTTAGAATACAAGAAGTATTCTAAATTAAACATTAGTCTTTATGCTAACCTAAATACTTTTAATGTTAATTAATACTAATTCTATTATAAGCATGTGCTACCTACTGATAGGACCAAATTGAGAACCTCCTTCTTTTTGAAGTCGGCTAAAAATAAAAAGTTAAGGTTATCTAATATTTTAACTACTAGAGTATCATATCCCAATAAAAAAATGAGATCCTTGTAGGAACAATTTGTTGTCTGTATGGCAAAAGAGAGAATCTTTTGATAAGTCACTCTATTCACTACTGTGTGCAGTGTCCGTTTAAGTGACACGAAATATGTGTAATGCAAAAATAATTTTATCAAACGTTTCGTACCCGTACATGAGGAAAAATATCCCAAGGTTTTTTTTAACAACTCTATCTACAACGTAGCGCCTGTAACATTGCAATGTTGTAAAAATTTTATAATAGATTTGTAGGTTATTTAAGTTCCTGATAATACAGGTAATACAGGATACTCCATACTGGACTTGTAAAAATAATTTTTAGTACTTATATTTATTGTATATTTTCTGAAATTCAGTATAAATGAACAAAAGATTAAACTAAGTAACTTCTAAGCATTCCGTGGATTCACTGTGCTTATGTCAATTGCTTTACCCAATAAATTTCAAAAATGTTTGTTCGGACATTTCGTAAGTTTTTTATAACTAGTGAACGTAAAACGGTATGTCCGTTTCGAGAAATTATAAAAAACGTCAAAATTCTACATGAAAATTCGTCTTCTTTTTAAAGTCTTTGGTCCACTACTCGGTAATGTATTTCGGTAATGTATTTCTTCTTACTGGTCAAAAGTGTGTTTCGTTGTAACGCTACTCCTCCTAGACCTACAGCTCTGAAATTTAGCAGGAACGTTGTAGACGACACGGTGGTCTTGTAGTTTGGTGAAAATAGCAATTGTACTTTAACGTTTTCCGTTACCGAGTAACTGACAGACAAGACGGAAGACACATACGTAATAAGGCAATGTAGATAACTAAAATATCCGGACAACCATTTTCAAGAAAAGCCCTTAGCCTAATATTTTTATTATATTTCTATTTTGTAAGTTTTTGATTATGAAAGAGGAATAGAAAGACATATTGCTGGAAAAATAACTCTGTATATGTATAGGCGTCTAACGAAACATTTTCCAATGAGTAGTTGCAGATACTACTAGGTACATAGAAATTCAAATTTAAATATCACTTTTTACCTGAGAGAGAACATGGATAATTTGTACAGATGACACAAAATTAATAATTTACATAAGACTTAGCACTATTTAAATTTTTACCGATGGTTCAAAATGTTTTTCTTTGCAGCATCCTGGTGGAGAAGAAGTAATTATGGAACTGGCAGGTGAGGACTCCACTGAAGCTTTCGAAGATGTCAGTCACAGTTCTGATGCCAGGTTAGTGTTCGTTTATTGTTATTAATCATTAAATGATTATGAAAGATTATATATGAAAAGATTATGTATTTTAAAAAAATAATAGCAGAGTTATAACAGTTATATCTTGTTTTTGAAAGAAATAATTGTGATCAATTAATAAAGCTCTCAATTCAGAAAAAAGTTCTCAATTCAGAAAGAAGTCGGTTAAATTAGAACTCTTTGAAAGTTTACATTAACTTCAAAAGGAAAATTTCTTATTCAAACTATTTAGTAACATCCACACTTAGAAAAGAAAAATATTTTTTTAGAAACATATAAAAAATTTAACTTAGCGGAATTTGAACCCGCATCTCTTGGAAACCGTCTAAGCGCCCTGAACACTAAACTATATCATTCATTCTCCTTAAGCTTCGTTAAAATTCATGTACCTACGCTTGTTACAGCTTATTTATATTTATTATATCATATTAACACTGGCTATTTTCCACAGAGCGTTAATGAAGAAATTTAAAATAGGCGAAGTGGTGGAGGCTGACAGGAAACAGACAAAGACCAATCTCCCGGCGCAATGGACCAATGACCAACAAATGGAGCAGAGCAAGTGCGTAATCTCCTAAACTTACCTTAACTTTTACTTTTACCTGTCACAGCTAAGCACGGACAGACTTTACTTTGCTAACGTATACAAATTTGGTATTTTATCAAGATTAGTTTTAAAAAAAGTACTAAAGGAGCTATATAAAAGAAAAGAAACTGTGACCTATTTGTATAGGTCACAGTTTCTTTTCTTATATTGTTATAATTAACTATTTTAATCTACGTCTGTGAATGGGTTGCTTTTACAATAATTTTCTTTATCATTCCTATTTTAACAACCTGTATCAGTTTTAACCTTTAAATGTCTAATTTGACTTGTCAACTTTTCCAATAATCGGTTGTGGTATCATATTCTATTATACTTTGTGTCGTTGAAATAAATTTTTAGTTTATTATATTTATAAAATATATAAAAAAGAATATAATCTACATAACAAACATGTATTTAGGGGTTAAAACATTCAACATCGTTCAACTCAATTCATTCATTCAGAATTATAAAATCTTATTAAATACCAAAGTAAAAAATCTTAATAGCTTAAAATTAGAGAAGTAAATATATTTTTATCGACTACGATCATTACCTCGACTCAAGGCCTAAGGTCACAACAGGAAAGATAAAATTAGAATAACATACGGTCTTCATCTGCATCTGCTTTGTTACTGTGATTTTTTTTCTACAGATAATATTTAATAAATGGTAAAATTTAAAAGAGTAAATATATATTTATATCGATTAATTTTTGAGGCTTTTATAATCAACTCGTGTCAATAAAAAAATGAGTATGTTTCTACAAAAGAAAAAAATTATGGTACGGTCCTTTGAATATGACGAGGAAATTATATTTAAATGTTTTTTACATTTATATGTAATTTTAAAGGCTTTCATGGTCCAATCTGTCATAAAATTTGCAAGGCATAAACAGACAATTAAAAAACTTTAAAATCAGCCTGAGTATAATTTTTTACTGATAAATGAAGCAATAAATGTTTTAAATATGATAAAATTTATACTTATAATCACCAATTTTATCATTATTATTGACACGTGTTGTAACTTTATTTGTACGTATCACGTTTTTAACTGTAATACTACACTGCATTTTTTTCTTACATTTTAAAGATGGATAGTACACCATTCCATAGAGTACTAACATAAAAATCATAATTCTGGTTAAATTTAAAATTCAAATTATTGTATTGTATCAGATTTGAATGTCTTCAATAGTTTAAACAGATAATACCTAATAATATGTAGTTAAATATATAATTTATTTTGATATATTTTTGGTATAATTCAATCAGTATTAAAAACATTCATAATTCAAGCAATTAAAATATTCATATTATAAAATTATTAATTTCTGAATAATTGGTTTATTACCATGTACTCTATTGTATCTCCTGTGTCTATTCATGTTATATTGATCTCACTTGAAAGATCTGCTGATATAGTTCTAAATTCATACATATATATCACAAAATGCACACATATTGTAACGCACTCACTTAACGCACATAAATCCATTATTTTTTTAAACTTCCATATTTGCTCATTATGTACTTAAGCATACCAAAAATTGTAAATTGTGATTTTTTTTATCAGTTCTTTGCTTTTTAATATAGTGCATAGATTATAGATAAAAATCATAGAGTATTTAGTAGCGTAGATAATATATTTTAATAAAGTATATTATTGTCTAAATAACTAATATTATATTTAAATGTAATTTTATTTACACAATGTTATATTTTATAAATTAAATTTTATGCGTGTAATCACGGGGCTTATCAAGTATTGTTATTTTTCATACTCATAAAGCTGTTTTTAATATTTACACATAGCATATGGGGATCGTTGTTGTAAAGTAGTCATGGGTCTAATAGAATGTATATTTATTTTAAGCTTTATATTATTATATAGTTATAGCACATAGCGGGTTGTGTTCGCTAGCTTACTCCACAACGCAAGTGCTCGTAGGTTCATTGTACGCGGTAATGGCGGTACATATTGTGTTTGTGATCATTTCAATAAAGCAAGTAATCATATGTGGCTTATTATTTATCGATCCAATTTATTTGTTTAGTTACAGCTTCGGCGGATATGTGGTTTTTGTTCAGACACCATCTTCCTTTCTAATTAATTGCAATAATAGGAAAAAAATGAGCATGTATCAATTACATAACAATATTTTTATAGAATTTTATTCATTTTATTGCTGAATCAGTCAAGTCCATCCACTCCGATCCTCACTCTCGACCATTCCTATTATCTTACAGTTCTTCACATATTTTGTAATAATAGTCATTATTTGCAGAAAGAACCTGATGATTATTTTTACTGTTTTCGACTTTTAACTTAAGCTAATAATATAATTAAGTGGCGACGCTCGTTATATATTTAGATTAAAAATTAAACTCATAATAATAGAGTGGTATTCGAATCCAGAACCAACCTGCATATTTAGGCACTATGTAACTGCATAATTAAAAAAACTTTGACTCCTAACTCTATTTATATATATACTCTGTCGCGTACTTTTTTATTACTTTTAGTATAAAAGGTGTTTCTAGTACAATATTTAATTTACTATTTGATCTGATGACGCACGACCTGATAATATACTATTAAGATTATTGGACACAATGATTATCATTAATGTCATCTTATATAACTTAATTTTAAGCTCTTTTCATGAACACTACAAATATTTTTTACTATTAAATAATTGAATGTGAATGATCTCGTTAAAAAAGTTATCTCATAGGCGTTGTTGATAGAATAAAATCACGAAATACTATTACGGATTGGACAACAGATTGGTATAAAGAAGAATATATCTGGTTAAACTTTAACCTGGGGAACTACTGCCACAATTTTTTTTCTTGGATGTTCCATTTATTGAGGCTATAGGGTTTAATCGTTTCGTTGTAACCCACTGTACCTGGCGTCAGATACCTCGGGCATTGAAAATGTTGTGTGATACACAATTCTTAGTTAAAAGCTGAAATCTTAGTATAAATAAAATTAAATTGATTAAAAAATAAATTAAATTATTGTATTATCCCAGATCACGAAGACTATTGTGACGTAATAAATGACGAAGCATGATTTTCACAAATTCTTTACCATTTTTTTCATACATTAGATATTTAAATGGTCTTATCCTCAGCCCGTCAACTCGAGACGTTGATCGCTTTAGTTGCTTGTTTGCGTTAATTAAATCTTACTATAACAATCCATGTGCGACACTTTATTTAATTATTTGCATTATCATAGATTACATAAAATATATAGTACCTTATACATATGTATAAGAAATACTGCAAGAGGATTATGCTATTATTTTATTATAATAAAACGTCATGATCCAATTAAAAGATATTTTACCTACAATGATTGTGAGTTTGAATCCCATTATAGAGACTTAATATTTGACAAAGCACGGCGTTGACTTCCGCCTCTTAATACTCAATGTCTCGAAAATAGAATGATACGCTATGTCTTAATACTGGAATCGCTCTGACTACCCTACTACTCTGCTATGAGGTGGAAAACGTGAGAATACCCTATTAGATTTGAAATATATTCTTTTCATTTTAGTTAGCATTGAGCCTATTCATAAAGTAGAATACAGATATTTCTAAGTCAAAATCAAACAGTTCTTTATTTAACCTATGAGACTGCAAAAAGTTCATAAAAATGTAATTCAAAGCTAAAAGAAGAAGACAAATAGTAAAGAAAATGCCTCTTACACAGTTTTTTTTTCTTTTCTCATCAACAGTTGGGGCTCGTGGGTGGTGCCGCTACTGCTGGGCATAGCTGCCACCGTCGTCTTCAGATACCTATTCATCTAATACCACGACGAATTACATTAATTTCACCATAGTTTAAGAGATTTTCTTACAACTATTATACATAGTTATATAAAGAAATTAAGACTCAATAACGCTATAAAAACAATTTAAAACGATTATTTATTAAGCGCAAACTTCAGTGCAGCATTTAGAAAAATGAAATCTTCATATACATATATTATATATGTATATAGGAATATTAATTTATAAATAAGTATTTTTCTACATGAAACAGACAGAATTCCTTTAGTCCATATTGTAATTTAATATCATTAAATGACATTACAGTCTGTATAGATAATTGTAAATACCTTTTCTACTGTATGTTGATAAGAAATAACTAACAAGTGCTGATATACTTGAGAATTTACACTCGCTTAATCACTTACAAAAAGAACTCTTTCTCTTTCTATAACTTTCATTGTTGTAGAGGTTAACAAGAGCAACCGTTAAACTTTCTAATTCCTAAAATTGGAACATTTTCTTACATTTATTTCTGTCAATTTAAATAATCACTGATATTGAAATTCCTCTGTAATAATAGCCTTTGAAATATGTATGCATTTCTTTTAATGGTAATTAACATATTAGCCTTAATATTTAATCGTCAAGTAAGTAGGAAGAGTTTGGTAAACAAAATGAAAGAATACTTTACTTGTTAGTGAGGAACGGAGTGTCGTAACACTAGGTTCCCTCTGCCTACGCTGCTGTGTGCGGGATACACGGGATGCGTGAAGCTGATTTGATTTATTTTTACTTTACTTGTTATTTGCTTGTAAAGTTCTATTACAAAATTACCACCAAGAGGCTTCAATTAGCATTTAACTTATATAAATAAGACTAGTAGAAATTTATATAAGCAAAGGTTTAATATTAGTTATATGCTCATCGAAGCCACTGAGTGAACTCTTTAAAATAATAAAACTTCTATAGCGTTTCATGCCTTTTGGCCATGGAAATAATATTGCTACATTTTGCTACAAAATTAAAAAAATATTTAATATGTGACAATTGTTAGTTGTATTTATATATTTTTTTGACTTAACACACCTTGGTAATTGTGGATGGTTGTTTAATATCTTTTATAATGAGATTTTATTTGAATTTCATTTTTATAAGTTGAAGTTATTAAAAATTATGTTATATCTGGGTAATGGTTTATAATGTAAAGGAATGTTATAGGCAATGTGTAATATAAAACAAGACATACTAATAATAATATACAAAAAGAAAATATTTGTTTTGGTCAATTTTTACAAAATAGCATAAGAAGGAAGGTGCTTTAAGTTGGTTTATTATAGAGTCAATTACCCATAATTTTTATATTTTGTGTATGTATCAAATAAAAAGGCACAATGCTTTAAAATATTATAAAAGTATGATTTTTTTTTGTATTAGCATATAATTTTTTTATGTTTAACTGTTAATGTGAAACTGATAGCGACAAGGAATTACAATCCACAGGTGCTAATGTGGTATTGATTGTATTTTTTACGGAAATAAAAAAAACTGAAAGTATATTGCCATATTTTATTTATCTTCCTTAAATAAATAATAAGTAACGATGAGGCTTTGCCCTATATCACATTTAAATTGTATTACAGAAAATTAGTTAAAAAAAATATTGTTTGTATTGCAGTAAAACCTTTTTTAATGTATTGTCACAAACTTGTAGTGTTCTAGTATAACTTTTATAATGAATTATCTTATTATTAATTCTATTTTTTAATTAAAGTAGTATTAACTATAACATGACACACATATTTCATTTCCTTCAGAGCTGTAAGAAAGAATGACATTATTTAAAATATTTAAAAAAATGTAAGAATTTTGTTCATAACAGACTTTAACCTACACTTCTTGGATACTTATCATCCAAGCACTTGTATAATTAAGCCATTAAATCTTATAGAACTTCATAGATTTTTTATAAATTTATAAGAATTCATTTTAGTTTTTTGCATGTAATAATCTTCAGGAAGAAAAGTTTTAGACAAATCTTCCCACATATATGTACATTACAAGCTGTAACAATAAGCTGTAATAATTCTATAATAATTTTACCAGTCGTGGCACAGGGGTCACAAAGTGTGACTGTAAATGTAATGGGTTATGGGTTCAATTCCTACTTGAGGATATGAAATATTTAATATTTTCATTTCTTTGGTCTGGTATTGAGGTAAAGTGCGGGCTGGGTTCCCACTAGGTTCAATGCCTCCAGAATTCGGCAGAAAATGGGGCATGCAGGATACAATGTGACCCTTAAAAAAATTGGTTATTTTTATATATTTATTGTTTTAGTATGAAATAACATTGAAAACAAATAATTAAAAATTATTTATGTAGATTATATCTTACCCAAATAAAGAGCATTTATTACAGTATATCATTTTGCACATAGTGCATTGATGCTGGCACGGAGAACATAAGGCAATTTCACAATATGCACAGCATTCTTTTGTAACTGCGCTACAAGAACACTGTTTTTTGATGATTTTTTTGTCAATTGCCTAAAAATAGTTAAATTGTTAAACTTAATTCATTATGTACAATGAAATGAAGAAATAAATTGAAATATACCATAGATCCTGAATGTAACAGAGAGCCATCTTTTCCTATAAATAATTGCTTCATTCCATCTTTCCTTTCAACTGGTATTAAATCAGAATTTTGTATTTCATCGTCTTGTTCAGTTTTATTAGCCCCTCGAAAAAGGAGTTGTAAAGTTTTTTCTAAAAAATCGATGTCAATAGAATCTAGATTAAACATTTCAATAATTTGCAAAGTATTAAGTAAAACAAAAAGAAAGGATACTACCGTAAACTTTTTTAAGTTTATCTTCATTATTGTTAAACTGCTTGAGACCTATGTGCATTTTGCTCTGTTGAACAAAATCATCTATATATGGATTACAGCGTTTCGGCATCGTCTTATCCTTGTATAAAAAAGATTAATAACAGGTAAAGATTAATATAAGTTTTGGTTAACGCAGTTTATTTTGTGGGAGGTAAATAACAAAAACTAATTATGATTTGTCAAAACAAAGTCTATTGACAAGTAATAGCTGTCATCACAAACGTCAAATAGCAGGCAGAAAATCTTCTGAACTAGCACGTTCGGAATAAAAGAATTAAACAGTAGAATTTAGGGTACGGTATTATGCGGTCTTTTACCATTCTCTTGCATAAACACACTCTTTAAAATTATATTATAAGTATTTAAAATAAGTGGTAGTATATTCTAAGTGCGATATTGAAATTAGTTTAACAAACTATAAACCTTTTTATATCGTAACATATTGATAAATCATTACGTTCATTATGCTCATTTGCCTTTTTTTATCACGTTTTATGTACCAAACACTGGTAAAACAAACTCGAAGTTTGTTTCTACGTTTACACAAATTGGAGATATTCCTAAATTAAATGATAGACATTTTACTTATCCAGTATTTCACTTTATGATAAAATATTCAGTAAAAAACATTGTCTACTACCATTATTACGGTATCAAAGAAATAAGTACCGTACTTTGTATTTAATTTATTACCTGTATCCAAATGCTAGTTACAAAATTAGCATGGCGACACTGCCAACAGGGCACCTTCGATCGATGTGTTGCTGTCAACAATTTTTTACTAAATTATAGATGAAATAATTAAATAAAAATTACCTCTATACAAGCAAAAAAAATATCTTAATATTAAAAAGCTCAGGTAGTATATTGTTGATGAATACAATAATGCTGTGATATTATATAGTGTAAAAGTGAAAGTGATTTCAGTTTGATTTCGTTGTGTGATAGTGACGAAGCTGTTTGTCCCAAACATATGCGAGGAGTTGAGTTCACGAATGTTACGTAAGCGAGGATAGCGCAGCATGTCGTGGATGAAGCGGCAAGGCAGCGCGGCGCCGAGGCCTGATCTGCAGGCCTATGCTGCACCACAGGTAAGTAACTCAGGTTATATCATAACAGACGTAAACAATGACGTGGTCCAATAGCTTTTCCTAAGTGCTTTAAATGCTATCATGTGAGTTATTTATAGTATATTAGAAAGCAATATGACATTGATATATTTGTCTACATTTGTAGATATAAAATTAGAGTGAAATAACCCTACATATTAATTTTAGTAAGTGTTAGAGATAATAAGCAATGAGTATATTTTGAAAAGCAATGAGTTTATATGAATAAATAATTTATATTTCAGCCATATGGAAATCAACAGAATATGTTTCCTCCATACCAGGGACCACCGGCAGGTCAACAACAGACTTGGCAAATGCCCCAGCAACAACAGCAACAGCAACAACAGTACAACCAACAATATGGCCAAGTGTATCAACAACAACAACCTTATGTAAATAATACAAACCAATATTATCAACAACCACAGCAACAATATAATCAAAATTATGTTAATCAGAATTTTGATCAACAATCATACCCACAGAACTATGCTCATAATCAGCCACCTCAGCAACAACATTTTAACCAAAATGAAGGTCATGGGGATGCATGGGAAGATAATTGGGGATGGGGATGGGAGGATACATCCAAACATTATCAAAACTCTGTTAACCAAGCTGTTCCTCCACAACCAGCTGTTCAGCCACAGCCATTCAATAATGCTAATGTTATAGAAGAAAGTTTTGCACCCACAAACACTTGGAACTGGTCAATGGAGGACAAAAAGGAACTAGAAGTACCTTCTCCTATGCAACCCTTAAAGAATAATCAAGATGAACCATTACACAGTGAAAATTTAATTAATGAAAATAATATAGTGCCTGAACCTCCTGTTCAAGCAAGTGCTAGTAATATGTTAGTTAAAGAAAAGACAGAAGAAGTAAAAAATTTGAGTGATAAAGATGTTGTGAAGGAACAATTACCTAACTTAGCTCTAGGAAAACGAATTAATCTAGAAAATTTAACACCTCAGTGGTCGATAGAGTCCCAAATGTCACAGGACTCTAGTGACGGCCCCCATACACAATCAGAAGGTACCTATAGAAGTGAAAATCAATCAAGAAATTCAAGCAAAAGCAGCCCAGGCCCAAATACAGATGCTACCAATTTTAATTTCTCACATTCTGGGCTAAATGATATGAGCCTTACTAACAGTGAGTGGTCCAAACATTCCAATGAAGATTCTATTCCAACAAGTGGGGCCCAAAATAGTAATAGAAGGGAAAGCTATGACGAGTTAGTGACCTCAGTACAGGACATGAACATTGCTAATCATGAAAATGTTCCATTAGATATTCAAAAACCCAGCCATAACATTGAACTAGTGCAAGATAACATAGAACCACTTAAAGCTCCTGAACCCTCAGTTTCGCCACTCTCTGCTTCACAAACTCAATTGATGTCACAATCTATGCCACCCCCACCTCCTGTTAGTTCTAAACATGTACAAAGTCCTAATGTACAAGCAGTTAATTCTCCTTCAGGCATTACTTTGCCTGCACAGCACTTACCCCCAATAAATATACCATCTTCTTCTCATTTGGTTTCTGCTAGTCTACCTCCACCATCTTCTTCTGTGCCACTTCTTCCTCCAACCAACTTCCAGTCATCATCTAATCAAAATCCATTTAAGAGTGGTGTTCCTTTTTCACATAAAAATATATCTAAGGCACCTACAGGTGCCCAGCCTCAACCATTCGTACCCCACATGCCCAGCACAGGTCTTACAGCTCCTAGCGTTGTCAATAAAGTTGTCCATCAAGATAGGTTGTCAGCTAGTTTTGGTGCCAATTTAGAAACTACTCCTGATAATTCAGAAAGACCTGATCAACCTCAGGTCCCCAGCTACAGATCCATGCCTGTCCAACCTCAAGTGCCCGACAATTTAGAAATAGCTCCACAGAACGATAGGAACGAATATTTACAGACAGCACATTTATCTAGTGGTGACTATGGCGAAAATACTGATTTCAGCCGAAATATCCCTCCCCCAGGATTAAGAAGAATGGGGGTAGGACAGCAGGAAGTTGAGTACAACCAAACTTTGAATATTTCTGGCGACGAACCCCCTCCAGGCCTAGCGCGCATGGTGCCCGGACAACAGACTGAGACAGACAACTCTTATAACCAAGTCGTGGGCGACGAATATATGGATCGTCAGATAGACGGGCAACCCACTGACGGTAGCGGGCGGCCTTACAGACAGGCCGAGGGTCAGCAGGTCGCCGATAACTACGCACCATCCGCTACTACCCGTGGAGGCGACAGGCGGCCCGTGGGCCTCGATAGAATGGTGCCTGGCGAGCCCAGTAACGATGAATATCCACAGTATCAGAGTTCCAACTTCACAGCTGCTAATGAACACAGAGTCGTCACTGGAGTCGACCACGACTACCCCATACCGACCGACTCAAGTCGGAGTGACATTCGTGAGCAAAACGTCGACGGTTCCGACTACACGGAGCCGCCGCCCAGAAACCCTTCGAGGAGTGTAATAGGTGCGCGCGAGGCCAGCAACGCCACCTCGCCCGATTATAGCGCGTCTATCGATGACCAACAAAGAGAAGTTACTATGGAGGGCGAGAATTTACAAGATCTAAGCGTCATAACGTATGACGGGTCGACCGCGAGTGCGGCGGACGCGGCCAAGGAGAGGAGTCACGACACGGCGGACGTCACAGAATATCCACCGAACAACTCACGGAGACAATCTCTCAATCGCGTCACCTCTGGTGAAGACTCGGAAAGGGACAGAGCGTACAAGGCGTCCCCAAGAAAGGACAGGGACAAGCAGAAGTCAAGGGACAGAGACCGGGACAGGGACAGGGACAGAGAGCGTGACAAGGACAGGGGTCGTTACTCTCGAGGCGATAGGAAGTATGATCGCGATCCGGAGAGGCGGCGGGACAGGGGGGACAGGGAGAGGGACAGGCGGGGCAGGGAGGCCAGCCCCGACGCGCGCAGACACCGACGCAGCACACGAAGCCACCGATACGAGACCGAAGACACCGACTACTACAGCGACAAGGAGAGGGACCGCAGGTGAGCCCGTTGTACTTATTATTATCTAGCCCACTTTTTTAACTCAATATATTGAAATGTCAGAGAATTTAAATAATCGCAAATTATTAAATATTTATAAATCTGTGTAACATTATATTTTATAATAGTTTTACACAATTTGAGTTATGACATACAGCGATTATCAAATTTTTATATAGCAATTTAAAGTAACAGTTGTAACACCTAAAATGAAAGATATTGTGCAATATTTTCAGTTTCTTGTCTATTTGTTCATGCGATGCATAAAGTTTCTTACTTCACAAGAAATAAAAAATGTTTCGCAATCAATAAAAGAATAAGAGTTCTTTTCCCACAAATAAAGAAGTAAGCTACGTAAAAAAATGTTAACAAAATTCCAGACAATATAGGGAAGGATCGTACACGTCATCCAAACCCCCCCGCGGCGAAGACAAGGACAGGCGGTACGACGACAGAGAACGTCGTCGGTACAACACTATAGAGAGGGAACGTCGATATGACGAGGAACGCGGACGTCGCAGCGACCGGCGCGACCGGCACCGCGACAGGGACAGGTTCGAAGCCAGATACAGGGACATCGACCCTAGGAAGGTGACATCACTACGCCGGGACAGGGATGATGATGATAGACGGAAGGGTGAGCACATCACTATCGATAATAGTAAAGTACATACTTTCATACGATAGATGTAGAACTATTTTGTAACCGCAATATCTCTTTCTTCCCAATATGTCACGATTTCGTGTGTTTTTTATTGTGGACTCGTTGATTTAAAGCTTTTTAAGTAAAAATTTAGCAATAGTTATTTCTTTATAATTTATTTTTTGAATAATTTATGTACAATTTATATTTTTATTTGACATTTATATAAAATATATATATTTTTATTTGAAAATATATCCCTTTTCTTATTATTTGTCTATACAAATAATGGATAGACAGTATAGCTACTTTTATATTTGTGTTGCAGTCGTAACGTTCAGTGGCGATGCTAAATCAGATAGTAGTAAATCAAAAGGTATCTGTATACTGTATAGCGATTTGCGGTGTTTTCAGCGCACGCGCATATTTTACATTTTTTTTTTATTTTCTCCAGCTTTATCATTAAGTTTAATTCTGTTTTTTTTATATAATAATTTTGTAATGAAAGTGTCAGCATTGTAAATAGGTCATCTGTTTTTGTGTCAAGTAATGTATTTTTTTTCTAAATTTCCATTTTTACTTTGTATGATAATGGCAAAGGGGAACGTACTGATACATTGATTTTATTTTATTTACTTTTCTTAGTTGATAGACTAAGAGCGAAAAATTTATAAATTTAGAACAAAATATAATTGACTAGAGGCCGTCGTAGCGCAGGGGCAAAAGGGTGTGACTGTAACGCGACGGTTGTGGGTTCGATCCCAACACGGGGAAATGAGTTATTTTTTATTTTCCTTGCTTTGGCACCAACGCAAAATCCCGGTGTTGAGTTCCGCCACTCAACATGCAATGCCTCCAGAATTTGGCGAAAAATGTAGAACAGGGCTTCTTAACATTAGGTTCCCTCTGCCTACCCTGCTGTGCGCGAGATACAGTGTGAAGTTAAAAGAAAGGACATTGTTGAGTTATTAACATATTACGTAGAAACCAACAATTCTGCTACTTGTCACAAAAACACTGTGAAGCCTTTATTGTGCATGCAGCCAAGGTTCATTGAGTTTCGATAACACTACGCTTACATTGCAATTTAAACATTATTTACACGAACATAAGATTCAAAATCGTTAAAGAATGTTGTGCGAAATTTAAAATTTACATTGTTTATACATACATATTTTCATAACGATTCATTATATTAAGGCATGAAACATTACATGTTTTTTTTTAATTATTGACAAACTATTTTCATTGTAATAAGAATAGATATTATCAATAATTCCTTAGGTCTCTTAACATGCAACTTTTTTCTTCTTCTTTTTTGAATAACACGTGGTTATCTGACTGTTGACTAGGTAGTCTGCTGCAGTGATAAGATAACTGATAATTTTTTTTAGTTATTTCGAAAGAGATACAAATAAATTGATAAATCATGTTCTAGATGAGAATGTTTTATCTATATCAATTTTATGGAACGTATTGAATGGCGGGACTCAACGCCACCCTTTGTCATCCAGAGCGAAGAAATGAAAATCAATATAATCGAAACCACGACAATCGCGTAAACGTTTACGATGTTCCACTGCGCTACGACGCCCTCAGCAAAAAAAGAAGGATGCATATTTTAAACTTAAAGGCGTCTGAATGTATTTTGTGTTGGCTATATTTTAAAAAGCTTCTATGTTATGTACTTTACAAAATTATAGTACCCATATATTACAAAATTAATTTAGGTGCGTTCAAAATAGAGTAATTGTGTCCGTCCAAATTTTTCCCTAGAATTGAATGAAAGTCTCTGATATACCTATCTACTAGATCTAAATAAGTTCCTTTATAACTTACAGATACATTTTATTAATTAAAATGCAATCAATTATTTTTTTTTGACAAAATTTTTACATTTGAGAAAGAATAGAGAAAAATGACAATCGTACTACAATGTTATGTATAATAATAACTTTTGCCTTATAGATAACACGGCCAAGAGCTTTTAAGTTCATACACCAAGGCCGTCAAAGGTCTTGAAAGTGCTATCTCCTAAAGGTTAAGAGATTTTATGTGAATAGCATTGTTTAATTATTGTACAATTGAAATTAATTTTGTAATCATATTTTTTTAAGTAAGGAAAAAGAACAATTTCTTAGTCTTTCAAAAAACAGATTTTAAAACATTTATATATTACTACGTTTACTTTTACCTACGCCTATGCTAGGATGGTCGAATGTAAAAATAACTACTCGTCTTGTATAACACAGTCTTGATATATTACTGCTCAGAAATTATATATCTATAAATGAAAATAGCATCTCAAGATCGATCTCACCCTTGAGAACGGTTTATAAATACGAGCCTAAGTGCGATTAACGTTATGTAGCCAATAACCTTTTTCGTTAAATTGATCATATTTAGAAATTCTTGAGATTAGTACGTTCAAACACCTAAGTTTTATAATTTTAGTTTACAAATAACATATTCTGTCCAAAACCTGATCAGCTTTTTACTACAGAACTGTCTTTCCGCTTCGACGGTAGTCTCTCGTACGATTTGACAATACTAACATTTTAAATTAAATACGACATTTATGCGTGCTTAGGAGAAAATTACTCATCGGGATCTCGTGCGGGATCCCGCGAGGCGACCGCCACGGACGAGGACGGGGAGGAACCGCGCCGTCGGACACATCGCGATGAAAGGCGTAGACATCGACATCATCATTATTATGAAGGTTTGTGTTTGTTGTATTAACTAAGTAGTAATATTGTGTTTATTTAGATTAGTTTACGTAACTGTAACGCAAAAAGTAGATATTGAAACACTTATCCACTTCCAATAGCTATATTTCTTACAATATTGTTAATTATAGTTCTTTGTACTGCTCACTCCAACCAAAACATTTTCCCGCCCAAATTTGACATTATAAGCGCGCGTCATTCCTTTCCCGCCAAGCCCCTCCCCGACCGTACCCGAGAGTTGCCGACGAGGCGGGTGGCGCGTAACAGTACCATTATAATTGTGATAGGTATTTTTATTATATTATTTCATTTTTCTTTCAATCCTTGTAATATTGACACGCACATTATTATTTTTTGTAGTTTTTGATGTTTTTTGTACATCTGTAGGCATCTTGCGACGTAAACAAAAACATTTTTTTTCAACCAATCATACACACCTCGATTGCTATACGATGGCGTCGTAATCAAGTCAAAATAGAATAATTTTCTAAAATGGGGGTCCAATGTGGAAGGTTTGCGCGCAGCGGGAAGTGGAGGACGGAACTACAAATAGCTATGTGAATGTAAGAGGAGGGATGGAGGAGAATATCAATTAATTATTAGATAACATGAACATGTTTAGGTTACGGCATGGCGGCCCCGGCGGAGGGCGCGGGCGCGTGGGACGAGGCGCTGGAGGCGCGGCGGCGCCAGTACGAGTACTACGAGCGCCTGCGCCGCAGCGACCCCGCCGCCTACGCGCGCGTGTACAAGCAGCTGCTGCACCCCGGCCTGTACGGCGCCAACCTCTACGACGGTGCGTAAAAGAGAAATTCCTTTTTGTTTTCTCTTTACTTTCACATTTTTGGTAGAGAGAAATAATTTAGGAATATTTTCGAACACTTTCGTCGTTGCGCTGGAGCACAATAATACGACTATAAACGTCACGGTTGTGGGTTCGATACTCATGAAAAGGCATGAATTATTTTCATTTTATCACTCTGTCTACCGACATTTTTTATGGCTTTTTTTATATTCTTTTTTATTTATATGTTGTAGGTTACAGTGGACTCGGCTACGACGGACGAGTGGAAGAGCGAGGCAGCGTACATTCTGGTCGTTCTAGTGCTAATGGTCTAAAGGCAGCAGACACGTACGTAAAAATATATTTACTAATACTACTACACACACCACAAGCCACAAAATACACCTAATGTAGACCACACGGTACAAGCCATATAATACTCAAAGCAACCCACACCCCATACACATTATGTTATATATAATTTTTTTGCAAGTATGATAGTTAAAACTGTACCATTAATAAATTTAAAAAAACAAAAGAAAAAACGAAGAACTTTTGAACGAAACGAGATTTAAACTCGCGCCTCTTGGAATCGCTCTGACCATCTAACGCCCAATATTAATAATCTATATCCTACGTATTATATAGATAGATTATTAATATTGGGCGTAAGCGATACGTTCTTATCGGGCTACGTCGAAATTTATATATATGCTTTTTACAACTAACTAAGACGGTCTCCAAGAGGTGCGGGTTCAAATCCCGCTACGTTCTACATTTTTGTATATTTTCTAAAAAAAAGTATTTTTCTTTCCTAATTGTGGAATACACTTTAAATATGTATAAAATATTTAAGAATACGTTAATTGCTAATATAATTTTATAATACTTTAAGCTATAAAAAATAAGATTACTACTAGAGACTATAATGTTGTGAACATTCATATTATATCATCATTTTTATCATCATCACCACGCAATAATGCTGCGTTCATCAGCTTCTTATTATTAATAGTCATATCATACTAATATATATTATGATAAACTACATTCAACATTTTATATTTTTTAAAATTCAAATGTAATACAATTTGGTCATATATATTTATATAATTTAGTAGTCATATATATAATTTAATAAAGTTCAATTATATATATTTTTTGTAACTTTGCTTAGATAATTTAACAAATAAGAAATGATTTATGAAACTTTAAATAATAATTTAAAGTTATAAAATATTTTTTTAAATAATAAACAATTATATAGAGTTTAAATGAAACTATTTTAACCGGATTGATCGCGTATATTTAAAATGTTACATTTTGGAAACCCGACGTTTCGAACACTTTGCAGTAGTTAGTGGTCACACGTGGTGGTATAGTCCGACAGAACCGTTATTGCATATGGGAAGCACGCGCGGTAGAATTGCGCAGAACGCATATTTTAATATCTGCACATAGACCCTGCCCTCTCACGCCGCACCGATTCCCCGCTAGCGCTCGCGGGGAATCGGTGCGGCGTGTAGCGGGGCGGTCACACCACTACGGTACAGTCGAGCGCAACGCTGTTAGTTCATTATTATGAAATATGAATATATTATCATAGTATATATTATATAGTAAAGTATATTTATCTAGTAATATTATAATAATTAGTGTGTTAGATTAAGCAACATGCAATATCAAGTTATGGATAAGCAAATTTAAAAATTAATTAAAGTACTGAATTGTAATTATTATAATGGGGCCACATCCAAGTCTTCATCAATCCAAATCCAATAAAAAAAATAAAATTGAAAAATAATAAAAATTATAATACATGCAAAAAAAATGTAAAAAATAAAGTTTAAATAAATAAAATATTAAATATACATGCAAAAATTAAAAGGAATAGCGTTCAGCTACAGTGTTAATTTACAGAAATAATTAGCAATAAAATGAAAATAAAATCAATCAATCGAGGTCTTAATAAATTAATTAAGTTAATAAATGATATCTTCATCAATTCAATCAAAAAACTCAAATAGAGAAATATTTATTACCGTTTTATTTAAAACATTTATAAAAAAGCAAGCAATCAAAACGGTAAAAAGAATTTTTGTTTACATTTAATTCTATTTTTGTTTGAACCATATATATATAGTGTGAGCTCGATTGTATTGATAAAGATGTGTGGGTACGAATTTTCTGTAAGGACGTAGCGGTCACACTGACGCAAAGTACCACGATATGGCAAAGGGATACCAGACTTTAATTTTTTGTGCCTCAAAATTGATTTTTATAATTTACCCATTTTTTTTAATATAATCCTTAAGAAGTTTAAATATTGCCAGATATTTCTTTATCCATATTGTATAGTACTGTGTATTACGCATACTGAAAATTTATGTTGTACATAGGTGTATATAGTATATATATAAATATCATGTTTCATTAGTTATATAAGCAGAAGTTTATTTTAGTTTAGTTTGAAATGACTCCTGTTCATTACTTAAAAAAAAATACTTTTCGGGCTAGTCTCGATTTTATTCTCGACAACGATGAATGGAACTGCTGATTTTTTTTTCAATATTTAGATATCCTCATAAAATTTTGTATATTTTACTATTTTGTATAATTTACTAGAACATAAAGATGATTAAATATTTTAATTATTATTTAATTATGATTTGCTAAGCGTGGGGTAAAACAACATAACAGGGTAACACTGATCGAACGTTTTCTCGCATACGTATTCTGCGCAATTTTACGCGAGTACCTCCGATTATCAATAAGAGTTTAGACGGACTATAGACTAAGGTGGCATTTGTCTGTCAGTTGACATAATTATTATATCAAACTACCGCCAACGATTTCTTAATTGCCTCGCGTACTGCCCTGGATTCCTGCAGAATGAGCTGATAGTATCTTGCCCTCTGGTATGGTCCGTGACCACAGACTACTGCGAAGTGTTCTAAACGTCGGGTTTCCAAAATGTTACATCTTAAATATACGCGATTAATCCGGTTAAAATAGTTTCATTTAAAATGTGTAATAATCGTGAAAATCAAAGAACTTAGTAATTATATAGAGGATTTAATAGAATATAATAATAGCTCTTCATGCTTATTAACAGTTATTTACTACTTTTAAGTATGCTAATAATTATTGTTCTTATGTTTAGCATAATTGATGTAAAAACCATTTGCCTGACATGTGAGTAATAATTATTAGTATAATATGTGATAGTTCAAAGAAAGCTTAATATACGGTATATTACCACAATACAATATATAGCGAAGTTATCATAAAAATATATATTACATAATAATATATAACTAATTGAAATCTACTTTCCGCATGCTAGTGTATTTTGGCTAAATGATCTCACAAGCTTTTAAAAAAAATGTTATAAAGAACATGTATAATAAATAAAATGAGTTGTGAGTTTAATTTTTAATCGAGAATAAGAGACATATTTAATATTTTCATTTCTTTGCTTTGGTAACGAGGCAAGGTGCGGCGTTGAATTCCGTTACTCAACACGCAATGCCTCCAGAATTCAGCCGAATGTGGGGAACGGGACTATCTAAATGGGAACTTAACAGGTTCAATCTGAAAATTAAAAGAAATACACTATAATGCGAAATGTACGCAGCTTTGTCGCATAACATGCTGGTGCATAAAGTACAGTAGAGCGTCTATTATGCGAACTACTTGGGATCCCCAAGGATATTCGGATTATAGTTTTTTGTTACATTTTCTAGTTGGATTGGCTTAGTGGTTCGAATAAATGGTTGTTCAGTTGGTCAGCGTTCGGATAATCGATGCTTTACTGTACATTAGTACTCAGTGCGTAGGGTAGAGTGCATACTTGCATAGTATGGTTGGTGTAGGTACTACGTGCGCGCGCGCGACACCGTCTCACTGCGCACGGACTGCTCTGACAGGTTAGTAACTTAGTGACGCCACTCTCCATGCCACTAGTTAGTACTATCTTGTGTTCGTCTGTGGTGTTGTATGTTGGTAGACTGTAACAGGTGAAGCCTTGATCTGTCAGATATGATGAGTAACATATTTTATATCAGTATTGATTTTAAATTTTTATATAAAAAATGTAAATTGTTATGTTCTATTTATAATATCAGTAGTTAATTTTGCATGTTTAAATGATTTATTAGAACTTTTTCGGTTATTTGTAAAAGTTGTAATTTCATTGATACATACATATTGTATGTACACCTATTGGGTGAAGGTTTGTGTTGTTTGGTTTTTATTGTATACATATATAGAACACTTAAGTGCACGTCCACTTCATGCTTTTCATTCTTCATACATTTCATTTTTTTTATTAATATTTTCATTGAGTATAACTTGTACTTTAATATTGTTTTATTTGTGAATGTATATGATTGTTTTTAATTATTCTCTGTTATTATTGATCTGTGGTAGATTGGTAACTTATTATTTCAGTATTTTATAAAATTGTTCTGAACTTTAGTAATTACTTCTTTTTCTTACATTTCGCTAAATGTGTATTTAAAAAAATAATTTCTATATGTCTGTAGAATTTGTTACAATTTTATAACTATAGTAGTATACTATATTAATATAGTAACGTTGTGTTTACAGGGAACTGACTACGGACATGTCTTTGAACCTGCATTTAGAGGAGTCGACGGTGCGCTCTGAGCGTATGACACCTTTCAAGTACTCCACAGCCCATGTTAAGGTAATTTTACTTTTATTTAAAAAAGTTCCCCTCTTTGGAAGTGGGGAACGGAATGTCTTAGCATTAGGTTCCCTCTGCCTATTCTGTTGTATGCGGAAACAGCGTGAAATTTAAAAAAAAAATATTTAAAAAGTTATACTTCTTTTTCCATATTGTGGCAGGCAGGTAGAGGGAGCCTGGTGTTAACACTGTTCCTCACTTTTTGCCGAATTGTAGAGGTAATTGTGTGGCGGAATTCAAAGTCGTTGTTTGCCTTGATTCTAAAACGAAGAAATGAAAATAATAAATATTTTATTTACTCAAGTGGAAATCGAACTATTGGCCTCAAAAATATACATATATACTTAAATATAAATATAATTGTTAACATAAGTAAGTAGTGATTTGATATATTCGATATAATTAGTGGTTTTAAATTTAGATGTATTATGTTTTAAAAGTAGACTTTATTTTAATTTACAATTGAAGTATTTATTGTATTTATATTTGTAATGATGTGATAGTAATGGTATAGATGTTGTATAAAAATAAAAATATATAATATATCAAAGCATGTAAACTTGATAAAGATTATATTTAGATTGTTAAATAATAACACATTATAAATATGTTATAATATGTTAGTTACCATTTTATTATCTGTATTTTATAATAAATAACACGGGCTAATGAATGGGTGCGGGTTGGACATGTAGTGTGCACTGTGTTGTCAGGGCGTGCTGTGCGCGCGCGCGCTGGTGGTGGTGCCGGCCGCGTACCCGGCGGACGGGCGCGCGGCGCCGCTGCGGCTGCTGCGCCTGCGCGCGCTGGCGCCCGACGCCGCGCTCGCCGCCTACCCGGGCCCGCTGCGCAAGGGCGTCACGCACAAGAAGAGCGTGGTGGAGTACTGCGCGGCGCGCGTGCGCGCGGCCGAGGGCGGCGCCGACCGCGCCGGCTGGGCGCTGCTGTGGGAGCTGCTGGCGCTGCTGCTGCGCCAGAACGGGGTCAGTACACCATTGCGCACCAACTCTCGGGAAAATTACTACTTGTTCTAGCCACTTCATGTCTATACTATACATATATCTATTTTCTTATAAAACTCATGTAAATTATTGAGATTGCAAAAACAAATAATTTTTATTGTATATTTTTTTTATTTAATGTTATTTGTATATATTTAAAGTTACTTTTGGAATGCTTTATAATTTATTATTTGTAGTTTCTTTATATATTTAATTTACAACAAAACACAAAAAAATATTACGGATTTTTAACATGTTGATTTTAATATTATTTTATGTGTAAAGAACAATATTTTCTTAGTAAAAAAATACAATAATTTACAGGTGGTAGTTGGTTCAGATATTGCCGAGTTACTGATGAAAAACACCAAGGAGTTCGAATACAAGCCCCCATCTGGTAAATAATGAATTCTATTTTACTTTAAACATGACATGAATTTGCATAAATTAAAAATCTAAATTTACTACGTTAAAAAACACGATAGACGCATATGTAGAAAACAATATTTTTACAAACAAAAAATATTAATGAAATAAATTCAAATTCAATTTTCAAATTAAATTTTTTTTTCAATTTTTTTTTCCAAAAAAATTTCCATAGAGGCATGGGTTCACATTTTTATACGTTTTCTTAATAAGTATTTAAGTAATAAATAAACGTAACTTATGGATTTTTTTTATATTAGAAAAAGTACCTAACTAAATAAAATGAACAAAAAATAAAAAGTAAACGCAACCATAGGACAATATTAATAATTAAAAAAAAATAACCCAGCTATATTATCAACGTAAAACAAATATTTAAAAGTATTCAAATAAAAAGTAACACAAAATATAATAAAACAAGACTTAACCAAACCAAGATATTTTAAAAAATCTAATTAATCTACTACTCGAAAAAGCGAAGAACCAATGAAAAATATGAATTAGTAATAAACAGTAAACAAGCACTTAAAAATTTACAGTAGATCGTAAATGTATGAAACAGTGGCGTAGCTGGGGGGGTGCGAGCGGTGCAGTCGCACCGGGCAACAAAAGGAAAGGGGCATCAAAGTCTACGATCAATTCTTCTAATTTTTTTTTCAATCAAGAAAAAATGTACAAGAAAAATAAGAGAATGAAAATGACAAATACAATCTCGCTTTCATGTCAATTGAACATGAACTAGTCGATACTATTGATTTTGAAATGTGATTAATGACTTTGCTAGTTGAAAAGCGCGTAATGTCCGTTTTAAATTTTTGCAATATTTTTTACCAAAATCTAATGTTATATTTAACTTATAACTTAACTTAACTTAGTTTCACGCTTTACCCCTAGCGGGGTAGTCAGAGGGAACGGAGCG